>JAOTOM010004690.1:297500-403766 GCA_034440615.1 Ashinkailepas kermadecensis | reverse complement strand
AGGTTTTCTTTGGTATCCCTTGATAAGCCACCTCGCACTGCTGAAATTATACCTACGCAAATCACTTTAAAATGGAAAATTTCCCAATTTCAGAAATTCCAGTTCATAGCGCCCGGTTGCCACGACGCCAACGCTCGTGCACGTGCACACCCATTCGGCGCATTCGCCACACTTCGTGCGATGCTACGGTTTCTGCTAGGCCTCCTACGTTTTGCTAATTGCTGCCACATGATAGACTTGCTCCATATTTGACGTGATGGAATGCTTCGTATGGACGATCGCTGAGAAAATTCGATAAATTAAGTTCGATCATTAGTTCCCTTCTTCCAACATATTATGGTGGTTAAAAATGCGGATACCCGCTGAGCTTTGATGCACCTTATATCTTTGATTAAATATGCTCCCAGATTGGCTACCGAACCGAGGTCCTACCTCAGTGTTCTTTTTTTTTTACCCGTTTCGTGTTTATCTTAGGGCTCCAATCCCTTTTTGTTAGGGGTCCAACACATCTTCGAAACCCCTGCTCGTTTTAGTTTTTTTTTGTGCACCGAAATTTTTTTTTGGTGTCTGGGCGTTTTCAAAGATCCCGATATGTTTATTTAGTGCCCGGTCGTTTTGTTCGTTTTGGGACCATGCTGCTTTTTGCGACCCAGCCTCTTTTTCAGGCCCTTGTGCGGTCGCATGGCACCTGTATGCCTTGGGAACTTCCGGTGTATTTCCTTTAGAGCTCCCGACATGTTTATTTAGGGCTGCAACGCATGTTTTAAGGCCCTGTCGCCTTTTGCGGGACTCTGGGGGGCCAGTTGCATTTTCGGCCCCGTTGTGCTGTTAGGGGTTCCGTTGTGTTTATTTGGGGCTTCTGACGCATATTTGTGGGGCCCAAGTACGATTTTGTTGTGGGGCCCAAGTACGATTGTTCTGGGTCCCAGCGCGACTTATCGCGCCCAGGCGCGTGGCTCCGGGGACCCAACGCCAGTTTTCTGGGCTCAACGCGATTTTTTGTAGTTCTCTTCTGAATTTTCTTTCAAGCCCGAATCCCGGCCTGATTTTTCGAGCCCCTGGCGCCATGTTTTGTATTTCACCTCGATTTTTTCGAGCTCCGACATGATTTTCTGGGCCGTACGTGATTTGTGAAGGCATCTGATGATATGTTCGGTGCTCCAGAGCCATTTTCCTGACCCGGACATTTATTTTTTGAATCCCTCCATATTTTGGACGGCTCCGGCTTGATTTTTTTTCGGATACCGATGCGATTTTTGGGGTCACACTGTGCTTATGTGGGGCCCTAGACGCCAATTGTTGTGAGCCCCGACGTTAATTTTGTATGCCCCGACAAAATTTTTGGGACTACCGATGGGAATTGTGGATCCCGAGCGCGATATTTGGGGCAGGGACCGGTTCGAGTTTGCGGGGCGCGTTGTGCTTAGCTGTGGCCCCAACGCGATCTTGGCGGTTCCTGTTGCATATTTTCGGGCCTCGGAGGGAGTTTTCTGGGGCCCGCCGTATTTATTTGGAGCCTCCTGCGCGAATTCTGGTGGACCGACGCGAATTTTAGTGACCCCAGCGCGACTTTTGTGGGCCAAGGCACGATTTTTTTCTTCTATGCCCTGACAGGTTTTTTTTTCGATGCCCAACGGGTTTTTGGGGGCTTTGACCCGATTTTTGAGGCCGCAGAGTGACATTCAGGTTGATGATTGATTTTTTGGGGGAAGCTGCAACTTTTGGGTGCCCGGCGCGATGTTTTGGGCCCCCAGTGCGATTTTGAAGGGCTGCGACGCGACTATTTTTTTGTCCAATGTAATCTTTTGTATCCCGACGTCATGTGCTTGGATCCCTAGCGCTAGTTTTAGCGACCTCCACACATTTTGGGGTCCAATACGTTTTGGAGGCTTTTGGCGCCATTCTTGGGGTCCCAGAGTGATTATCCATGTCCGGATTGTTTTTCGTTTCCCCAGATTGTTTTTCGTTGCTTCATTTGTGTCTCAATCAGACTGTTGCGGAACGGTTCGACCTGTTGTGCCCCAAGCGTGATTTTCATGGTCCGGGCGTGAATTTTTGGTGCCCCAGGCTCAGCGTGATTTTCAGGGGCAACGGCCGGATCTTTTTGGGCCCATATCGTGATTTCAAGTACCCCGACACGACTCCTACCATTTCTTAGGGGCTTCTTCTTGCAAATTTTAGGCCTCCTCTCGCGTTTTAGTGGTCCCGTCTCATTTCCTGGAGCCTCTTTACCGGTTTTGGATGTCTCCTCTTGTGTCCTACCCTCCTCCATATTGAATGGCCCTCCTCTGCCGTATTGGAGGGCCTCCTCCTACATCCTGGGGCCCCTTTAGCATGGCATGGGGCTTCCTCTTATGCTCCAGGGGCATTCTCTGCCAAATTAGGGGCCTCCTGCCACGTCTCGTGGGCCTCCTTTGTCCTGGCAAAGCCTTACCCGTCTTGAGGGGATCTTCGATTTTGGAAACCTCACCTTCTTCCATACCTGCTACCAACTCCCATCTTAAGGGCATCCTCTCGTTACCTGGGAATCCTTCCGGTCTTCAGGGCCTCCTTCGGCCCTGCAGACCGCCTACTCCGTCTTGAGGGACTCCCCTCGCGTCCGGCAGGGACCCCCTTTCTCTTCTAGAGGCCTTCTTTTCAAATTAGGGACATCCTCTCACGTCTTGGGGGCCTCCTGCTCTGTGTTTTTATTCGATCTTTGCCGAATTTAAGGGTGGCCTCTTATCTCCTGATGGACTCCTCTTCTCTCACAGGTGCATGTCCTTAAAGTTGGCACACGTATTCATATTCGTATTCAGCACACACAATGTAGGAAAGTCCTTATTGGCACGCGAAAGTCTAGCAACCTCGACGTTTGCGATAACTCCAGTCACGAAAGTACCAGTACCTTTTGCTGCCCTGTATTCGCACTGGAGCACTCCACGATCACACGAGAACGACAGCCACCGTACAGTACGTTCTCCTCGGAAGGTAAGCCGTGATACTGCCTTTCCTATGAATTTAGAAGTCGAATTTAGTTGGGAAGCGCGCGCGCACGGAGCACACAAGTACAGATGCGCCCGCTTTGAGTTTTCAAGACCGACTGGCTGGGGCCGCACGGGCGCTAGTGACTTCGGAAGACCCCCGGTCGCGGATTGGTCAAGGGCCGCAGAAGCCTCCATGACGTCATATCAATGTCGACGGCCTTCTAGAAGGGGAAATGGTCTATTTCTAGTGGCGGTGACGATGCGTTACGTTTACGGTACACTTTTACAATCGCAAGGCTTACAGGATTATATCAATTACGGTTACGGGACAGCCAAACGTATAACTTTATGTGAACACAGTTACATCTAGCATTAACGACGGCGGCGTGGCGCGTCGGTCGGTTAGAGGTCACGTGGCGGGCGCCTGGCTTGCGGGATGTTAGCCGGAAAGAGGGAGGGGAGGTGCAAAGTCCAACGAACGGCCTCGTTGGGTCGGGCGGTGGCTGCTTACGTAGGCAGCAGACAGGCGACGCCAGTCTCGGAGCCGGGTACTTGTCGCGCCATGAACGAAGTGGGTTGGGGCTGAATTTACGGGATCAAGACGCTCAAAAACTAACTCTCTTACAACACAGCTAGAGGTCCGAAAGGTCGGATCATTTCCCAGATTGATCCCGAGCTTCCACTCAGATATATCACGGCCTTCTACAATTACATACGAATCAACAAACACTTACGATAAGACAACTAATTAACACAAATTCCGATTACACACGGTTCTACGTGGGTTAGTCTAGGGGGTTCATTAGGGTTACCCGCTCTCTGATCCATGGTAGTAATTAAACAATGTTCCTAATAGCTAAACACAAATACATTTTTTTCGTAAACATTTTGGCGATCACTGTCGCGCGCGCACTGCTGAATGTTCAGTCCGGTTCGGGAAGGGGAAGTAGCTGAGCATGGCCGACCTTGCCATCTCAGACTGGATGCCGCGTTCACTGGACGGCCATGGGGTAGTTACCGCATGTCACTCGTCACTCTGAGTCACTGGTCAGGGACACGACCCTGTCAAATGCGACGTCTCGCCATAGACTTATGGAAGATTATGTCGCGTTCGATCATGTCCAACTGCGAGAGCGGACGGTGATTCATCCATATCACCGCGGTAGCTTCCGGTCTACCACGCGCTAGCTCGGCTGAGTCACTCATATGACCGCCCACTGCACCGGCAGTGGCGGTGCTCGCGTTTCAGGGACGGCGCTCGGCAGCGCCGCTCCGTCGTGGCGCTCGTCAGCGCCGCTCCGTGGAGGCGCTCGTCAGCGCCCGCAACGGCGACGCTCGCATCCGCAGCGGGGCGCTCAGGTTGCAGCGGGGCCCGGTTCCTCGGCGGCGCCCGCTGGCGCCGTGCCAACGGCCCAGTCGTCGAACTGGCCGGGTACAACGGCCGCTGGTGGGTCGTGTTGCAGACACATCCTGTGTGCATCTGCACAAGGTGGCCGCAGGTGGTCCACCTGCGGTGTCCTGTGGCAGCCGGCGTGACTGTCTCATCACGTCCGGTCGTCAGCTCAGGTCCATGCTGTCAGCTGCGGTGTCGGCGTGAGGCGGCGGGTACACGGTCGACGGTCCTGCGGGAACTGGCGTGACGGACTCGTCACGCCCGAGTGTCAAGTCGTGCTGATGCTGGCTCAGGTCCAGGTCCAGGACGGATGATGATGTTGTCTTCACCGAGCGGGAAGGGTTGGATGGGTTGGATTGCTTTGTGGGTTCCAGGTACAAAACTCGGTTCAAAGATGCGGAAGCATAGGTCTGGGGTGGGATTTTGACCACAAATACATGTTACTAACAGTTGACAATATGTCACACAAGACATCAGGATAGGTGACGTCACAGCACCACATCAACATCATTATGTCCATATAGGGTTCCATCACAAGGTGCTACATGCACCACGTCCATCACATCGGCAATCCGGCCGGTAGGTGGCGTTACTCGTCACCGTTGGTGGCGCCACTGCGTCAACAATACAGTATGTTCACATGAAGCGACTCACGAGTACACTTCGACGACATATCTACTAGAGCCGTTACGTAAGCATCGATTTAAACATCATCATTTGTAATTTTAACTGCTTCATCATTGAATCATTTTGCATCTCCACAAAGCTTGCAAAGGCGTTGACATTAGGCGTGACGTCGACTCGGTCGACATCAGCTTCGTAATCAGTGGAAGTAGCGGAGTCATCGTGAATTTGAAGTTTGCATGGAGGACGATC
Organism: Ashinkailepas kermadecensis; assembly: GCA_034440615.1. NCBI lineage: Eukaryota > Metazoa > Arthropoda > Thecostraca > Neolepadidae > Ashinkailepas > Ashinkailepas kermadecensis. The sequence continues at coordinate 398,531 of JAOTOM010004690.1, read as the reverse complement.
GTCGTCAGATGATTCCACCAAAAGTCGTTTTTCAGGGACTGGCCTCACTGGGCTTTCAGTCGTGTCCTGCACGCGTTTTGCTAATTCTGAAAGCGGAATTTCATCTTCCGATTCGCTAATTGGAGGTTTCGGACGTTTCGCCAATTGCGATTGTGAAGTTTCAGGGTCTGAATCACTGGACACAGGTAAGGGTCGTTTTAAGCGCTCTGCTAATTCTGAAAGGGGTAAATTGTCTTCTGAATCACTCGAAGAGGGGAAGTGGTCTTTGGTTTCGTTCCGCTGGTTCCGGAAATGGGGCGTCGTCGTCTGACTCACTGGTCGACGGCAACGGCCTTTTGTTTGTCTGGACGGGTTCAGACAGAGGAACGTCTGTCTCAGTGTCACTCGATACCGGTGGGGGCCCAGCTACATCTGCAGACTGTGTGAAAGGCGATCTCTCTGGCCGGTCAGACTCGACCGGCGGTGGCTGCACCGAGCCAGGCACGGACTCTGTCAACTCAGCGTCATCCTTTGTTCTCTGTGGGCTGCATACATCCATGGGCCAATCCTCACAGGGACTGTAGTCAGGGCCGACCTCGGCCCGTTTGGCTGACCTAAAAGGCTGCACTCGTTCAGGGACAGCACCATCTACCTTGGACGTTTTCTCTAGATACTTCTGGTTCACTGGTTCGTCGTGGTCCTTGGTGGGTTCCCATGCTGTGTTCGGGTCGGCTAGCCGTAGCTTCTGTGCATGCACCAACCGGGTCTTACCGGAGGTCTGATTTCTGATCACATAATTGACTGGGCTCGTTTGCTTCACAATCCGAAAGTACGGTTTCCACGGCAACGAGAACTTTGACGACGTGCCAGGGTGCACAGTTGTGTCATAATAATACACGGGATCTCCAATTTTGAAATTTCGCGGCTTGGCTTTGCGGTCCGCGTACTCACGGTTACGTTCATGGCTCTCCACAATGTGAGTCTTTACATGGCTGTACGCTTCATGTAAATTTGACAACATTTTTGGGACATAGTCTTCACCGTAATATTTCATTTTGGGCTGGAGCAAATTGTCCAGGGGAGAATGGGGTCTCTGCCGTACAGTGTGAAGAATGGCGAGATGGTTCCAGAGCTTCCAATGTTAGCGGTCCGATAGGCGGCAAGAGTAGCGGGAATTTTTGTGTCCCAATCATCCTGATTTTTGTTGATTGTTTTTGCCAATATGTCGTTTTGGCACCTATGGTACCTTTCGCATCTTCCATTACTTTGTGGCCTATATGCACTGGTGGTGATATGGCGAATATTCAAACAAGTTTCCAGCTCGTCAACAACGGCATTTCTGAATTCTGTTCCTAAGTCCGAAAGTATCACGCGTGGACATGAGTGGCGTGGGATGATTTCTTCCATAAGGATTTTCGCGACAGTATGGGCATCCTTTCGCTTAGTGCAGAAACTTTCCGGCCAAGAAGAAAACAAGTCGATGATCGTGATGACGTAACGGTTACCTTGTTGTGTTTCTGGGTATGGTCCACAAGTGTCAATCGCAATCATTTCAAAGGGATAGTGAGGTACTGGCATCTCCTGCATCGGAGCTGGGGCTGCTTTGGCTTTGCGTCCTGTGCAAGGCACGCAAGCTTTGAGGTAGGCCACTGTGTCTCTCCACATTCCGTTCCAATAATACCTGAATTTAAGCTTTTCGTATGTTTTGGTGAGTCCCATGTGTCCTGCAAAGAAACCATCGTGCATCTCCTTCAATACTTCCTGTCTCAGGGATTTTGGCACGCATAGTTGTAAGCCTGGAAATGGTCCACAGCGAGGTCCATCGCTAATTTTGTAGATCAGTTTGTCCAATTCCATGTAACGCAAAACGATGTCTCGATAATCTGAGTGATTTTTGTCATTCATGATTTTCCGAATATTTGCTATTTCCTCATCGGCACTCTGCAGTTCCGCTATATTCTCCCATTTCACTAGTACTTCCTTAAATTTTACCTCTCTGCTCAGGTCTTCCTCTGGTTTTCTGAATTCAGTGTGACGGAGATCGCCCATTGGTACATGGTCTGAATCTATGACGTTCACGTCCTGGTCAGTTTCGTGCATTCGACTGAGGTGGTCAGCCACGACATTTTTGCTTCCTTTAATGTATATGATTTCGCAGTCGTGCTCTGAAAGCATGATCGCCCATCTCTGCAACATGGGATTTTTCATTTCGGACAGGTTCAAAAAAGTAAGTGGACGGTGGTCGGTCAGAATGGTGAATTTCGATCCAAGCAAATATTGGCGTAATTTTTGCACACTCCACACGCAGACATAAGCTTCTTTCTGCACCACGGGCCACTTCCGTTGTGTCTCATTCAACTGTTTCGACAGGTACTGTACCACTCTTTCACCTTCTCCGTGTTCCTGCACTAACACGGCTCCAACTGCTTCCTGGGAGGCATCCGTGTATAATTTGTACTCTTTCGTGATGTCGGGATATGCCAGCACGGGTGCGGTAGCTAATTTCTGTTTCAGAGTTTCAAAAGCAATCTCACACTCGTCTGTCCAATCAAATCGGGCATGTTTCTTCGTGAGGTTTATAAGTGGCGTGGAGATTTTGCTGAAGCTGGGAATGAAGCGACGGTAGTATGAACACATACCGATGAATGAGCGGACTCCTTGACATTGGTCGGGGCTGCCATATGTTGAATCGCTTCCACTTTCTCGGGGTTTGGCTTGATGCCAGAGGCTGACACTAGGTGTCCCAAGTACTGTACTCTTTCCTTCAAGAAGTCACATTTCGACAGTTTTAGTTTCAATTTCGCTTTTCGCAGTCTGCGAAAAACTTCTTCCAGATGGGCCAAATGTTCGTCAAATGTTTTGGAGTAGACGATTATATCATCGATGTAGGCGGTTGCAAACTGATTTTGAATTCCAGACAGCACTTTGTTCATCAATTCTGCGAACTTGGAGGGTGCATTGCAAATTCCGAATGGCATTTTGCGAAAGTTCCAAAGTCCCATAAAGCATGTGAAGGCTGTTTTGGGAATACTCTCCTCGGACATCGGGATCTGCCAATATCCAGCTTTCAGGTCCAAAGACGAAAAGAAGTTCGCACCTCCCAGAGAGGCAAGAATGTCCTCAATTAGCGGGAGTGGGTAGCTATTTTTTTGGTCACCTTGTTTAGTTTTCTGAAGTCAATCGCGAATCGGTTACCTCCATCCTTCTTGCGAACGATCACGATCGGGGCGGCCCAAGGACTGTCTGAGTCCTCAATGATACCAGCGTCTAACATCACTTTAATTTGTTCCTCTACGTATTTTCGCTGAGAGAATGGGGTTTTGTAAGGAGCTTGTCGGATCGGCGGGTTGTCTCCAGTGTCAATGTCCATTTTGATGACATCAGTCGTTCCAAGATCTGCGTCAGTCTCGGCAAATAAGTCAGTGTTAGCACGTAACAGTTGTTCGAGTCTGTCTTTGTCTGCACCAGTCAGGTGAGCCAGCTTGGCTTGATCAAGCGGGTCAGAGGGAGCGGTTGGCGGTGTCAGTTCAATGTCCTGTGTCATGTCAATCAGGTTTTCCAAGTCAGAATCGTCAATAGTCTCAGCGAATGCAATCACCTGCTCTGGGTGCAAGGAGAAATCACGAGTTGTAGTGTTGACAATTCGCACTGGTACGCGTTTGTGTTGGTCAGGCTTCGCTATTATTTCGGCTATGTACAAGCCAGGTTCCTCAGAGATCAGCGGCATGTTATCCAGCGAGTGTACATGACAGTTTTGATCGACTAGTTGGACACGGTTGATGAAGGCTGGGCATTCCACGACAGTGTTGGCGGGAATGTGAACTCTTTCCTTGACTCGCACGAGTGAGCTCGTTGGTTCACTGTTCTGTTTTTGTGGTCTGAGAGGAATCATGTTTCCATCGATGCAGAGGGCTTTCTTTTCAAAGTCTAGCTTCGCTCCAAACTTCGTCAAAAAATCATTCCCCAACATGCACTCCTGTTTTAGGTCCTGCACAATTTGAAATTCGAAAGATTTTCGGAATTTGCTCATCTCCACCATGAAAGTTCCAACTCCAATGTTTTTCAGGCGATGGCCACTGGCGGATATCAGTGGTATGCAATCTCGTGGGTCCTGTGAGAAATTTATAATATTTTTCTCCGCGATTTTATCAAAGAATTTTTTCGAAATCAACGATATATCGGCTCCCGTGTCCACTAGAGAATAGGCTCTCTGGCCTCCGATGTGAAGCCATGCCATGGGCGTGTTTGCCTTGATGTGGACTTGTTGGACGCGTGCCAACCTTTGTTTATGTTTTTCGGGGTCGCGCTTTTTCCTGATATTCTTCCTTATTTTTCTCGGTATTTCCTCTGTCTGAATTTGCTCAGCTCCATCACGGTGGTCAGTCGCGACAGAGCTCATTAGTTTTCCGCCTGGCTAATTGGCTGAGAGCGGCATCGCCTTCCAATGTGGCCAATTTTTGCACATCTGATACAGATGGGTCTACCATCGGGAGTCCAGCGGTAAGCTGGGTGCTGGTCGGTGTTAGGTGGTGCTCTCCATACTCTGGGGCCCATAGGAGATCGTGGCTGCTGTGGTCCATAGTGGGGTCCTGACTGAGGTGGTCCAAAGTGTGGTCCTGGCTGAGGTGGTCCATATTGTGGTCCTGACTGAGGTGGTCCATAGCGTGTTCCTGACTGATAGTTTCGTGTTGAACGTGGGTAACGTGGGTAGGTGGGATGGAATACCCGTGGTCCAGGCTGGGGTTGGTTCTCCCTGGGTGGCTTCTGAGTTTCTGGCTTGGTTGCCGCTAATTTTTCCACAGATTGGCCTATTGCCATAATAAGTTTTTCCAGTTTCTCCACCTTGTCCTCTCCTGTGTCTGGCTGATTTGAGTCGACTTCCATCGGCTCCTGCCTTTGTACGCCTCTGCATACCTCGATTACTCTGTCAACCTTCTGTTCCTTTACTGCAAACTGGATGGCTTCCTCCAGGGTCCGGAAGTTTTGTCTGTACAGCTTGTTTGCCAATGAGCTACTTTGGACGCCTTTGTTGAAAATATCAATGAGAGTTTCCTGAACCGTGGGATTTTCGACATCTGAGTAAGCTTCCCGTGCCAGTGCGATTAATTTCTCCCCGTAGTTCTGTACCAGTTCATTGCGAATCTGACGTAGTTTTCGCAAACCCTCCTGAGCGCATTTGTTGTCCGAAAGGTCCGAATACCTTTCCCGCATGACTTGTTTTATTTGAGCCCACGTCATAAGTGGTTGTTCCGCGAATACGCGCTGCATGAACTCGGCTGCAGGTCCAGTGAGAGTTTTGATGCAAATAATCTGCATCTGTTCGTCATCCATGCTGAAGTTAATTTGGTCAAGATGCCTTAGCCATTCAATTAATTTATTATGACCTTCTCCAGAAAAAGGTTTGATATTCTGCGTCATCCCTTGTGCGCGCATCTCTAAGCGAATTTTGTTGAAGCACTCCGCCAATCTATCAGTAGAAATCTCAGTCATATTTAATTACGTTAAGTTACTCTATATTTTTCAAAATTATTTGCTCGCTTTGTGGATATTTTTATGTTTCAAATTCGGCTCGATGTTCACACAGTAGTTCCCACACACAGTATACAGAATACGGTAGGTATACAGCACAATTATGCAATTTTTAAAACCGTTTTAGGTGGTCAAAATCCAAAATTAGTATTTTTAAAAGGATGATGGATTTTGCTCGGACTTACGTAAATGAAGCGGAAGACGTTCTCTTGCTCGTCCGTGCTGAAACGGCGTGATTGAAGGTCCAGTTGGTGTTGGTCTAGTTGGGCTTGCAGAAGGTCGAGAAAAAAAAGGTTTCGCAAAAAATGTTTGCAAAAAAATGTTTTGCCAAAAATCCGGGTTATCGCGGCATCACTTGTAGGAAAGTCCTTATTGGCACGTGATAGTCTAGCGACCTCTTGTTCGCGATAACTCCAGTTACAAAAGTACCAGCACCTTTTGCTGCCCTGTATTGCACTGCAGCACTCCACGATCACACGAGAACTCCAGACACCGTACAGTACGTTCTCCTCGAAAGGTAAGCCGTGATACTGCCTTTCCTATGAATTTATAAGCTGAATTTGATTGGGAAGCGCGCGCGCGGAGCAGCGGTCCGACCTGTAAGAGTATTCAAGCTGAACTGCCTTGGGGGCGCACGAGCACTAGCGGCCGGAAGGCCCCCGCTCACGGATTGGTCAAGGGCCGCAGAAGCACACCATGACCTTACATCCATGTCGACGGCCTTCTAGAAGGGGAAATAGTCTATTTCTAGTGGCGGTGACAATGCGTTACGTTTATGGTATTATATCAATTACGGTTACGGGACGGCCAAACGTATAACTTTATGTGAACAGTTACATCTAGCATTAACGACGGCGGCGGTACGCGCCGGCGGGCGGGTACGCCGCTCAGACATGGGGAGGGGTTCGAGGTCACCTCTGCAGACGCGACGTCTGGCGCGCTGGGATGCTGGAGAGGGGAGGGGAGGTACAATGTCCAATGTCCGGCAGACGGCCGTCTCGGAGCCGGGTATTTGTTGCGCCATGACGAAGGGGCATTGCTGAATTATATGGGATCAAGACGCTCAAACACTAACTCTCTTACAACCTCCTTTGCAATCATGGGGCCTCCTTTACAACCCTGGGGCCTCCTTTGTAATCCTGGGGCCTCCTTTGCAACTATGGGGCCTCCTTTGCAATCCTGGAGACCTCCTTTGCTATCCTGGTGGCCTCCTTTGCAATCCTGGGAACCTATTTTGCAATCTTGTGGGCCTCCTTTGCAATCCTGGGGGCCTCCTTTGCAATCCTTGGGGCCTCCTTTGCAATCCTGGGGGCCTCCTTTGTAATCCTGGAGGCCTCCTTTGCAATCCTGGGGGCCTCCTTTGCATTCCTGGGGGCCTCCTTTGCAATCCTGGAGTCCTCCTTTGCAAACCTGGGGTCCTCCTTTGCAATCCTGGGGGCCTCCTTTGCAATCCTGGGGGCCTCCTTTTCAATCCTGGGGGCCTCCTTTTCAATCCTGGGGGCCTCCTTTGTAATCCTGGAGGCCTCCTTTGCAATCCTGGGGCCTCCTTTGCGATCCTGGGGGCCTCCTTTGCATTCCTGGGGGCCTCCGTGCCAATTGTTGGCACTCTCTTGATTTCTGGGGCCTCCTATCCTCTCCTAGGCGACTACTTCTTCAAATTATGGGACTCCTCTCACGTCTTGGAGGCCCCCCTCTCGTGTCTCGTCGGCCTCATTGCTCACTTTTTCCTGTGCATTTCCGAATAGGGGCCTCCTCAAATTTCAGGGGGGGGCGGCGCCCCCCCAGTTTCACGGCAGGTGGGGCGACTGCCCCGCTGCCCCCCCGGTGGCGACGCCCTTGCCTGTACTATCATCTTATGCAATGCCATCATAAATGTTAACGTCAAATACACGAAATGTATTCAATTCGAAACGGGTCGTGATAGCTGGGCCGGTACAACATTCGACTCCCCGGCTGCAAGACCTTGGGCCCGAATCCCACAGCCGTTGGGAATTATCGGCCCCAACAGCGACCAATGGGCGCGACAGGCTGCCTGGTGCTGTGGCCTTCGGCGTACCAACCAATCAGCAAAGAGGATTGGCGGAAGTTCCATGGAGGCTACGTCAAGCCGCCTCCCCCTGCACCATACCACTGACAGATTTATGATTTTGCCAATGAGGCGTCATTTCTCCAGAGGGGCGGCTCTTTGTCCAGAACATTTGGACGGGGTACACTCCGATCTCCCAGATCGGGGCACCATTTGTTTTTGTCTGAGGAATGCTTTTCGCCGAAAAATTCGCGGCGTGCGTTCGGACTCCCAGAGGACTGCCGTTCCCAGGCCGAGGAGCGCGTTGCGCTGAGAAATTCAAAGGGGGTACACTGGAGCCTCCAAAAGAGGCGTCCTTCGGGTCATAAGGGGCGCCACTTTCGTTTCCTCCCCTTGGATCAGCCTCAACCCACCCCCGCAATTATTTCAACTTCTAACATGGGAGTCATTGGAATGTCCCCCCCCCCACCCCCCAATTCATTTTGGTCTTCCCGTTGCCTTCATGTACTTTGCCCCGTCCAATCATTTCAAGATCAAGATATCAATATCGGCAGGCCGACCTTTGGGGTGAGGTGGGCTCCCTCTCACAAATTTCTTCGCTTCGCACCACGATAACTTCTGAACGGAGCGTAATAAATCAATAAGGAAAGAACGGTAAGGTTCCTTGATCAATTCTGTATCATGAAAGGCTGATGCAATCTTCCTGGGATGGCTGAATCAATTGGGAAAAATCCAATACGAATTGCGTACCCTGAACTCCCATAGGCGCAGGGCCTAAAACCGGCCGCGTTTCCGTGCTTTTACTCTAGTAAAGGTATCTTGCTTTTACTTACCCTCAGCTTGGTCGGCCGATACGCAAACAGCTTTTGGTTTCCAATCCAGATGGGCCTGTGAATACCAAATGGTTTAACTAAAATTATACTAAAAACACTCCATCTAGAATCGTTTTCTGCACACTACCAAACAACAATTATTGTCAATTTGAAAGCTACAATAACAAATTGAGAGATTGAAGGCAATTTTCACTAACATCCAAAGTTGTTTGATTTGTGTTTTTAGTTCATATCTGGAATGTTTTTGTCAAAGCCAAGAATGCCTGGAAGATTCTAAAGCGACTAGATGGGGAGCATCTAGCATCATGTGGTGGAGGCGATTTGTAGGATGCTAACCTAGGTAGGACTCGGTAGGCCTTGGGTAGGTATCTAAGTACATATTATTTTGTTATTTTACATATCTAAGCCCACAAATTCAGGTGTCCGATGTGGCGAAAGTTTATAACAGAACCTTCGCCATTTGCAAACCTTTGTCGATATAGAACTGTGAATGCCGCAATTTGTATTTACAGTTCACCGCAACGATCACAGAGTTAAAAACTGAACGTAGGTAGGCAGGTATGTAAGTATGGGAAGAGGGTAGGAGGTATTCAGAACACAGTAATTGTACTGTTTACTGAACACAAAAATGAACAAGTTATTCATATTAAAACAGTTCCTTTTGATGAAAATCCTCTAACCACTGAAAAAGAGCAACTTTAAGACATATAATTATCTTGTAGTGGTGTGCTGTATTCTGAACAGCAAAATGTGGTTGTTCTGGATTACTTCACTGTAGCTGTTGTGGTACAAGTTATTAGTAGCCACTAAAAATACTGGTGTAGGTAATTGCAAAAATTATTGGAAGTCACTTCCTTACCGTTTTCTTAAGCCCATTGCTCTCAGAAGCCTAAAATGGTGTGTGTGGACTTCGCTTGCAACATACACAAATAATATGTGTAACTATGCATTCACACCTTCATATTTTGGCAGAGAAAGGTTCATTGTTTATAAATACCACCATCTTTTTGTTAATTATGTGCTGAAATTGCAGGTGATATCCAAAGGTAGGTGTTCAGGAAACAGAACATGTTTGGATATCCCTGCTTCACCCACCTAGGTGGGTAGGTGTCAGGGTGGGAATTAAGGCACTTCTTAAGAGATTTTATCTCTGAAAACATTTTTGCACTCCGGGTTCATACTGGATAGGATGGGCTTCACATGTACTCCGACACAAATGTGGGAACAAAGATATCAATACAAACAAACACAGAATGACACCCAAAAAAAAAAAGCTGGTTATTCCACTTACAGTCACCACTCAAACTAATCACTTTTTGTAGCAGTCAGCAGCCGGACCACAGCTTCACACACGCCATCAATCTCAACCACCGGAATTGCCGACAACAACGCGCCAACAACAACTTGCAAGATGATGAGCATGCGCACTGAGAACACTGTTCTCCGGCTCTGGAGCGGCGTCTCGTAATACCTGTGTTCGTGCCACCCTATAGTGGGAAACTGATAGTTTTAAGAGACGTCTCCGGAGTCCCGGAGGCCACTGATCAGAATTGGCTGCATTAGCATTTTCTGTTCTGAAATCTGTCTGTCAACCAATCAATGCAAGGTATTTTGTATATGACGTCATAACCATTAGCAACTTTGAACACATGGTTAACAGTGTCCACACAAGTTAACAGTAAACACAAGACCTTGACTGATCCTTTGCTTTGATCACATCCAACTGTGGCGTGTGCGGTAGCAGAGTTGCGTTCGTATTACATGGGAAATTGGCTGTGTAGGTAGGTATGCGCTCTGAAGTCTGAGCTGAGGGTGAAGTGTGAAGTATTTTTGTTTGTTTTTCATATGGCTAGCCTTGTACTGAGACCAACAGTGAAAGGAAAATGCATTTTTCCTGTAAGTTATAAGAAACGAAACAGTGCCGATTATTACGGGTCACTGCCGGGCGGTGCCATCCATTGTTCACTTCTTTGTTCGTATGTTTTGGCATTTGATTTGACCAAAAATGGGAATGATATTACTTATGCATATTATGTAGGTACTGATTTACGTTTTCTGGTCGTTTACTGGTAAACAGATTCCATGCATAAAAAAATAATGTCCATGAAAATGTACTCTGGAAGAAATTGGTATGCACTCCGACTCCCAACCCGGAAAGTAAGTTTCCCACTCTGGTAGGTGTACCGGTAAAATTTTGATAAAAGGTGTTGGATTTTTTGGAATTGCTTTTCAGAATATGATGTTTATAAATGTGACTAAGAAGATGCTGTAAATTTGTAGATCAAGGTAAATTTTTATTTTTGGAATTTTGTATGTAATGGGGTCTGTTCCCATGGCTCCACTAACCTCCACAAACCTCCACCAGTGGAGCAAAAGCTCCACCAGCCAAAAAGTAGGGTCCAATTGTGATTTTTCAGTTGAGCTCAATCACGGCACACTTGCACCATATATTTGAGTGTAAACAACGTCCTCCATCATATGAATCTCATCTTTATGCATCAACTGAATACCAGGATCATCCTTCGCAAAGGAAATATGAAATTACTACTAGAACTATGAATAATAATCGAAGTAACGGATGCAGATCACAAACATGTTTTTTTAATCTGTCATTCGGCCTAAGGGAAGATGTTGCTTTACCGGCCGGATCGGCCACAATTTCCGTGCCCAGAAGTACCGCCGTTCTGGCGCCGACTAAAATCCTACTCGAGGTCGGGCAAGTTGGGATGAGGAAAAGTCAGCATCGGGTAGAGAAGCGCCCAGGCCGAGGGAGCCCAGCAGGTCCAGACACTAGATTATATGCTGTACGTTAAGAAGGCAGGCCAAACCGCAAAACGGGCAGACTATGATCAACCAAGAGGAAAGAGAGATTGCCTGGTTCATCCCAGAGGTGAAAAGGACGTGTGCTCCCCACAGTCTCTGAGGACACATACATAGCCAGAAATAAACACAAATTTGGGACTTGATTCTGTGCAGTGCTGCACTGAGCATGATTATGAGTGAGAAAAAGCATAAAATAACCTTATGCTCATATTAAGACAAAGAAATAGATCCAAAATCACACTGTATATATTTCGACCATGGGCCTTCCTCGCCGTTGAGGAAGGCCCGTCGCCGAAATATATACAGTGTGATTTGGGATCTATTTATTCAGTGTTAAAACGGCGTTTGTTGGGTTATGCATACCAATAAATTTTTACCCAGGATTGTGACTGGACAAAAGAAATATTTTGACCCAGAAGGAAAGGAAGAACAACATTGTTTGGTGAGTTCACCACTCTAAGTCCATACCGAAAACAACTAGCAGTTTCAGCAGTCCGATGCGCCCACTCACCAACAACCCTGTCGACCATAACAAAACTGAAATGCGACAACCGTAAGCATGCCAACCAAGACATGTTCCGGTGTGCCAAAAACGTCCCGCGGCCAGTACAACTGGCGGCATGTGACGCATGGAAAGATCCACTTGTGTCATTATATCGTCAATATTTAATTAAATATGTATTCAATATTTATTCAATATTTATTCAATATTTATTCAATATTTATTCAATATTTATTCAATATTTATCAATATTTATTGTTATATATTATGCATTTATATTAATCAACATTTATTCAATATTTATTATTCTGAGTCATGGGCAAATATCCCTAGTTGGCAAAACTGGAGGTACTGTATCGCCGGAGTAAATATTTCAGGCCCCGTTTGGCAATTAAGATGCTTGAATGCGCAATCGAAGGTCATTTTGTTAAAGAGACAACTTTAGACACCATGAGCCCGTTCAATGCAAAAAGTCACTTTATATTTCCTCAAAGTTGCTTGGAGCAATGAAGTTCTCCGAGGTGACAACACCAAGAAACCAATGCCATTTGGAACTTATGAATGACTGTCCAATAATATTTTGAAATCGTGCTAAGATAAATGTGCGCCTGAAATATAACTGCATTTGGAGTTCATCAGTGTCGGTGAAGGGTCTGTAATACCTGTTCCGATTTACTCCGACCCATCTGTTGCCGGCCCGGTAATCCGCCGTAGTTCTACCGCTGGGGTAGCAATCAGACCCGGCTCTATTTCCAGACATCTTGACAACTGTTGGGAGGGACGGGTTGATGGAGTTGGGAGTGTTTGTGGGTTGATTATTTTTAGGTTTGTGGTGTGGGTACCCAAATGTGTACTGGCAGTGATAGCTAAGTGTGCCAATTCGGTTTCACTCTCTGTCGATTGTCATCATGAGATGTGAAGTCGTATTTCCATAAGTTTGGATCACACTGGCGAGTGTGGCAGGAAGTGGCCACGATAGAGGCCATTGTTCAGAGAAGTAGGGGTTGGCTGTGGTGTTTGCCACGCCTGGTTTTCTCCCCTGTTGTAAATAGATCAGCCAGAAGGTTTTGTTTGCCTGGTGCAGAGGTTGGTGGTGAAGGTGGAATGGTGTAAAGCCTTGGCTCGGCGGTTGCATGGGTTTCGATTCCTCGTGGTGCCCGCCATCCCTCCCAGGGTCCACTGATGGGGTCCACCCCAGTTAATTGTATCTTGCTGTGAGGAGCTTGTAAAACCATTTCATCATTTTAAACTCATCTTTCTACTGGAAGTCTTCCTGATAGTTAGAAAACCCGCAAGTTATTCCCATTTTTAAAAGGGTCAAGGCAGATGCACTACATTATTGCCCAGTGAGTCTTACTTGTGTCCCATGTAAAATTCTGGTGTGGTAAAACGTAATTGTTGAGCATGTAACAGCAGAAATGCTAACATTGATTTGTAATTCCATTAAAGCAATGCTACCAATTATGGACAACTCCTCATTTTTACTGCAGCAAAATTTGACATGGATGTTGCCAAGATGTTTATGCATACAACAATGCTAACATTGGTTTGAGCCCCATTAAAACAAGGTTAATTGTCGGCAAGTGCATGCTATTTTTGTATTCCAGCTCAACATTTTGTACTCCAGTTAAAAATTATGTACTCCACTACCAAGAAAAAATATGGAAATCCTACACTGTATTTATTTGTCTTAATATGAGCATAGGGTTATTTTATGCCTTTTTCTCAAATTTGGGACTTTGTAAAACAAGGCATACTGTGTACATTGTGTGATCATCTGGACAAACATTTGAAAGGCAATTTGGCCAATTTATGATACAGTGCCAAATGCTTCCTTTTTGTCGTGGAATTCACACTGCTGTCAGCTGATTTCTCCACTAAGCTCCACCGGTCATTCCTGTGGGCCAGTCTCAACCAGCCTCAACTAGCCTCCACGGAGTTCCTTCTGGTGGAGCCACAGGAACAGACCCATAGTATGCTTTCTGACATGATGAAGACAATGCGATAGCTCATTTTCACAGCAAATAATTACTTTTAAGTCAATGGCTGGCGATACAATTGATGACGTCATAGGCACAAGTAACCTAACCTAACCTAGACTAAGATAATGTAGCATAATATATCAAATGTATCATAGCATAATATAATCTAACCTAACCTAACCGGAAAACCAGAATCCTCCGAAGCAAATTTTTTGGCCATGACGTCATCAAACATGCGACATTGTATAGGCAACTTTAGTTAAAATACCTACTAAACTTCCAGAAGTTTAGTGAATATTCGTACTAAACACACTTCCCCTCTTAGTGAATATACATACTAAACCTTTGAGGATGTGTTGGACAGCACTGCCCTTAACGATTACAGCATCGCAAGTGTTTTCTGGTATTGGTTGCATTGTGGACGCATCGGTTTGGGAGTATACATTCTCGGAAATAAATGTTGAATTACGGCAGAAACATAAAGTTTTCGGTGTCAGAGTATTAAATTAAATTAAATTAATAATCAGTGTATTAAATTGAGTGCATGAAGTGTTACATTTCTTCTTTATCATGTCTATGACACCAGGTACGGATAATTATACGTGATGTGCTATATTTGTAGAGTGGATATTTTGATCGTTTATTTCTTTGCCAACTGAAAAGTAATCATTTGCTGAGAAAGTGAGTGGTTGCATCATCATTTTTACGTTAAAATACCATGTGTTCAAAATAAAAATTCCAAAGAATCAAAATTTACCTTGATCTCCAATTATACAGAAGATGCAACCACTCATTTTTGGTGCTGATGCTTACTTTTCAATTTGAATGATGATGTTGCATCAGTACGGTGTGATGACGTCATAGGTATGGCACTGAGGCTTCAACTGGCTAATGCTACAAATGTTTCACATACCTTAATGAGATGGTCGAAGTAGCTTAACCTAACCTAACCTCATGGTGCATTATGTAAATTATAGCTATGATAAACCAAGAGGTAAGCAGCAGAGTGGGAAACTTACTTTCCGAGTTGGGAGTCATACCAAACAATGGATGGTACTGCCCAGCAGTTACTCATAATAATCAGCACTGTTTCGTTTCTCATAACTCACAAGAGCAATGCACTTTCCTTTCCCTTTTGGTCTCAGTACAAAGGCTAGCCATATGAAAATCAACCAAAAATACTTCACACTTCACCCTCAGCTCAGCGCATACCTACCTACGCAGCCTAGGGGTAAGATACCTACCTACGAGTGGTCTAGGGGTAAGATGCTCGTCTCACAATCGAAAGATTGTGGGTTCGCGTCTCACCTGTCGCTACTCTTCGCCCGCGACCAATCGGCGTGAGAGATTGGCGACGCTATATGACTCGATGGTTGACGTGTCTTAAAAACCAATAACCAACCAAACTCACGTAATACGAACGCAACTCCGCTACCGCACACGCCACAGTTGGATGTGATCAAAGCAAAGGATCAGTCAAGGTCTTGTGTTTGCAGTATGACACTGTTAACCACGTGTTCAAGGTTGCTAATGGTTATGACGTCATATAAAGAATACCTTGCATTGATTGGTTGACAGACAGATTTCGGAACAGAAAACGCTAACGCAGCCAATTCTGATCGGTGGCCTCCGGGACTCCGGAGAACGTCTTTTAAAACTGTCAAACTTTCCCACTACATGGGTGGCAGGAACACAGGTTTTCCGAGACGTGGCTCCAAAGCGGAGAACAGTGTACTCAGTGTGCATGTACATCATCTTGCGAGTTGCTGTTGGCACATTGTTGTCGGCAATTCCAAAGTGGTTAGTTTGAGTGGTGACCGTAAGTGGAATAACCAGCGTTTTGGGTGTCGTTCTGTGTTTGTTTTTATTGATATCTTTGTTCCAAAATTTGTGTTTATAAATAGAATCTCTTAAGAAGTGCCTTAATTCCCACCCTGGTAAGCAGGTTAGGTTAGTTTAGGTTAAGCTACTTTGACCATCTCATTAAGGTATGTGAACCGTTTGTAGCATTAGCCAGTCAAAGCCTCAGTGCCATACCTACGACGTCATTACACCATACCGATGTGACGTCATCGTCCAAATTGAAAAGTAAGCATCAGCACCGAAAATGAGTGGCCGCATCTTCTTAGTCATGTTCATAAACATCATATTCTGAAAAAGTATTCCAAAAATTCCCAAAACACCTTTTATCAAAAATTTACCAGTGCACCTACCTATGTAGGTAGGTACCTGTCTACCTTCCTACCTAGGTACCTGTCTAGGCTTCAGCCCACCCCCTAACTTGCAGCTCAGCCGCCCAAACTTGGCAGCCAGCCCCCAACTTTGAAATTCAAACCCATGACAAATTTAAGCAATTCTGCATAAATATTATGTCATACTAGTTACTCATGTTCAACCTAGGCATGTGTAAGCTTGCCCATAATTTGTACTGTGTGGTGATTATATTCTTGTCGTTCTTCTAAGTATATTCTTTAGTATTGGTGGTGACTGTCCTCTTTGAAATATTACAAGCAATCGTATTTTAAGTTTTCTAAAATTGATAATCACACTGGTCATTTAGCACTGATCACAATATAGAGTTTGCTATGGTGGTTACATGTTGTTTCTTTTCATACTGTTGTTAATCTGTTTTGATTGACAGCAATTTGAAGTAACAGGTAAATAAATATCGTATAGCAATAATGAAGTTAGGCACAAGATGAAGTGAAAGGGATAGAAGTTGTTTTGGCACCAAGTGAATTCTGCACATTCAGTAGTAGTTTTTCAATGAACCATTTCCTGATTGTTTTGTCCTCAGATAGGCTAAGTTCATGGAAAACTGGAAAAAGGAACATAATATTATGACATTAATATTTTTTGACATTCTTGAGGATATAGGAGCATTAAGTGGAATGTGGTACCTAGGGAAGAGGCCCAAGAAGTTGTTGCTGTGGGTGTGCAGTGGTGAATTAATATGGGATTACACGATTAGGGTGGGATTGGATGCTCATCCTGGGGAAATGAGGATTGAATATATTGTTTATCTGTCCAAGAAGCACAGGTATACCAAGAAATACCGAGGCATGAGTGTAAGATCACTAGTAGCATTTTAAAAATAAATTTTGAACATTTTTATTTTCTTGCCAAGCAAAAAGATGGCATTGAAAGGTAAAACAAACAATACCAGAAATATGGATGACTGTTTAGACTCATATGCATTGAAGACTACACAGACACCCCTGGATAAGCTCCTACTTATACTGCTGTGGCGCTATTGGTATGATGTGAGTATGGAGAGTGAATGTGAGTATGAGTGAAATGTGAAACCACAAGCTGTTTGAAGAAGCTGTTTAATCTGAAACACCAGGTGTGTCATGTGCAAAACTCTTTAGCACTTTGTAAAATTATGGCAGAGCTTGCACCAATGAGCTGTAAGTGATAACAAAACCACACAACTAGTGGCATATAGCTTGAGATATAGCCACAGAAGATACACAGTGGTACTAACACACCAAAGCTTGACCATTGCCAATACAGGCATCTACTATGCAGACGTTTTTCAACATGTATCGACATTTTTGTTTGCTGTGTTCATATGTGCTTTCTAGGTATTGTGCTATGCCTATTCAATGGTCCACATGTCAGCATCTGCATGACAAAACAAAATCAGTGCTGGATATTAACAGATATCGGTACATTTTTTTATAAAAGGTGTTTTTTTTAATTGTCTCAATTTTCCAGAATACAATGCTTATGAACGCGATTTGGAAGATGCAACCACTCGTTTTCGGTGCTCATGCTTACTTTTCAATTTGAACAATGACGTCATAGTCACGTCGGTATGGTGTGATGACGTCATAGGTATGGCACCGGGGCTTCAATTGGCGAACGCCACAAACGGTTCACATACCTTAATGAGATGGTCGAAGTAGCTTAACCTAACCTAACCTAATATGTTAAAGTATACTCTAATCTAAAGTAATATAAACTAATATATTATAACCTAAAAACACAACCATACGAACAATTGGCTGATGCTACAAACGGACTTTGTACCATTAAGCATCACTCTCTGCTGTCTATCTGAAAGCCACAACTGAATCCATTTTAGGATGCTACCTGCAATGCCATGGACCTGAAGCTGCATCATTAACCGTTTATGGGGTACCTTGTCAAAGGCCTTACTAAAGTCAAGATATGCTACATCAACCTGATTTCCCTGATCAAATTGTTCTGTAGCAAAATTTAAAAAGTCCAAGAGATTTGTGAGACACGATCTCCCTTTTCTAAACCCATGTTGAGTATCTTGAATCAATCTGTTTCCTTCCAGAAAACTAACTATTCTATCTTTGATAATTGATTCGAGTACCTTGCAGACTAGGGATGTGAGGCTTACTGGTCTATAATTTTCAACTTTCCCTCTTTCTCCTTTCTTGAAAATAGGAACTACATTTGCCCTTTTCCAATCTGTTGGAATTTCATTTTGTGAAACTGATCTACAAAATATTATACTAAGTGGAATTGCCAGTTCCTTTTCAGCTTCCCGCAATACCCTAGCATAAATTCCATCAGGTCCTGCTGCCTTGTTTGGCTTTATTTTTCTGATATAATTGAAAACAACATCACTATCAATGAAATCAACATCGTGTATCTGATCACCTGTCACTGAACTGTGGTTCACGGTTGGCAGATTAGTCACATCCTCCACTGTAAACACTGATTTAAACTGCTTGCTCAGCTCCTCAACCATCTCACCATCCTCACTCAATATAGTCCCATTTACTTCCAGTGGACCAATTGTGCTTGAAACTTTACTTAGCTTGTAGAAACTAAAGAACTTTTTACTGTCCCCATTACAGTTCCTAGCCAAATCCAATTCTTTTCCTCGCTTTGCTGCTCTGATTTTCTGCTTCACAGCATCTCTGGATTTTTGATACGACCTTAGATTTACTATATTTGAAGCTTCCTTAAATACTCTAAATGCATCTTTCTTAGCCTTAATTGCTTTCATCACATCTGGTGTAAGCCATGCTGGCTTTCCTACCCTTCTTTTGCGCCTTTGCTTTTGGGGGACATGTCTAAACTGAATTTCCCTCAAAAGATTTGAACTTTTCCCACATTTCACAGGCATTTAAATCAAAAATTCTTCTTCCCATTTTATGGCACTTAAAGCCTCTTTCATGCAGTCAAAGTCCGACGATTGTGTCAAAGTCCGACGAACTGACGATTTTCTTCGGAAAATACAAAAAAAATCAATTTTAGACCTTTGATCTGACCTGGAAGGTCAACCATTGACCGTAGAAGGTCATACTGAATTCCAATCGCGAGATCTCGGCCGAATCTATAACTTTCATATTCGGTTCGTTTTCGTAACATGCACGGTTTCGAATCGCCAGGGGGGTCGTACCCCCCCTATACGGCCGAAGGTGGTAAAATGCCGAAAACTGGCGAGGGTTAAGCATCATACACTTAACAAAAGTTCCATGACCCTCTTTGGCTTTTTTCATGTTGAGTAGCTCTATCACTCTGGATGAGCTACCACTCTGCCCCCTTGATCTACTGCTACCCCTATTTGCTGACTGAGGTTCTATTGCCTATGCTGTCACTATTGGCATATCCCTGAGATGGCAATGCCAATTCTTCCCTCCCCACCCCATTATCTAGTTTCCCTGAAGGACATGTTCATATACTTTGCCTAACACTTGCACCCCCTTCTCGGAGAAGTGCAGGCCATCCCTCTGATAGAGGTCAGATGAGCCATACAACCTGCACCACTTGTCAACAAAAGTCAAACCTAACTCATTGCAGAGCCTACCTACCCTGGCATTGGCTGCCAGTGCCCTAGAGCTCCACTCAGGGGAGACTCCAGCCCTAGGCAGAATAGCCGTCACAATAACTCTGCTATTGCTTTGCTTCAGAGTGGCCAGAAGGGCCCTGTAGTCCTGCATCAGCTCCTCACTCCTAGCAGGACCTATGTTGTTCACTCCTACCTGCACTATAACTGTACTAAACTGGTTTTCACTGGTGGCCTGTGCGACCACTGGGACCAGGTCTCTAACCTTGGCACCAGGCCTGGTGATGCACCTCCTACCTCTCCGACCTTTACAGAATACCCTATCTAAATGCCGCACACGAGAGTCTCCTACGACTAGCACTTTCTCCTTGCTGCTATCACTATCCTGGGGGCAGTCCTCCAATGCCTGGAACCTATTGGATGTTACTACTCCTGCCTGTTGAGCTGCTTCACTAGGTTGCTTCCCACTCCTACCACCTACCACCTGCCACTCACTGCCCCCTTGCTTAGGCTCACGCCTCCAAATCCTCCACCCCCTGACTTTAAACCACTGCCCCTCCTGTGAGCTACAACTAGAAATCTTCTGTTCACTAGGAACACTTCTCTCTTCAGATCTCCCTGCCACCTCTACAGCAGGGGAAGCTACAGTTACCTGGTGGCCTGTGACCACCTGGGCATAGGATGCCCCTGCTACAGACTGCCCCTTACATGCTACCCTTTCTGGCCAGCCGTGTGAAGCAAGGGAAGCTTTGAGCTTGGAAAGCTCTGCCTTAAGGGCCCTAACCTCATCCTCTAGTGCCTGCATCCTGGTAGTAACCATCCTAAAGGCTGCAGCTTATTCCTAGATCGAGATTGAAAAGTAACTTGCTGCAAAATGATTTACCAAATAACAGCAGAGCGAAATAACAGACAAAGCTTAGGTGTATGCTAGTTCCTAACTATGCAGCACTTACAAGGTAATCACTGTGCAGAAAGTTGACTGTGGTTTTAAAGAAAGAAGAAATCACTTGCTGAATAACTGCCAAAAATGAAATAAATAGCTGAAAACACTGACACACTGGACAAAGACAGACAGAATGGACAAAATGGCGCTGGGCAGCGTCTCTAGGTGTAAATATTATAATCTGCTTGCTAAAAAAGAAACTTAGGAGATAAAACTATGCAAATATATGCACAGAAGTAATTGCTAAATACCTATCCACAGTTAAGCCTAGTATACTGCCCGGTTCTGCAACGACTTATCTGGAAACCAGGAGCTCCACACCGACGTGTTTCCACCTTGACACCTGGCGACACCTGCCGGTGCCTATCCTGCTGTAACTGGCAGGGCTTGGCACAATTAGGGCAGATAACCCTGACCGGAAGAACTCCGTGGCATCTAAAAATTCTACATTTGGTTCATTGTTGCGATAATACAGTTGAATGATATCATATGGCACTGGGTCACAAGTTGCACACACCATTCTCGCACGAACAGACCCGGAAGTGATACGGAAGTGATACTGAAGACTCGGCTTGCTGCATCCAGACTTTTCTCAAAACCTCGAAGAAGTACGATGAGAATTAATAATTAAATAGGAAATCCTAACCTAACCTATTATAATAAAATATGCTCTAATCTAAAATAATATAAACTAATATAAACTAATATATTATAATATAAAACACAACTGTACTGTATATCGTGACA
Source organism: Ashinkailepas kermadecensis (assembly GCA_034440615.1). Taxonomy (NCBI): domain Eukaryota; kingdom Metazoa; phylum Arthropoda; class Thecostraca; family Neolepadidae; genus Ashinkailepas; species Ashinkailepas kermadecensis. Next base: position 377,394 of record JAOTOM010004690.1, on the reverse strand, counting down.
TCATCCATCACAACCTGATGGTGCAGTTTCCACCAGCATTCTTGTGGAGTAATAGTGGTACGTGATCTGTGTGATAAAGAGGTGGAACATAAGCATTTTTGACGTGAATAATTGTTGAATCAGTTGCATGGAGTGTTGAATCTCCCTTTCATCATATGAGAAGTGGCAGATGAGGGATGGATAAATTATCGCACAAAAAAGCAGTGTGGCATGGATGGCACATTATATAAATTATAGCTATGATAAACCGATATGTAAGCACAAGCACCGAAAACGAGTGGTCGCATCTTCCAAATCACATTCATAAACATGGTATTCCGAAAGAGAATTCGAACAATTCCAAAAACACCTTTTATGAAAATAATACCCATATATCTGCTGTGATTGATTCCTCATACTGATAGGTATTACTTACGTTTAACCATGGCACCCACTTTTACCTGGATAGCAGATCCACCCTCTAACTCTTGCTCTGATATATGCAGGCTGGTTTTCTTATCACCCAACTATCTATCGTGTTCCAGCATCCATCCTCTCTTTCAGGTTCTTCAAACACTGATGCGCCCCTAAACCCCAATAACAACAACAACAGGTTCTTCAAACACAATCTTGATCCAACAGCCTACTCATGCATGCACCTTTTTCATTTGTCTTGAGATGCCTAATTTAGTGTTAACTATTTTAGCGATAATGATACAAAATATATATCCTTATCAGCTTATATTGTATAACAGACCACACCATAGGTAATTCTGGATTTGTGCTAAGAGGTGTTCATGCATCACAATCTGCAATAGCAAGTATCAGCATGATACTTATCAACAAGATACTGTTAGAAATTAGATATGAAGACCTCATAACAACTCATCACAAAGCACGATGTCGATTTTCCGTTGGGAGGGGATGTCAATTCAGTGTTCAGTAAGTGGCATACTCCACCCCTTTTCACGAATAATTTATCACTGTGTATATTGGAATGTATACATGGATGTGTGTGTGCATAGGTATGTGTGTAGATATGTGTGCATATGTGTATGTGTATATATATGTATATATGTGTGCATGTAAGTGCACATATGTATGTTGTATGCATGTCAGGTATGGGCAAATGTAGAAGTGTATGTGCATGTGCAGGTATGTGTACTTCTGCATGTGTGTGTGTGTGCATTTCCAAGTGGATATTGGGACATGAGTACCTATACTGGTGTAGGTGTGTGTTACATTCCATGAATCCATCTTCTCCCTTTCCTCCTCATAGCACATTTCACTGTGCGATCATGGGGGTTCCTTGGTGTCACCAGCTTGCTACTTAGCTGAGGTGTTCCTGTGACTGCTTCTACTAATACCTGGTGGTGGTCTATCTGCAAAAAGAAGAACTGTTAAAAACATGCAATTATTTGTGCTGAATTAGAGTTATGGCAAATACTTATGTATGTATCCATATCCTGAGGCATTCCTAAGCTGACTGTCCTGCCTTTTGGACAGCTGGCCAGAGGAAGGACCAACATCAATCGAGCCTGTAATAGTGGGTGTAGTCAAATATGAAAGACTGCCACATAAGAAAAAGGAGTCAACATTAGAAAACCATGTTTAAAGAACAACGGTTCTACAGCTGCAAAACCAGCAGCAGTGTTAAAATAATGGTTTTACATTAGGTGCGAGATGTGGAAACAAGTGCAGTAGGATGTTGAAATTTGTAATGGAAGTGATGTTGCTGAGAACAACTTATAAGTTCTTCCAGTTATTATTATATTTGTATATTATATATTATTATATTTTTATTCGTGTATCATGTTCGACAATGGTGATTATAAGCATGATGCATTTCAACAAAATACTGCAAAAAATTCGATTTGAATACATCATAAAGACTCATTAAGAACCACTATGTATTCTTTGGAAGGGTTGTTGATCCAGCATTCAGGAAGTGGTATATTTCACCTTATTTCACGAATAATTTATGACTGACCAGCAGTCTATATTCTCCACTCATGACCTACTGGCAGTGTTCATCTGTCATCAGTGTGTCACACAATTTTATTTTGATTTCAGACTTGACACCGTTGCTACTGGCACAGCTTTGAGCCAAAACGGACATATCTGGCCGTGACAAAATGGCTTCCAGTCCGCAAAAGGGTCTCCTGGAAGCCTCACTCTGCGAGACCTGCTATGAGGTGTTCTTTTCAAAGAAGTTGTTTGAAACACACACTAAGTCGTGCAAGGAATGTATGTGCGACCGGTGCATCACTGGACCGGCCAGATCGCCCGTCGTCACAAACTCGACCCTGTCCAAGTGTCCCCAGTGCAAGCACATCTTCCTCGGTCCGAACAACTTGGAGCACCACATCAACAAAGAGCACCAGACCGGCTCCAAAGTGGTGGTGAAGACCATCCTGTCGTGCAGCACCTGCGGCAAGCTGTTCATGGACGGCGCGCTGCTGACGCAGCACGTGCAGCGCGTGCATCGGGACGCCATCGACGCCAGGACCGACGACGCCGCGCCGGCGGCCGGCCACAGTTCGCTGTCGGTCCAGTCGCCTGTCGCCGGCGGCAAGAGCAGCCCCGCCCTCGACGGCCGCGAGCAGCGCACGGCGACGGCTTGCGGCGGTGGTGACGTCATCGCTGGCGGCCGTGGTGATGTCACCGTGGCAGCCGACCAGACGCGGCAGCCGCCGGCGGTGGGCGGCGCCGCGCGGGCCGCCGTCGTGCCGTCGAGGAGGGTCGCCGTTAGTGCGGCGCGCCGGCCGGCCTCCAGCCCGATAGTCGCAGCGGCCGGCCCGGGCGTGTTGTTCGCCTGCAGCTTCTGCGACCTCATGTTCGGCCACAAGAACCACCTGGTGAAGCACCTGAACGAGAGGCACAAGGACGTGCCGGCTTCGCCGGCTGCGTCGTCGGTGCCGGTGTCGACGCCGCACACCCCAAGCGCGTTCGTCTGCACGCTGTGCGACGCCAGCTACGACACCGCCCAGCTGGTGTTGCGTCACGTTCGTGAGGTGCACGGCCCGACGGCGGAGAGGTCGGCCGTGGCGGAGGTCGGCGCGGCGGCCGCCTGCCGCGAGTCGCTCTGGTCGACAGCCGAGTGTCCGCTCTGCGTCAGCCTGTTCCGGTCGTCGGCGCGCCTGCGCGACGTGTTCATGTCGCTGGCCGACTGGACCAGCCACTACTACGGCCGCCACAAGCAGCTCGACAAGCTGGTGGGCGGCCGCCGACTCGACTTGCAGCCGTGCCACCGGTGCGGCCTGGTGTTCATGAACGCCACCACCCGGCTGCACCACAACGCCATCGCGCACGCCGGCGGCGACCCGGAGGACGAGCTGAAGCGACGACAGGCGGCGAGCGCCGACGCGCCGCCGGCCGCCGCGCCGCCGCTCTCCATCACGCCCAAGGCGATGACGGCCAAGGCGCGCTCGCGCGTCATCGTCGACTCGCTGATGAAGGCGTCGTTGGTGGTGCGCGAGACGCCGACCGTGACGCTGGACCGCGCCGGCGCGCAGCGCCAGCAGCAGAAGGTGTTCGCGCTGCACTCGGCAGGCAAGCAGCGGGTCACCAACGTGGTGTTCAAGTGCAGCAAGTGCGGCGGCATGTTCCCTGACGACCCGTCGTTCGAGCGGCACGCGCGCGAGGAGCACCTGAGCCAGGACGCCGGCGCCAAGCAGAGTGTGGCGCGCGAGCGGCTGGCCGTACCGGGCGCGCGCGTGGCTGGCCTGGCCACGGCGCGGGCGACGGTGGTGCCGGCGGCGGCCAGGCCGCCCGATCCGCCGCCGCCGCCGCCACCGCCGCCGCCGGCGCTGGCGGCCGCCGAACAGCCCACCTGGGAGGTGCTCGACCAGCGCGAGTGCGCCAACTGCTCGAAACTGATGCAGTCGTGTCCGCGCTCGTTCGCGCTGTTCGTGATGCGCGACGTATGGGAGCGCCACGTGCGTGAGGTGCACGCGGCGGGCCGCTGGCGCTGTAACGGCGAGCGGCTGCAGCTGCACCCGTGCGACGACTGCCCGCGCCTCTTCCTGCACGCGGGCACCCTGCGCGCGCACAGGACCAAGTTGCATGACGTGATGTCGGGCCCGGTCAGCGCCGCCGAGGCCGACGCCTGCCAGCTCACCGACACGCTCGAGTGCTCGCGCTGCGCGCAGTTGGTGCAGAACGCCGACGGGATCCGCTTCCTGGAGGGCGCCGCGTGGCAGAACCACTTCCAGGACGACCACAAGGCGCTGCTGGTGTGCGACGGCAAGTTGGACAGGTGGAACCTACACAGGTGCGACAAGTGCCAGCGGCTGTTCTTCAACGAGCTGGACGTGGCGACGCACGAGGCGCGCCAGGCGTACATGCACATGCCGCTGCCCGTCAACGCGAAGGTCACCACGTTGAAGGGCGGCCCGAAAACGCCGCTCGAGACGGAGATCATGTACCAGTGCGCCAACGACGACTGCCAGTTCACCAGCAAGGAGCACGTCGAGATGGTGACGCACTTCCAGCAGTGCCGGCCGGACAGCGCGGCCCAGTTCGGCGAGACGGTGCTCTACCGGACGGTGCTGATCAAGAAGGCGCCCAGGCGGCGGCCGCGCGCCAACGTGGCGCCCGTGAAGCGCGAGCCGCGCAACCGCCGGCTGGAGAACGTGATCCAGAAGCTGGGCGGCCACGCCGAGACGGCGGAGGCCGTGAACGGACTGGTGCGTTCCGAGTCGGCCGAAGCCGGCGACGCTGCCGCCGCCGCTGCCGACGGCGGCAGCGGCGGAGTAGGCGGCCCGCCCACCGTGATGATGCTGGACCCGATCACTGGCGCAGCGCAGCCGACCGGCGACCGGTCGCCGTCGCCTCTGTCCGCCGAGCCGGACCCCAACGTGCCGGAGGCGGCCGCGCTCGAGGAGACCGAGACGCAGGCCACGTCCGCCACGCGCATGGACTTCGCCTGCAGCGTGTGCAGCCTGCGCGGCGTGTCGCGCCGCGACATCTCCCTGCACATCCGTCGCCACCACAAGGGCGTCAAGGGCAGCGCACTGCGCCACGCCGACCACATGGACGAGGCGGACAGCAAGGCGCAGTTGCGCAGCTACACCTCCGCCTACCTATGTGCCGAGTGCAAGCGCATGGCCGAGCCGTGCGCCAAGACCAAGGACCTGTACTTCGAGAAGGCGTCGTGGCTGCACCACCTGGAGACTTCGCACGCACCGGCCACGTTCAGCGAACTGGACCGTCTCGACCTGCACGAGTGTTCGCAGTGCGATCGCCTGCTGCTCAGCGGCACCTCGCTGAAGCGCCACCTCAGGTACTTCCACGAGGATGGCGCTGAACAGCTGGAGATCCGCACCAAACAGCGGCACGACCTGCTCGCCGACCGCCAGCCGAAGCACATGTTCGGCTGCGTGGAGGAGGGCTGCGACTTCAGGTACCACCGCGTCACGCGACTGCGAAACCATTTGATCAGCGTGCACAACTTCGACCTGGCCATCCGCCAGGTGGTGTTCAAGACCGAGGACGAGTTTCAGGAGTGGAAAAAGACGCTGGAGCTCACCACCAACGCCTTCTTCATCATGCGCTCCAACGTGCAGGCCAACCGGAAGAAGGGCCAGTTCCAAGTGCGATACTTCTGCTGTTCGCGCGTCATGTCCCATCTGCCCTGCCACAAGGAGAATGGCAAGAAGAAGGCTTTACCTTGGCGGGTGAGTTAACGATTTATCCCCGTTAAGATCGGGGTGGGGAGGGCTCTCGAAATCCCCCACGGTTTATCCGGGAACGCAGCCGGACGAATAGACGCAAACACGACATTTTCAGTTGTTTCTTATGCGTTTCACATGTCTCGTGCAAGTATAATGTGTATGTCATCTAAGTTTATTGACGTGGGACGGGCTAAAACAGGGTGCCAAATTTGGTGATTTAGGCGTTTACATGTATCTGAAGTACCGGGCCGTACACAGGCCTAGAACCATGCTATGCAATTGCATGGAAGCCATATATATATATATACTATATAATATTTTAGTTACATATTCGATAACAATATTCGAAGATTTGTAGTTGCATCTGACACCCAAATTGAACATTAGTTTCTAAACACGGTTAAAATGAGTTATGCTCTAAAATTTGCGAAGCGCCACTATTCAGAGTAGTAGCAGCATATAAGCACGCAACTAAAATTATGCTGCCTTTTCATCAAAACGAACAACTTGTCACCTCGAAATTGTGATGAATATCAAGGTTACTGACCTGCGGTTAGGTCATTTTTTCGTTTTTGTCTTTGCCGTATTGAGGGGAAAAATTGAATCTGGGGTAATTTGTCAAGCTGAGAATGATAAAGAACATGGGAGAATCATTTTGCATACAAATATGCCTCAAAGGTCAATGACATACGGTCTAGTCAATCATAACACATATTTTGCACAGTGCCATCTGATGCAGAATGTTTCGCAAAATAACCCAATTCGGGTTGACGCACCCTGAAACCCTAATAATCAATCAATCGATGCAGAATGTTTCTGTTCCTCGTGAAGTCATATCTGAATTTAATTCTAGCTCCGCCTAAATCGTGCAACATGACATTGAATGACCGGCCAATGACCTGAGATGACCTGACCGAATTTGATCTGATTTGACTCTTCTTCGGGATTATTCTGAAAGTAGTGTACTCTTAGGCAACTTTTGTGGTGGTCGTTTTGTTCATCTATCCATTGTCCCAGCGCGACCCAAGGTCAAGTCACGAGGTCAGAAGCTGGACAGTGTACAAAGATATTTCAGTATCATATCAGCTCTTCTTGGAGAACATTTTTTTTTGTACCTCATATGATGCACCCGGAATATTCAAGCTTGAACTTGCTTGACCTGAAGATAGATAATAGAAAAAGATGGAACTTGACTTGACCTTAGAATGTTCGGGTGTGCAACGGATGAGCACATTTTGCTTGGATGGTTCTGTTAAAAAAATAACGTATATATATATATATGTATATATTGTCCACATCATTCCCCAAGAAAAAGTAATGCCACTCGGTTGATATATTACGACCCTTGACGACCTCACCATGGCCGAAAACGAGGAAATGATGTTATATGAGCTCTAGGCTATATTGGCCTGCCAATGACACTTTCACTTTGTCTCTAACATACATAGTTCGGAAACTGGTTTTCAAGCCCGATTCTGATCTAACCTGACATACCCATTCCTGATTTTTACAAGTATAATCATCAGAAATGCGTTTCTTTATGCTAATTATCGAAGAATAACAGTGCTGAAGGAGAACAATTTCTGCCTTTTGAAACCATTTCCAGAGGCTTAAGTCGAGGTCCGTGTGTTAACCTAACATGACGTCTGGTGATCTCATTATCGGTTAAATGCAGATACAAGGTATGTGTTGTGCTCTCCGTGATCAGAGCGTTCTAACGGTCTTCTGCATTATATCCTAGCTGACGTAGATAGAAAGTTAGAGGGAAGCTTTCAAGAGGCCCCCCTCCCCAGGCCCGGTGAAGGTGGATTTTCGGCTGGCCCGGCTAGGATTAAGGTTGTTATGGTACGAAACATATTGATTTAGACGTGATGATAATACAAATTTGTGATGGATCATGGGAAATACGATGCATTGAATCGATTCTGTTGAATGATGTCATCAACATGATTAATTTATTCCTGCTAGGGATGATTTGAATGAAGGAAGGTAGGGATTTAACAGCCTGAACTAGCTTGGTTTTGGTGTCTACGTAGCTGATTTCATATCTGGTGATGAGGTACACTTATACCTCCTGGCTTAATTTCGTTAGAAGTCTCTCGTTTCCTTCAGTCATAATTCCAATTTTTAAAGTTTTTTTTTCTTCTGGTTTTCATAGCACACTCGATTCTTGATTCATGTGGTGTAGAACGCGCTGTACGCAACTATGATGGCATTGTCAGCAGCGTGGTGCGTGTTTTTGGCCATCTGTTGTTCGGCGTCATTGCCAACTTATTTAATGGGTCCGATCACAACTGTTGTCCACAGGTGTTAGTGCCCTGAAATTCTGAAATTAACTAACCTAACATAACGTAGAGTGCAGACATGACATGGCCAAACACAGACCCACACTTATTGCCAATTGTTTTTAACACCACGTTTTCCTTTTTGACATCATTAGGGGAAACTTTTGTTGTTGTTTTTTTGCTGCAGGCTATGGGTGAAGTTTGCGTCTTTAAAAACGCGTATAGCTTCGGGCAGCAGCACGGCCAACTGGTAAAGGCAGCAGACACTCTACTGTCATTATCACCATCATCAAGCAGTCAACAAAGGTCATAGAAAATAACTCATCAATAGGCAATATCCATATATATTTCCACATGTTTTTAAACATCAGTTGGCTTCTTTAAAACCATCCTCCTCCCCTCAACTTTTTAAAAAGTAGTAAATTACAGGATATTGGTGTATGACGTTGTCCCTCAACGAAACTTCCTCATGATACAGTGCCTGGCCTCGCTCTGCGATTAAGTTAGCCGCGCCCCCCCCCCCCCAAAAAAAGTCTTAGATTTACCACTTGAATGATATACGTAGTGTGCACAGTGTGTCTAGTAATTCCCTGATGGTGTATGAAGACATGCTGCGTTTTTCGCTACTAGCCTCTCGTGCTGTTAATGTTGATGTCTTTCTTGTCTTAAGATGCCTTCCTGTATCAAGAATAGAGTTAACATCGTGTCTGTGCGTCAGGTGAACCTGCTGAAGCGCGACATGGTGTGGCGGTGTCCGGCGTTCATGAAGGCGGAGGTGGCCGCGGACGCCATCAGCCGGCCCGGCATCCGCGTGACGTTCTGCCCCAACCACTACGGCCACAAAATGGACCCGTCGTTCGGCCGGCTGAGCGACGCAGACGAGGCCGAGATCGTCGGCATGCTGCACGCCGGCACGCCGATCCCGGGCGTGATGAAGCGCATGCGCGAGGAGGGCCGCCAGCAGGGCACGCCCAGCCGCAAGCAGCGCGTCACAGAGTCCGAGATCAACCGCATCTTCGAGAAGTGCATGGGCATGAAGCCGCCCAAGACGAAGCGATTCGACCCGGCCCTGGGCAAGGCGGTCGAGAAGGCGGCGCGCGCCGCCGCGTCCAACGTCAGCTGGAACGCCGACCTGGTGTCGTCGCAGGCGGCCGCCGACGCCGAGCTGGAGTCGTCGCTGACGGCGTACGACGGCGGCGACGGGCCGAGCGGGCGCGAGTCGGACGACGAGGGCGACGGCGGCGGGCCTCGCGACTCGTGGCAGCGCGTCTGCGGCGAGGAGGACTGCGCCTTCGCCACCAACAGCGTCGGCTACCTGCGCCACCACCTGCGCGGCCGGCACGGGTTCGCCATGCACATCGACTCGGCCGGGTTCGCCTCCATGAAGGAGTTCGCCAAGTGGAAGCGCAACATGGAGAAGCGCACTTGCGCCAGGTTCACGTGCTACAAGTCGGTGTCGCCGTCCGACCCGGACGACGCGGTGGACACGCGCTACTACACGTGCCACCGGTCCGGTCTGAACACGCTGAAGCGGTCGCCGACGCCGGTGCCGCGCCGGCTGGTGCTCTGCACCGGCTTCATGAAGGTGCGCTGCGACCGGCACACCGGCGAGGTGGCGTGCGAGTACTGCGCCAGCCACTACGGCCACGACGCGCGTCTGGTGCCGGGCCGAGCGGTCGCGCAGCCCGTGTACGCGGCGCAGGACGAGGACGAGGACGAGGCCGAGCAGGAGCAGGAGCAGGAGCAGGAGTCGCCGCGCCGCTACAGCTTCGTGGCCGGGTCGTCCGAGCGGCGGCCCCGGCGCGGCCGTCCGCCCAAGAGACAGCCGCCGCCGCCGCGCCGCAGCCGCGGCGGCAAACGACGCCGCTGGGAGGAGGTCGAGGAGGAGGAGGAGCAGGAGCAGCAGGAGGAGGAGGAGGAAGAGGAAGACGATGAGGACATGTTCGAGTCCGACTAGAATGGGTGACTTGTGAGTGTTTGGGTGCAGACGTGTTTTCATTATTGTTTGATGGTCTTGGCCAGCGATGTGGCGAAACCGGACTCGTCTTGGACACCATGTATCGCGGCAGAGAAATGATCACGTCATGCTCCATACAACGCCAGCTTCCTGCTCGCTTTCAGTCACAGACTTTAGTGGAATCGCGCAGAGCTAGTACAGTGTACAAAGAAGGCACGGACGTGTGACGTGTCGTGACCTGTTGCGGACATGCCGTTTCGGGCGTTAAGTGCGTTGCTTCGGACGCATGCTTCGGTGTGCATGCGGCGAGTCGTGCACCCGGCCGTGGAGCGCCGCGGTTCGTGTCAGCGGCGACGACTGGCGGAAATATATGGCCACGTTGGCTGACTCGCTCGTGCTTCCTCGCAGCTGGGCTGTCGGGTCTTGACAGGTGAAGCCCGCACATTGTGATAACACGAGTGATGCTAGGCTTCCGGTATTTTCGGTACTGATTAGTACCGGTACTGATTGACGCATGGTTTGATGCTATCGTTCTTTTCTTTCATTGGTTCGTCGCACCGAGATCAGTTGTTCCTCTAAATAATTATATTCGAACACTGCTGTCACGGAGAAGAAGGAAGTGCGCTTGGCATAGACAGCCCAGGGACATTCGAAAAGATGGCTCAGATTCAGGTTCCATTGAACATTGCCCGGATATGTGGTTTAGTGCAGTATGTGGCAAATGTTTTTCCCCGCGCCATTGTCAGCATAATGCGTGTTCAAGTCAGGCTTTTACGAAGAGAAGCGACAACCAATGTTGGGCAGCTCCGGGCACAAACTATGGGGAGCCTTTGAAGCGAGTGGGTTTTGCAAGCAAGTTGAGGGAAAGTAGATTCATGTTAAATGAGTCTTACGTTATAGTTTATGTGACGTTATAGTGTTGAAGGGAAGGAAACATCTCCCGGGTGTTCATTGTTTCGGTTTACTTTACTGCTCCGCAAGTTAATTTGTAGTTGTGGGGAAAGTTTGACAAGAAAGTTGGTTTTGCCAGGGTGACTGCATTAGCCTACACTTGTCGAAGGGCACTGAGGGATCTTCACCGTGCGTGCAAGGAGGTAATTGTCCACATCGCCTATCACGCCGGCTGCCGCGTTTGCTGTTCGTAGTGGTTAGTAGCAGCATGCAGGGTTGTGTGCGAGATTAAAATTGTGTTTTGTAATTCGGCTCATCTACGTCCGTTGTACCTCTGGGTAACCGTTTAGCGGTATGAATTGCAAGGCAAGTTGGCTCATCTAGGTCCCGCGGTACCGCCTGCGAACTATCACAATCCAGAGACTGAACCTGACGCAACATTTTTGTTTTCCGGCGCGGGAAGTGGGCCGTTTACGTTATCAGCATGCCAAGTGCAACCTGGAATACTGTTCCAAATAGAGTCAGTCTTCAAAGTGAGTTTCTTTGAGCGCGGCTAGTGATGGTTTTTGTTGCAGGAATTCTGGTTTAAATTATATAAATTTGCCTGGAAGGCCACTGGCATTCCATTGTAGAAAAATTATCATTGCCTAACGTGATTAGTGCGTGCTAGTGTTCCTACACTTTGGTGGTGTCCGTGTCGTGCTGGGGGTTCCGGTGGACGGAGAGGGGTGCGTGCGGTGAGGCAGGCAAATGTGGCAGCCCGGATCTGGACTCACGGCTTCTGGAGGTTGATGGGATGGCGTGACGACGATATTTGCGCTTTGGAGGCGTGGTAGGTTCTGGCGGAATTGGTTGGTCTGTTGTCGTGGGTTCGGGTTGGACTGGCCTGGCAGGTATGGCGGGCTCGGACGAAGTTTTAGGATGGGTTTAGGTGGTTGCGCAGGAGGTGGTGTGCCGATTTGTCTGGCAGGAAATGGTGGCCGTGAGGTTGTGGGAGGTCTTTGTGGAGGCTGGGGTGGCCGTGGGCTTGTAGGAGATCTGTGTGGAGGCTGGGGTGGCCGTGGGCTTGTGGGAGGTCTGTGTGGAGGATGTGGTAGCCTTGGAGTTAGGCTTTGGTTTGGGCTGGCCGGATGGGTGGAGCAGAGACCGAGGGCCCGGGGGAGGGAGTGGTGGGAAGGTGTCAGGGTGGCGGGGAGGGCCCTGGCGGGTTGGAGGCGGTGTGGGGAAGGGGTACGGCCAGGTCGCATGAAGGGGGGTGGGTGGGATGGTCACCAGGTCGGGATCTGAGGGGTGGTGGGGGTGGGATGAGGTCGGGTCTGGGGCGGGGTGGATGTGGGAGGAGGACGTGCCCGAGGTGGGGTGCTGGTGGGCGTTGGTCGGGTCTGAGGTGAGGTGGGTGCGGAAGGAAGCCGGCTCCGCGGTGGGGTGGGCGTGGGGAAGCATGGTCCGCGGTGGGGTGGGTGTGGGAGGAGGCCTAGTCCGGTGGGGATGAGGAAGAAGGCCGGGTATGCGGTGGAGTGGATGTGGGAGGAGGCCGGGTCCGCAGTGGTGGCGGTAGTGTCGAGGATCGGTGTGGCAGTGGAGACGAGTGTCGGTGAGGCGATGTAGTCGAGAATCGGTGGTGTTGAGGAGGGAGGTGTGCCGGACTCCGGGAGCGGGCTGCTGGTGGAAGGGTAGGTCAGGTGGGAGCTGGTGCTGGACTGGGTGTGGGTCTGGGTATTGAGGAGAGCCCCGCTGCGTAGCTGCGCTGGCGATAGGTGCGGTTGTGGAGGTGGAGATGGCAATGGAGGTGGTATTGTGTGTGGCACGCTGTGAGCTGCCGCATACCGGCACACCTCATAATACTCGCACAATGCGTCATTGAAGAAATTGAAAAGAGTGCACTTAAACACTGAGTTTCATGGTGGTGGTAGTCTAATTCGCAGCCTAGTTGAAACTGATAGATTAGCAACTGAACAAGATTCCAAAAGCAAAGACGTGAAACTAAAATATTTCGAAAGTGCGTTGAATTTAAAATATATAAATTTTAACATACAACAAGCCATTAAACCGGCCCAAAAGTGCACCTTTGAATACGTCATTTGTACCATTTGCGGCTACACATAGGAAGGTATGTGGATGACAACGGTCTGACAGCAACTAAGGGTCTAGGTTTTTGCTAATAGGTGGCACCACTAGTACGATTTCGACTGATAAAACCGAAGCCATTGCGCATCATTTTATGCTGATAGAAATATGGTTGTAAGTCCAATATTAACATGTTTGATAAAGCGAACATATTATTTATGGGTATGAACTCCAACTGTGAAATTATTAAACAAAATATGCCAAAAGTTCAATTCAAAATCCTAATTCTTCATTTCCACGCCAGGAGCATCCTACCCTTCCGAGCAGAATAACAACAGAAAAAGCATCCTCCCAGAACCATTGCGTGTTGCATTCTTGTGGCGCCGGAAGGGTTCGTGTTTGAGTGCAATATCTTCCTTCACATGGCGTACGGAGCTGAATAACCACTGCATTTCTTTCTAGTTCTCAGCTGCTCACATTATTGTGCAATGGTCACTGTTCTTGCTCTTGCCCTGTCGTCGCTGGATAGTCTGCTGCTGTAAGCCTCTTGCTCGGAAAGGTAGGTCGATAACAAGAAGATCAGGCTGGAGATTGCGTGGCTTGCTGAGATGAGTAGGCCCATTCTTGCTTACCTAGGTACCTACCTATTGAGGCAGTAGGGATGATGCATATTCACTTTTGGAGATGCCAGTGTTTGTGCTATGGTGTCATGTTTACCTTGCTCTGCTGCATGGCTGGTTCTGGCTTGCTAGGTCCACCAGATCAAATATTGGGTGAGGGAAAAAATGTATTGTAACCTAGCCTAATTTAGCCAAACTGGTAAATTTTTGGTGTATATGAAGATCAAGGTAAAATTTGTTCTTTTGGGAATCACATTTTTGAATACGTGGTATTTTAACGTGAAAATGACGATGCAACCACTCATTTTCTCAGCAGGTGTTTTTTTTATTTGGTATCCACTTTTTTTTTTTTTTTATTTGGTCAAAAAAGTTTTTTCCTCCAAAAGCAGCTTAGGTTAGGTTAGGTTGAGCTGGGTTAGGTTTCTTTTTAAATTGTGAAAATTATCAGACAAACTGCTGGACATTTTTCTTCTTTGTTTTTATCCTTTTATCCAAATGTAGGTTAGGTTAGCTTATGTTGCATTTTTATATATTTTTTTAACATTTATTTTTATGCTATGTTCCTAATTCAATTTTTGTCATTATTTTACTCACAACCTGAAAAGTAAGCATTTGCACAGAAAATAAGTAGCCCCATGACCTTCATAAACATGGTATTCTTAAGAAAAAAATAACCTTAAATACTTCCATGCAATTAAAAAAATTAATGCAATATTTACTGCCTAACCTTCCATGCAAAACAAACCTTTAAAAAAATAGAAACTATTCAAACAATTCTTTTTTCTTTCAAAAATAATTTAATTAAAAACCTAACCTAGCCTAGTTAAGCATACCCCATTTGTTTGCTTCATGGAAGTAAAATGGTATGTAAAACTTGTCTTGTAGATACCTTAAGCTCAAAATTAATGCTGTATATTGCCTGTACTGTAGGTTAACTGTGCTTGTGCAGGGTGCTATCCCAGTCCACACTGGATGTAGGTAGGTAGGTGCCTACCTAGGTATGTTAAATTGGCTGCTTTGCATATTTTCTTCATTCCAATAGGAAGTGCATTGTGGTGTGGAGGTCTTTAGACCTTCATCCTTTATTCTTTAAGACCTTTATCCATGGTAGCCTGGAATATGGATAGATGAAAAAAGATAAAAGAGGAAAATAGGTATATCAGTGTCCTAGTGTCAGCATCCTAGAGTCCTAGATACAACCAAAATAGTGGGGAAATGTTTGCCTCAAATCATCTACCTCAAGATGTTTGCTGCTAGTTCAAGATAATGATGATATGATGATATGGAGGTTAGGCTGACCTAACTGTGGAAATATAATAAAATGTTTTATTTTGTTTTTGTTTTCCACCATTTTTGTTTAAGGCCATTTTTGAATACTTCAAATTTATTTTTTTTGCAGGGCAATGCCTATGAATGTAGTTGATTGATTGATTGATTATTTGGGCTTAGGGGTGCATCAACTGCTACTGGTTACGTAGCACCCTATGAATGTAGTTAATGTGATATGGTGATATGTTTATATGCTATGATGCATGACATGATATGATGACATGATTTGTTAACTTTTATGAATGTGGATAATGAAATGATGACCACTCATTTCCTCTACAAGTGCTTACTTTTCAGTTGACAGGCACAATAACAGCAAGTAAGTGGTTTTGAGTCGGTTAATGTAGCATAAAAAGTAATGTTAAAAAAGTAAGAAAGAAAAATGCAGCCTAACCTAGCCTAGCCTAACCACTCATATCAGAAAAATAAATTATTTACACTCATTTTGAAGAAGAAAAAATCACACATTTTTCTCATTCTTAAGGTAAAAAACCTGACCTAACTTAACCTAACCAAACCTAACCGAACACCTTTGCCTACTTCATGGAGGTAAAATGTGTGTAAAACTTTCCTTGTGAATATCTTCAAGCACAACAAATGGTGTACTCAGCGTTCCGCGGCGAGCGGCCCGCTGAGTCCACCACTGCCCACCCGCCAACCACAGGGCGAGCACGGCCGTTGATAGGCCCGCTGAGTCCACCACTGCCCACCCGCCAACCACAGGGCGAGCACGGCCGTTGATAGGCCCGCTGAGTCCACCACTGCCCACCCGCCAACAACAGGGCGAGCACGGCCGCGGCGAGCGCATCGACTCGCCCCGGACAGAGAGAACAGGGGCGCACGAAGTCGGCGGCGATGGAGCCGCGCGTAGTGGTTCGGTACAGTCGCCTTTGCCGCCTGGTCGGTCGCCGACTGAGGCAGGTACCGGCACCGAGCTGACCGAGCTGACCGGGCCGGCGCGGGGCCGGCCGGCCGGTCTCTGCTGCCGTCGGAGACCGGCGCGGACGATGCGGCTGGTGGCGAGAGATGTGTTGAGGGTCGGGCCGTCGGAACCTGACGTCGGCCTTGGTCTGCCCCGATACGGCAGCTCACGGTTCGGGCAGATGACAGGCACCGGCGCAACCAGCCAGTGCAGGATATTCGGAGCTTTTGGGCAATTGGATGGAGATGAGACAATGTGATGTAAGAAAAGATGTTGAAAGTAGGTAATTTAGGTCAAAGTGGCATTTAAATGATGTGCATGAATATGCAAGAAATATGGCAGTGTGGCCTAGCAGTGTAATGCTTGCGTCGCAAAAGAACAGAAGGTTCTTCTGTCCTCCGGTGATTCAGCCGTGCCCAGGCGCGCACCCAGGATTTTTCCATGGGGGGGGGGCCCGGACCGAAAAGGGCACTTGGCCGGCTCCAAAAGGGCACTTTGCGGCCCGGGCACACTGGAAGGTTTGCTGACCGGGGGGGGGCCTGAATTTTCCATGGGACACGTTATATGTTATAGCACCGAACCCTTGTATTTACAATAATATTTCCAAAAACATGCAGCCTGCTCACAATTCCTCCGTCACAATTCGCTGCATTTGTTGCAGGCAACCGGGGTGCCCGATTATGAATCATGGAACCTCAAAAGGGCCCACAGAGGCTTCACTTAAGGGACAGTTGCCCTGATTGCCCCTCCCCAGCACCAAGTCCTTGATATCAGTGCAACTAGGTAGGTACCTCCCTACTTATTGTAGCCTGCAGTTAATCTGTCCTTCTACTGAAAGGTAACCAGAATAGAGGTAGGTGGGAAACTAGGCTCTGGAGCATTCACAGCCTTTAAAAGTGCTATCTCGAACCAAGGCTGTTTCATAATAGGTTCAGGTAGATAGCTACAGGTACGCAGGTAGGTACTTTTTTCTAAGGGCCTGAGCTACTGCTATCCAGACACCTGAGGAGGGTTATGCATGCGCAGACTGAAGAAGGTACATGAGCTTGAGACATAACAGCCCAGTGATTTATAGTTTCAGGGTGGTGTAGGTACCTATAAACATAAAGTGCAAATTTATGCCATCGTGCTTAACATCGTGCTTGTGCCCGCCTCAGCCTTGAATGGAGCTTCAGGCCGCTACAATTTTGGCGCGTAAATTGACTGAATACAATTTTTAATAAGAAACCCATGTTCGGCCAGATGTACCCAGAGCAAACGCGCAAGAAAGTCCAGCTGTTCACTGATGGAACACTGAAAAGTGAGATTTAAGCAAGGATTTTTTGGGAGGCTGATACATTTTTTACGCCGAACCTAGGGGTAGGCGGGGTAGGTATGTATCGTTCGATCGTTTAGGCCAAGGCCGATGGGCACTTTTGCGCCCAAACCCAAAAGGGCACTTTCTGCCGAGGGACACTTCTCGATCTCGACCTAGGGAGAGGAAGCCGGGCCCCCTGGGCACCACACACCGGTGCGCCTATAGGCACAGGGTAGGGCACAGGGCAGGGCACAGGGCAGGGCACAGAGCAGGGCACAGGACAGGGCACAGGGCAGGGCATAGGGCAGGACTCAGGGCAGGGCAGGGCAGGGCACAGGGCAGGGCACAGGGCAGGGCACAGGGCAGGGCACAGGGCAGGGCATAGGGCAGGACACAGGGCAGGGCAGAGTTCACGGTACAGCACAAGGCACAGGGCAGGGTACAGGGCAGGGCACAGGGCACAGGGCACTTTTCGATCAAAAGGGCACCTAATTGGGACAGGCATAGGACAGGAAAGGGCACAGGGGAATGTCATTTTTAGGCCAAAAGGGCAGTTTTGGGGCCCAAAGGGCACCTTTGGCACAGGCGGGGCACATAAGGCAGGTGATTTTGGGGCTAAATTTGGGACATTCCGGCCAAGAGGGCACTTTTCGGTCAAAAGGGCACTTTTGGCCAAAAGGGCACTTTGGTCTCATGGATGGGGGGGGGGCCGGGCCCCCTGCCCCCTCCGGCGCGCCTATGGCCGTGCCTGCAGTTATAAGCTGCAGCAGTTATAAGCTGCAACAGTTATAAGCTGCAGCAGTTATAAGCTGCAGCAGTTATAAGCTGCAGCAGTTATAAGCTGCAGCAGTTATAAGCTGCAGCTGTTATAAGCTGCTGGCGCGCACGGTGTCGCCGCTCGAATCCCGCCGTTCGCCGGATTCGAACCGGCGATCTTCCGATCAAGTGCAGGCACGGCTGAATCTTCAGTGGACAGAAGAAGATGGAGAGCCTTTGGTTCTGTTACGACTCATTCGACTGCTGGGCCATTTGCCCCTTAGACTGCACCGCTCGTGCGCAGCCGCTGCGGCATCATCAATATTCACTCGGAGCTGGCCCGATCCGCGGAGATAGGAGCGTCCGGCCGCAGGAACCGCGCCTCTTCTCGCCTCGCCTCGCCACGCCTCGCTTCGCCTCGCCTCGCTGCGGCCGGCTCGGCCGCTGTCAAAATGAAGCCGCATGTTTGGCGTTTTTTCCCCAGTTGTATTTGTTGTATTTGTGTGTGGATTTGACTTTTGGGGCGCGAATGATCAACTCTGGTCAAAGCGCCCTAAAGCCCAAATATCTAACTAACTGTGTGGATTTGACTATGTAGCTCCGAACCGCGGCTCGTCGCTATCCAGTGTTCATCCCCACACCACGGCCCGTCGCTGTCCAGTGTTCATCCCCACACCACGGTCCGTCTGTCGAGTGTTCATCCCTACACCACGGTCCGTCTGTCGAGTGTCCATCCCCACACCACGGCCCGTTGCTGTCGAGTGTTCATCCCCACACCACGGTCCGTCTGTCGAGTGTTCATCCCCACACCACGGCCCGTCGCTGTCGAGTGTTCATCCCCACACCACGGTCCGTCTGTCGAGTGTTCATCCCCACACCACGGTCCGTCTGTCCAGTGTTCATCCCCACACCACGGCCCGTCGCTGTCCAGTGTTCATCCCCACACCACGGTTCGTCTGTCCAGTGTTCATCCCCACACCACGGCACGTCGCTGTCCAGTGTTCATCCCCACACCACGGCCCGTCGCTGTCCAGTGTTCATCCCCACACCACGGTTCGTCTGTCCAGTGTTCATCCCCACACCACGGCCCGTCTGTAGAGTGTTCATCCCCACACCACGGCACGTCGCTGTCCAGTGTTCATCCCCACACCACGGTCCGTCTGTCCAGTGTTCATCCCCACACCACGGTTCGTCTGTCCAGTGTTCATCCCCACACCACGGCCCGTCGCTGTCCAGTGTTCATCCCCACACCACGGCCCGTCGCTGTCCAGTGTTCATCCCCACACCACGGTTCGTCTGTCGAGTGTTCATCCCCACACCACGGTTCGTCTGTCCAGTGTTCATCCCCACACCACGACACGTCGCTGTCCAGTGTTCATCCCCACACCACGGCCCGTCGCTGTCCAGTGTTCATCCCCACACCACGGTTCGTCTGTCCAGTGTTCATCCCCACACCACGGCACGTCGCTGTCCAGTGTTCATCCCCACACCACGGTTCGTCTGTCCAGTGTTCATCCCCACACCACGGTCCGTCTGTCCAGTGTTCATCCCCACACCACGGCCCGTCTGTCGAGTGTTCATCCCCACACCACGACTCGTCGCTGTCGAGTGTTCATCCCCACACCACGGTTCGTCTGTCGAGTGTTCATCCCCACACCACGGTTCGTCTGTCGAGTGTTCATCCCCACACCACGACCCGTCGCTGTCCAGTGTTCATCCCCACACCACGGTTCGTCTGTCCAATGTTCATCCCCACACCACGGCCCGTCGCTGTCCAGTGTTCATCCCCACACCACGGCCCGTCTGTAGAGTGTTCATCCCCACACCACGGTTCGTCTGTCCAGTGTTCATCCCCACACCACGGTCCGTCGCTGTCCAGTGTTCATCCCCACACCACGGTTCGTCTGTCGAGTGTTCATCCCCACACCACGACACGTCGCTGTCCAGTGTTCATCCCCACACCACGGCCCGTCGCTGTCCAGTGTTCATCCCCACACCACGGTTCGTCTGTCGAGTGTTCATCCTCCACACCACGGTTCGTCTGTCCAGTGTTCATCCCCACACCACGGCACGTCGCTGTCGAGTGTTCATCCCCACACCACGGTCCGTCGCTGTCGAGTGTTCATCCCCACACCACGGTCCGTCTGTCCAGTGTTCATCCCCACACCACGGCACGTCGCTGTCGAGTGTTCATCCCCACACCACGACACGTCGCTGTCCAGTGTTCATCCCCACACCACGGCCCGTCTGTAGAGTGTTCATCCCCACACCACGGTTCGTCTGTCCAGTGTTCATCCCCACACCACGGCCCGTCGCTGTCGAGTGTTCATCCCCACACCACGGTCCGTCTGTCGAGTGTTCATCCCCACACCACGGTCCGTCTGTCCAGTGTTCATCCCCACACCACGGCCCGTCTGTCCAGTGTTCATCCCCACACCACGGTCCGTCTGTCCAGTGTTCATCCCCACACCACGACACGTCGCTGTCCAGTGTTCATCCCCACACCACGGCCCGTCTGTCGAGTGTTCGTCCCCACGGCCCGCCTGTCGAGTGGTCTCTGAATGCACGACATGGGTGCTCGGGCTGCTCTTCTCGTTAAGGCACGGCTTGAAATATGTGGCTTGGATGCACCATCAGACGTGGGTACGTGAACTTGTCCAACGGAAATCACGTGCCATTTGTTTTTGATATGCAGCTACACAATCTGCATGGCTGACATTTCGGTCATCTCCCAGTTAATATCGGAATGTTTGTGGCCCGGTTATCAGCGGGCCTAATTGTTCTTGAGTATCTTATTACATATTATCTGCAATCAAATAGCGCGCCAGTCTCCAGGCCTGTCCGAGGCGGCCGTGCATGCTGTTCATTTTGTGGAAAGTCAGCTCTTTTCCTTGAGCAGGCATTGTTTGTGGATCTCAAAGCTAGAATATATACCTCAGAAGACGTGCCTTGCCTCTTCTTCTAATCCCCTTCCACTACCAAGCTGGCCTCCTTGCAGCCGGTCCCTGCCGTCGCCCCGCGTAACTGGGCAGCCAGGCCCGTTAGTTCTGGCTGCGGTCTTGTGGTGCCGCGCACAACCGATTCGTCGGCAAATCTGTCGGGGATGACTCGACCGGTACATGAGATGGCACTCTGTACGCAGTCGGCTGACACTGTCGGCATGTGCCCTCCGCCTGTGCTCACCGTTATCCAGCCGACTGACGCGGTCGCCATGTCGTCTGCGGCGGCGCATCTGCTCACGCTGTGGCCCGTCTGCTCTCTTGTGACTGGTGTGTAGGTCAGGGGCGATCCGAGAAGTTCGATCGGGGCGACGCTTGTTCTGGAGGTGCGCCGTGTGTCCATTTTCACCGGCTGAAAAGGCTCGTTCAGAGGAGTGGGGTACACTTGAGGGTCCCGAGGAGCGTCTCTTGCCAGTCGAAGGAGCGTAACATGTTCTTTTTTCTCGGAGGGGCATATGCCGCCAGTTGCGCCTGGATCCGCCTCTGGCCAGGACACCGGCCGCGCCTTCGCCGCCGGCCGCCCCGCGGCCTGCCATCTCGGCTCGTGGCAGAGCTGCGGAAAGCCGTGTCGGTCCAAGGAGCTGTCGCAACGGACGGCGGTAATGTTGCGGCCGGAGCGGCGTCAGACTCGCGGGAAATAATCTGACCGAGGGTGTGTCAGGGCCGTCGGGCCGTCACCGCTGAGTCAGCCTCCCACCAGTGGAGTCGCGAGCCCTAGTCGGCGCCAGTGACGCTGGGGCGAGGTGGGCTTCATCTCGCGACCCAGTCGCACCAGAGCCGGAGGCGTTCCGCGATGCTGCGGAATGAAATGATCCATGCGTCAAGAAGCTCTCTGCCGTATTTGGGAATGCATTTACCGCGCGCCATTTTCCAGTCCATCCGACACTCGAAGGTTGTGTGATGTGTTCTTGTCCTTCATTGAATGGGAAAGGCAATTTGCAGCGCACTCGCTTCAAAGCGGGCAGTTTCCCTGAATTCAGTGTGGCCGTGTCGTGCCGCGTTGCTCCTCGCTATTGCTCCAGGAGAGTGGCCGGGTGTGTGAAACGGCACTCCGCTATCATCGTCGCCATTACACCGCCCCCTGAGTGTGTGCTGCTCCAAAGGCACCGGCTGGTCTGCTGTCGAAAGTTCCCGTCACCAGATGTCAAAAGTTCCCGCCAGTCTGCCACGAGCAATGCTATCTACCAGCTAGGAGTGGAGTTTCCTATACCTTAGGTGGGGTCTGAGCCCCACCAACGGCTTGCCCCTTTAACATGGAACACTATGGGTGAACCCATCAACGAACTTGGCACCTCCCATTCCTTCCATGCATTGGATCCCATCAGTGTTTTTGAAACTTGTCCAACGATGCCCCCTGCTTCCCGGAGTGTCTCCCAGTCTCCCGCCGCTGAGTGTCTCTCAGCAACCCGTGTCCGACAGTCTCAGTCTCCCCCCCTGGGAGTGTTTCCAAGTCTTCCGTCGTCGAGTGTTTCCAAGCCTCCCACTTCCGACAGTCTCAGTCTCCCGGACTTCCGCCCCCTGATACCTCTCAGTCTCCCGCCGCCGAGTCTCTCAGCCTCCCGCCTCCGACAGTCTGTCTCCCTCCCCGGGAGTGCCTCCCAGACTCCCGCCCCATGATACCTCTCAGTCTCCCGCCGCCGAGTCTCCAGCCTCCCGCCTCCGACAGTCTCAGTCTCCCTCCACGGGAGTGCCTCCCAGACTCCCGCCCCCTGATACCTCTCAGGCTCCCGCCGCCGAGTCTCTCAGCCTCCCACCTCCGACAGTCTCAGTCTCCCTCCACGGGAGTGTCTCCCAGACTCCCGCCCCCTGATACCTCTCAGTCTCCCGCCGCCGAGTCTCTCAGCCTCCCGCCTCCGACAGTCTCAGTCTCCCTCCCCGGGAGTGTCTCTCAGCCTCCCGTCTCCGACAGTCTGTCTCCCTCCCCGGGAGTGTCTCTCAGCCTCCCGCCTCCGACAGTCTGTCTCCCTCCCCGGGAGTGTCTCTCAGCCTCCCGCCTCCGACAGTCTCAGTCTCCCTCCCCGGGAGCGGTTCCAAGTCTCCCGTCTTCGGAAGTGTCTCCCAGTCTGGTGTTGTCCGGGGTGTTTCCCATCCGGTAATTAGTTTCCAAATCGGGAGTTAGTAGAGTGACCAGCTACCACTAAGGATCCTGAAGTGGGGCTGACTGCTCCACGCACACTACTGGTTTCCCGAACTGTTGGGGCGCCGATCCGCCTTGCCACACCCCAACGTACACCCAGTCTCCCGCTTTTCCATTGCCGGAAGCATCGCACAATGCGCGCGAAAACACGCCGCCTCACAGAAAGCTGAAACAGTTTTTTTTTTGTATTTTCGCCGGCGCGCTTTAGTATATCGGTGTTGTCCAGCTCTCCCATGCTGGCAATATGGCGGCCGAATTGTCGTTGGTCGCCTGCAAACAATGCCAACTTTCACATCCGAGTGAGAAACTATCGGGAACCAAGATAAAGACAACAAGCCTTAAGAAGACTTGAGCATCAAGCTCCGGAGTGTCCGGCAGCATAGGTCAGAGCGACGAGTGGCCGGTGGCACACGCATGTGCCCCCTCCCATCAGCGGCGGAAATATACAATGCACATTCTCACAGTCCCGATCGCTGGTCACTCGGACATGACCGGACTGGGCCCCGGCCTCCCGCCAGAAAGATATGTTCTCATTTTCTCGCCGTGAAGAAGCAGAAGCTCGTGGTTATTATTTTCCGGCTTTAGTCATAACATTTTCCTTTTGATGACATTTTTGTTTTAGCTTGCCCGTTCCTAAAATTATGATCTCAAAATCAAGCAACTCGAAGTGTAAATCTAACGGCGCTGGTGTCTTCTGATCCGACGGTTCCTTCACCGGGGGAATCCCCGATCGGACGGGCACCACTGATCCGACCAAGACGCGCCTTTTGTTGGTCTGTGTGGCGTGGTCTGTTGCCTGAAATTGTGAGCTCATGTATGAGATTTGTGACCGTGGAAATTACATTTGTAGCTGCACAGTCAATCATCAGATCATTGGGAAATGACTCGCCCACGCTTAGGTGTCCGGCTCGATGGGGAACTAGCAATTAATGGACTGTTTCAGCTAGACATGCTCCCTTGGTGCTTTTCAACTGTTTGAATTTGCAGCTTCGTGCCTGATTGGCGAGACGTTTTAGGACCATTACTTGTCATTCTTGGTGGTGTGTTTCGCTTCGTTTGTTCGTGGCGTTTCATGGCGGTGCAGGAGGCTCGCTCAGGTGGGTTTGTTTGGGAAGCCGGCTCCTTATGACGTGTCGGAACTGCCTCGCCTCAGCCGTCACCGGCTGGATCATAACAGCCGGCGCAGTACGGTGGCCACTATGGCTCGTTTGTGGCGGAGATTAGCCGTCACCGGCTTAATTGTAACGGCCGGCGCAGTATAGTAGCCACTGTGGCTCGTGTCTGGCGGAGATTAGTCGTCACCGGCTTGATTGTAACGGCGGGCGCTGGTGCGGGGATTAGCCGTCACTGCCGCCGCTGGTGCCATCGAACGTGCCGGGAGCGACATGGGACACACGGACCGGCGGCTACAATGTCGTCACGCCACCATCTCCGGCGTCTCGCCCGTCCGGGCTGCTGCTCGTCCCGGCTCGTCTGTCGCAGCAACTGCTGCTCGTCCCGGCTCGTCTGTCACAGCGAGTTGCTGCTCGTCCCGGCTCGTCTGTCACAGCCAACTGCTGCTCGTCCCGGCTCGTCTGTCACAGCGAGTTGCTGCTCATCTGGACTCGTCGACAACGGAGAACCGCTGCTTATCCCGGCTCGTTCGTTGCACCCGACTTCTGCTCGTCTGAACTCGTTCGGGCTTGTCCTTTACGCCCAGCTGGTGCTCGTCCGGGCTCATCTATCGTGCCGAGCTGGACTCACTGGCTATGACCGAGTTCATCCGAACTCGTCCATCAGGTTGTGTTCATCAGCGCACGCTGGGGCTAGTCATGTGGTGAATGGTGTTAATCCCTTGTTGATAATGGCTCGCCATGTCACCTTGGGACGCATTTGTCCTTCCAGCTACCACCCATGGATAGGCATGTTCTGCCGTACGCCTGCACGTTCGCTGTTTCGGACGAGTGTGAGTTCGTCCGTCTGCATTTGTCAGTCTGCACTCGTCAATCTGTGCTCGTCCATCTGTAGTCATCAGTCTGCAATCGTCCATCTGTTCTCGTCAATCTGCACTTGCCAGTCTGTGCTCCTCAGTCTGTACTCGTCAGTCTGTAGTCCGTCTGCACTTGTCAGTCCGTTCTCGTCAGTCCGTTCTAGTCAGCCTGTACTGGTCCCCACGGCCCGACCGGAGCCGATTGGCCCGTCCACACTGTCCGGCTCCGTGCCCCGGTAGGTAGGTGGTCGGAGGCCCGTCCACACTGTCCAGCTCCGTGCCCCGGTAGGTAGGTGATCGGAGGCCCCGTGCCCCGGTAGGTAGGTGGTCGGAGGCCCGTCCACACTGTCCAGCTCCGTGCCCCGGTAGGTAGGTGGTCGGAGGCCCGTCCACACTGTCCAGCTCCGTGCCCCGGTAGGTAGGTGGTCGGAGGCCCGTCCACACTGTCCAGCTCCGTGCCCCGGTAGGTAGGTGGTCGGAGGCCCGTCCACACTGTCCAGCTCCGTGCCCCGGTAGGTAGATGGTCGGAGGCCCGTCCACACTGTCCAGCTCCGTGCCCCGGTAGGTAGGTGGTCGGAGGCCCGTCCACACTGTCCAGCTCCGTGCCCCGGTAGGTAGGTGGTCGGAGGCCCGTCCACACTGTCCAGCTCCGTGCCCCGGTAGGATCGAGGCCGTCCACACTGTCCAGCGTTAGGTAGATGGTCGGAGGCCCGTCCACACTGTCCAGCTCCGTGCCCCGGTAGGTAGATGGTCGGAGGCCCGTCCACACTGTCCAGCTCCGTTCCCCGGTAGGTAGGTGGTCGCCAACCCAGCTCCGTGCCCCGGTAGGTAGGTGGTCGGAGGCCCGTCCACACTGTCCAGCTCCGTGCCCCGGTAGGTAGGTGGTCGGAGGCCCGTCCACACTGTCCAGCTCCGTGCCCCGGTAGGTAGATGGTCGAAGGCCGCTCCACACTTTCCCGCCGACTCGACGACGCCCAGTTCTGGCTGGTGGCGCGACTCGTGCCGTGTTAACAGCGCCGGCGGCGTCTCGTCCGCACCGGCTGCTCGGCGACCTCGCACAGGCCTCGTCCACCGCGGGGCGAGCAGCGGCCGCTGGGGTGTGCCGCTATCTCGTCGGCCGGGGATGGCGCGGCCGCCTGGGCGCCGCTGGCCCGTCAGCCGGGGATGGCGCGGCCTGCCCCGACCGAGCCGAACTCTGGCGGTCCGCGGTCGATCGATTAGCCGTTGGAGCGGACTGGCGAGACTCGGCACCCAGCGACACGCTGCTGCCAAACGGTGCCAAGCGGTGCCGGACAACCGGATGCCCGGACAACCGGACAACCGGGCCCAAGCGAAATTGTGGTGACGGCGGCCGTGGCGATACTCCGTTCTGCGCATGCTAATCGCCAGCAAGTTCGTACGGTTTTGTTTTGTCGAAATTTCTGTGCGGTTGATGATGATGGCGTATGGTATGCCGTCATGATATGGCGGATATGACGTATGGTATGGCGGATAATATGGCGTATGGTTTTTGAGCGAAAGACGCGCTTGATGATTGGCGCCTTGGGTCTGAATTGAACCCGTGTGTGCTCGTCGTCGCAAAACGTGCTCATTTCCACGTGCGGATGAAACTGATAGGAATGCCGACGTAATCGGTCTGGTCTTCGCCATGTTGGGTTCGTTAGTGTTGGAACAGTTTAATGCTGTAGGCTCTGAAGGAATATGTCAACGCAAGGCTACAGTGCCGATATCCACCTACTCAAAGGCCGATATTACAGTCGTTTTTCATGGCTAATGAGCTAGCTACTGCGCCCGTGCTTTATAAAGAGAAAAAAAAACGTCTCCTGCCGTGGTGTGCAGTTAACACGGATCGGCGGGCGGCGCGGTAACGCCACGTGCTGGATGGACCGGCCATCGTGTGCAGTTGACGCGGAGCAGCGGGCGGCGCGGTGACGCCACGTGCCGGCTGGACCGGCCATGGTGTGCACTTGACACGGAGCAGCGGGCGGCGCGGTGACGCCACGTGCCGGCTGGACCGGCCATCGTGTGCAGTTGACACGGAGCAGCGGGCGGCGCGGTGACGCCACGTGCCGGCTGGACCGGCCATGGTGTGCAGTTGACACGGAGCAGCGGGCGGCGCGGTGACGCCACGTGCCGGCTGGACCGGCCATCGTGTGCAGTTGACACGGAGCAGCGGGCGGCGCGGTGACGCCACGTGCCGCCTGAACCGTATGCCAGTGGCGCGAGCGTGCAGCCGAGTGGTTTTGCGTGCTCACATGGGTGTATAGTGGCGCTGAAAGCACTGCGACGTTCTGTGTGGCTGGTTTGTCATGGCAGACGTACGCACCGGTCTGTGGACGTCTGGCTGGGCACTGCGCTTTGTTTTGTCTGTGGACGTCTGGCTGGGCACTGCGCTTTGTTTTGTCTGTGGACGTCCGGCTGGGCACTGCGCTTTGTTTTGTCTGTGGACGTCTGGCTGGGCACTGCGCTTTGTTTTGTCTGTGGACGTCTGGCTGGGCACTGCGCTTTGTTTTGTCTGTGGACGTCTGGCTGGGCACTGCGCTTTGTTTTGCGCCCAGGATGGCGTTCGACGCTCCCGACCGATGCCAAGTCTGGTTTGGTCGTTTTGCCGCTGCTCAAGCGACGCGGTGACGTGTCAAATGGTGGAATGGGCTCGGGCATGCACAGTTGCAGACCGTTCCCCAGACGCAATGACGTGTCGCGAATGTTTCCAGCACCAACGAGCGGACGGACGCAATCGCGGTTTATGAACAAGTCAACTGCGCGGTGTAGGTCATTGCAAGCTATTGTGAGGCCTTCTCGTGCCTTGAATGCCTATTCATGCATGCCTTGCCGACCCGCCGAATGCGTTCAGTGTACGGAAGCGGCGAGTACCCAGCTTCATACACGATTCTTCCAGGGACGTGTAATGTGAGTCATGAGACATGAGACATATATTAGAACCGTCCACAATCGACTCGTGGCTGTTGCGGTTTCACGTCAGTGGTATGAAAGAGGTCAGTAGCGTAAGCATCCATACGCGCAGCACATTCATAAAATTGTGGGCTGCTTCAGTGCTTCAGTCCGTGCTTCAGGCGGGGACCGAACAGTGGGGCAGTAGCCGGCGGAGGTCAGGCGGCAGGCTGTTGTACTGCCGCGCCGTGCGGTAGCAAAAGTGTCATAATTTTTGGAGCTGCGGCCTGGAGCGCCGCGCCGCGTCGAGGCTTTGCGGGTTTGCAGGTGCGCCTCCTGCGTTGGCGCATTTGTCAGTGTGGCGGAAGCGGCGCGTCTGCCCCGCCTTTTCGCGCCAATTACAGCACGACGGCGCGCCGTGTGGCCGGCCGCTCGTCCGTCGGAGAAGCGTGGCGCGCGGCGCGCCGGGGAGGCGGCCGCTCGTCCGTCGGAGAAGCGTGGCGCGCGGCGCGCCGGGGAGGCGGCCGCTCGTCCGTCGGAGAAGCGTGGCGCGCGGCGCGCCGTGTGGCCGGCCGCTCGTCCGTCGGAGAAGCGTGGCGCGCGGCGCGCCGGGGAGGCGGCCGGACGACCTGCGCGGCGTCACCGCCCCGACCAGCCGGTGGACTTTCGCCTGGTGGCCGTGTCACGCGGGGCGGCCGGCTGCCGCTGCAGCGTCACGTCACGTCACAGCCGGCACGTGACGCTGATGTCGCGACAGTGCGCTCGCCGCCGCCGACACGCGTGACCCGGGCGGCTCCGGACGTGCGCCCGCCGCTTTTGTGTGGGGTCGTCTGGAGCGTGGCGCGGTGCAGGCCTGAGCAAGCTCGTGTTGTGTGGTGGTGGGCTATGACCGCGTCACTGAGCCCCGGGCTGTGGCGGGGTGGCCGGCGCCGGCACCATGCAGTGTGCGCCTGGCTCTGGTGGAGTGGGCGGCGCACGTGTCGCCACCGGTTCATCGGGCGTGGTCGGGACGTTGCGTGACTGATGTGCGGGTGGGTGGGACGTGTCACTGACCGTGGCAGACGACGATTGTCAGCTGACGTCAGCACGGGGGGGGGGGAAATCAAGGACTCGAATACCATGCCAGCTGTGGGAAATCACCCACTGCCCCCGTGATCGGAAAGTTTCTTTATTTTAAGGGCAATGTCTTAAGCTAGCAAGATAATTTATTTTTTGTGCATATTTATGGAGCCCAGTGAAAATTCTTCCATGAGTCCTTCGGGCAACGATTCGTTCAATGAGAGGCCCAGGTCCAAATAGGGACCACGACGCTGCACTCTCATGCGTGTTTCACACCGAGTTGATTTGGCTCTAATCCAGATGGCTTGCGTTTTTCTCACAAAATGTGTGGTATACTTTGAACATTTTAGCCGAGTCCGACTGGCCCTTTGGTGCACCGAATTTTCCCCGTAGACCACGTCAGAGGTCCGGTTCCCACATCGCCCAAGCACACGGTGGTAACCACAGAAACACATTGATTTATTTCTACTGAGCATGAGTCGCTCTGTGCCGCCACTTTCGAGGCCGCACACAGCCGGGCCGACAAAAGCTTCGGCCGGGCTGATAATCGAACCGGCGCTCCTTGCGCGGCTAACGTGCCGTCGCAGACCGCTCGGCGCGCCGAGTCCAGCGCCCGGCAGACCAGACGTTGAGCGGACGCAGCGGAGGATCCCGGGCACGGCATCCGGTACGGGGATGCCGTGCCTGACGCGCTATCGGACGGTGGGCTGGTGCCGGGCCCGGCCGGCGGCCGTTCCAGTCGCTATCGGACGGTGGGCTGGTGCCGGGCCCGGCCGGCGGCCGTTCCAGTCGCTATCGGACGGTGGGCTGGTGCCGGGCCCGGCCGGCGGCCGTTCCAGTCGCTATCGGACGGTGGGCTGGTGCCGGGCCCGGCCGGCGGCCGTTCCAGTCAAACGAGGCGCCTGTGTTGTTCCGCCGATGATGTACGGCGTGGGGAGAGGGAATTGTGCACCCGGCCGAGTATCGGGCTCCCAGCTGCCGCCGGCGAGGCCGCCTTTACCCCCGCTGCCTGGGGGTGTGGAACGGTCGCGCGGCTGCCTCTGGTAAGGATGTCTACCCCGCGCCCGGGGTATGAAATGGTGTGGAATGGCCGCGTGGCTGTCTTTGGTGAGGGTGTCTACCCCGCGCCCGGGGTATGGGATGATGTGGAATGGGCTTGCGGCTGCCTCTGGCGAGGGTGTCTACTCTTGGCGCGGGGATGTGGAATGGCCGTGGCGACCTCCGGTGAAGGTGTCTACCCCACGCCCGGGGGTGTGGAATGTTATGAAATGGCCGTGCGGCTTCCTCTGACGGCATAGTCGACATCGGCTATCCATAATCCGTGTCACGCTCTAACCTACACTCATTGGGGGGGGGCAATATGTCACAGCGACGAGCGCCGCATTTGGCTTGCTTTCTCTTGTTGGCGCAACCGTCAGCGCACGAGAATGGCGAGGTTATTGTTGCCGACACTTTTGTCCCCGGATGGTTGTAGTGAATTGTCTTCATGGAGCGTGCCTCAGCGTGACACTCGAGTGTTTCATGTGCTACTTTTTACTGATTTATAATGGATATAGCACGCTCGGTGGTAATTGTTCTGCACGGTTGGTAATGGGTTAACAACGGGAAGGTATGGCGTACGCTGACAAGCATCGCATTGTCTGAAATTGAACTTGGAACTGAAATGGAAATGTTCAATGAAACGCTGAAATTTGAACTTGTGCTGTTTGCTCTGGCATGTGACGCTGGTTGTGTTATCATTTACTGTCCATATTACAGTGGGTTCACCTCGCTGGTTGTGTGATCATTTGCTGTCCATTCCACAGTGGGCTCCCCTCGCTGGTTGTGTGATCATTTGCTGTCCATTTCACAATGGGCTCACCTCGCTGGTTGTGTGATCATTTACTGTCCATTTCATAGTGGGCTCACCTCGCTGGATGTGTGATCATTTACTGTCCATATTACAGTGGGTTCACCTCGCTGGTTGTGTGATCATTTGCTGTCCATTTCACATTGGGCTCACCTCGCTGGTTGTGTGATCATTTACTGTCCATTTCATAGTGGGCTCACCTCGCTGGATGTGTGATCATTTACTGTCCATATTACAGTGGGTTCACCTTGCTGGTTGTGTGATCATTTGCTGTCAATTTCACAGTTGGCTCACACCTCGTTGGTTGTGTGATCATTTACTGTCCATATTACAGTGGGTTCACCTTGCTGGTTGTGTGATCATTTGCTGTCCATTTCACAGTGGGCTCACCTCGCTGGTTGTGTGATCATTTACTGTCCATATTACAGTGGGTTCACCTTGCTGGTTGTGTGATCATTTGCTGTCCATTTCACATTGGGCTCACCTCGCTGGTTGTGTGATCATTTACTGTCCATTTCACAGTTGGCTCACACCTCGTTGGTTGGTGAGCCGCACTGGTTCGGGGGACGAGTGCACGTTGACTTTGTGTGAAAATTGGCTTTCCATTGGATTTGATGTTCCCTAGACGGCTTTCACGAGAAGTGTGGTTGTGGTCTATTGCATCTCACTTTTCATGTTCGGTACTTTACTGTTGTGGTCTTGTGGGGTAATAGCAAAGTCTATCACGGGGGGGGGGGGGTAGGCACTGGGGTATGTCCTCCTTCAATGAGTACCCTCATGAAAATTCCTGTATCCGCCTCTTGGCAATAGCTAATACTGACGTCAGCTGAATACGCAGCTATGGGCGCCTGAAGAAAGCGTGGAATGAATTTTCGTCTTCCTAATAGTGCATGAGTACTTCCGAATTTCCTGGAACACTAACTGGGCAGAACTTTCGGATACATGGAAGAGTTTTCGCTCGAAATTTGATCCTGCACTGTCAGCAGTTGTCATCGACCATTTGGTATGAATTTTCAGCAGGATTTTCTTGCACGGAGATGGCAGCGGCGGTGGAGGTGCTGTGGAATGATTCACGATCATGTGGATTAATTTTGACCAGATCTGATATCTTGTGTTCGAACCGGGATCCGTCGTGGGATTAATGCTGCAGATGCATCGGTGGCGATTTTTCCGTCCTGCACAAGGACGCCACATGATCTATCACATTCAAGTTAAATGACGTGTTCGCGCATGTGCGTCCTATATTCAGACGTCCTCTGAATATAGGAGCAATACCGAAACTTGATTGAAACTACTCGAACTAACAACTGGTTGGTTGGTTATTGGTTTTACGACACGTCGACCGTTGAGTCATATAGCGTCGCCAATCTCTCACGCCGATTGGTCGCGGGCGAAGAGTAGCGACAGGTGAGATTTGAACCCACAATCTTTCGATTGTGAGACGAGCATCTTACCTCTAGACCACTCGTCCCCGAACTAACAACTGGAAGCAGCACAGGGTATGTAGGTCCACGAGTTGCCGAAAAGCAAACAATCCTGACATGCCTCCAGGAATCTGTTTCGCTGAACTCCACTGACGAAAAGGGCATTCCAGTTTTCCTGATTGACACCCAAACACAATGTATTTCGTGTAGCTTCCACTCGCTTTCCTCTGTCGCATGTCGGTCGAATAACATTTGACATCTTGCAATACTGTAACGGGGAAATTGTGCTGTTTTGGTCAGGAAACGACAAAGAAACATGGCGAATTTACAAGCATCGTACCAAATTTTGTAAGAAACAATCGTGATAAATACGGTCGGTGGCATGTTATGTCGCATTCGGTTCACGTCACGAATGGTGGGCTTCTTCGATGCTCTGAAAATGTTCTGCCCTCATCGTGGAGTTTTCATGGTGCTTGGTGGATTTGGTGTGCTTTTTCGATTATCACCAAAGGGCTAATGCTGGCTTTCTAGGTGCTAGATGGTGTCCAGACAAGGTGAGGTGGTGTCCAAGCACCATCTGTTAACACCGAAATGTGCGACTTTAGGCAGCTGCATGTCCAGCGTTTTGTATTATTGGGGCTGTGGAAGATGTATTCCAGAGGCCCTGTGCCCTGTAAGCATAACTGAGTTCCAGAGCCTTTGGAGGTATAGAGGGAAAATCGTCTGTCGGAAATGGTGTTTGAAAAAGCAGGTTTATTCCATTGGAGGAAGGCGCGAAGATGAAACATTTTCCATCACTTCGTTACAAGCCACAAACTAATCGAGAACTGTATGTAAAAATATTTTCACTCCTCCACCTCGGGCGGGGGTGGGGAGAGATAAGAGCATGGAGGACAGTTGAATCCTACGCCTCTTTTGGCTCCTTACGCGTTTTCTGAGTCTGACCTTGGACCACTTCTGGTGTGCGCGGGAAGCTCATCAATCACACCGACCATGGAACGGTTGGCCGAGCTTGCACTGCAAGAGTCCTCCGACGTCGGCTGAAAAGGCCGCCGACGAGCAAAAACACCCCTGGTATCGAACCGTGCGCCGGCGGCGTTCAGACCCGGAAATCTGCGATGGCCGTTTTCCGGATTCATTTGATTCACGGCTGGTAGAAAGGGCAGGACGAATGGGTCGGCTTATCGAACTGGACATTCACTGGCGAGTCGGCCATTGTGTGTTGATGGAGCGCAGTTGGGTGGTTGGCGATGCAGTCTTCAGGCAAAAGGGTCCAAGGTTTGGAGCTCGCTTGCTACTGCATTTCGGACCCGGCCTGCTGTCAGCCGTGAGAGTTGGCGACTCGTAGCCGGTCTGAGCTGTGAATATTGCTTGGCTCGCTATTATCGGACACAGGCTATGGATGGTCTTCCAGCTACAAATGGTGCAGCATATATTTGGTGGGATGGGACATTGCGCTCGCCAGCAGTAAAACGTGTGATCTGCCACGGCTGGAAATCCAGAGATTCATGGCTGGAGATCAGTGTCCTGAAATTGATTTTCGTATAGTGGAGGAGGAGGGTGATGTCAAAGAGCCAACTGATAAAATGTCCAATTGTGCATGGTCAAACACAATCGACATTAAGTGTGGTTCTACACTCAAATTAAGAATTTCAGGGCATTGCTGGAGATCCCGGATGGGTCGGGGTTCCGGGCCCGACCTGGTTTGGTACTCTGCGGATGTAAATTTGTAATGGTCCCTCTTCGAAATGAAAATATATCGTGAAAATAGGGACCTAGACCCTGTGGTTTGGTGAGATATCTCCAGGCTTCTGATCGACTGTAGCAAATCATCGTGTTGAGATGCAGTTGATGCTTTCACCATGTTTTTTCCTACTGCGTGTTATTTTCGGTAATTATCCATCCTGTCCAAACGTGATTGCTATGTCGTGATTGCTCAGGATGACCTAAGTGTCACTTTGGTTTCTGCACTCAAGCGGAAACTGAAACAGCATTTTTCACATTAGCTCTCTCGGAGGAAACTCACCCCAGTTGCGGTGTGTAGGTGCGCTTCTCTTTATTCATTTTTGATCATCTTTTATGTCGCCTGTGTGTTGTGTATCATCTTCGATGTGATAATGCTGTTTGTCCATTTCTAATGCGTACTGCATTTTCTTGTATTCCATTATGCACCTGTATTGACTTCTTGTATGACGGAAAGCCATTAGCTATAGCTCATCTTGTCTATTTGGTCTGATAACGGTGTCAATAAACAATAAGCAAGTATCGCGTGCTGCAGTACAGCTATAGTCAGCAAGCGCATTCATGTCCGTGGTGGTGTTCAGGGATGGGGGAGGGGGGGCGAATGGTGGTCGAGCTGCCCCTGCCACTGCGGAGGAACACCGTCCCACCACATCCGACACCACACCGGCGTGCGTTAGTCAGAGCGCCGCCGACGGGGGAGCGGCGCCCAGCGGAGACACGGACAGGACCGTCGGCGCCCGCCGCGCTGCGTCTCCGACGGCGCAGCCCCCCGCCGGCCCGCGCTCGCTGCCGGCATTTCTCTGTGCATTTCTCGTGCATTTCTCCATGAGATTTCTCCACGTGCATTTCTCCAGCCCCCTCCCCCCCAGAAGCACAAATTATGTGCGCAAAATGACCAACGCAGTCGACGCGCCCTAGGGGACGAGTGGTCTAGGGGTAAGATGCTCATCTCACAATCGAAAGATTGCGGGTTCGAATCTCACCTGTCGCTACTCTTCGCCCGCGACCAATCGGCGTGAGAGATTGGCGATGCTATATGACTCAACGGTCGACGTGTCGTAAGACCAATAACCAACCAACGCAGTCGACGCGCCCTAAAACACAAATCCACCAAAATCACCACCAAACATAAATTAATCTTGCGGCGGAGTGAAGTAATCAATACCTTGTTTATCAAGGCCGTATGCGAGCCGATCTCCCGCGCCCTGCCTTCAGAAACCTTAACGCACAGACACGTACACGATATAACGTAATATCCCACGGTAACGCCAATGATAGGGACGGTTACGGTGACGGTGACGGTGACGGACAGGGACGGTGACGGTGACGGATAGGGACGGTTACGGATAGGGACGGTTACGGTGACGGTGACTGTGACGGTGACGGTGACGGTGACGGTGACGGTGACGGTGACGGTGACGGTGACGGTGACGGTGACGGTGACGGTGACGGTGACGGTGACGGTGACGGTGACGGTGACGGTGACGGTGACGGTGACGGTGACGGTGACGGTGATGGTGACGGACAGGGACGGTGACGGTGACGGTGACGGTGACGGACAGGGACGGTGACGGTGACGGTGACGGACAGGGACGGTGCCGGCGCCGACGCCGGCGCCGGCGGTGGCGGTGGCGGTAACGGCCGCTCGGCAGACACGGCTTCCGGTCGACGAAATGGTTTCACTTTCGGCCGGCGCTGGTCTCGGTTCCGGCGGGCTGGGGTGGCGCGCCGCGCTTGGTGAGGCTGACGTCGCCACGCCCACTAGTCAACCATCACCTCAAAATTGCAGTCGTCGGCGGCGTGTCAGTTGTCGGCGGGTCCCGCTCTGGGTGCGTGAACACCGTGCAATATGTCAGCAATTGAACGCATTGAACCGTGCCGAGAATGGCCGTGAAGCCCGCCCGAGAAGGGTGTGCTCTCGATGGAGGGATTAAGTGAATTATTGCCAGCCATCACCGAGGGATTGGCTTGGCGTAGCAGTTCACACGTATGGAGATTGAGTAGCAGGAGTGCATCACGGTAGCATTGCGTGCGACTGTGCACACCAGTTGCTGCGACACCAGTGTGTGACTGGTGTCGTGGGAAAGGTGAAGAGTTGAGCAATGTGGGGAACGTGCCAAGTCATGCAAACCAGCGAGGCAGACTCACGCATGTTCTTTCGGAGCGGGTCAAGGTGCGAATAAAAAATGGTAAAGGGTAGGGTATGAATTGAAGCATGATTTTGGGGCTGGGCTAGGGGTACCGGTCGGAGTCGCGGTCTCGGACCAGCGCGTTTCCGAGACTATCATCGGTGGGCACACCACCGCATGGAGGAACTCTGAGGAACACTACTTTGGTGTTGATGTACATAATAGGCACTGCTCCTGAACATTTGGCCGGCTGAGGTACAAAATGGGTTGAAGGAGAAATGGTCCACAGCTCAGATGGGAATTTGGACCCGGAAGCGTCGCAATTTTGCCTGTTCAACACGAAAAGATAGCCCGCGCTCCGAAGGCGCGGATTTGTCCGCATATATTAAATAGTAGACTAGCAAGGTCATGTATTTTCATTAAAAAGTAAAATAAATTGGAGATGTGTGATTCCCTTCACCGAGCCCTAGCTCCGCCGCTGCACCAGAACGTTTCCCCGCCCAAGGTGTCGATGCCCGGCTCACCCCATTCGTGGGCCTGTCTCGCTGTATTCAATCTTCCGTCTGAACTACGGTGTGTGGTCACGTGTCTGCCTATACAAGTTCAGCGGCTGCGATGACTCAAATCTCTGCATATCGAACTGGGTCTGCCCAGCCTTCATGGCTCATTGATCCGTCTGCCACATGCCAGCTTGAACTCACCGTCGATCACTGTCTGCGACTTTAGCAGTCTCACTAAAGTGAAGGAAGGCTTCGGCAATTAGCAGTGCCGCAAGATTGGTCCTGATCGCATTGTTTTCGTGCTGTTGTACATTGCGGTAGGCTCAACGTTACATTCTACTGATGGAGATCTCTCTTAGACTTTGAATCCAAAATGTGTGATGGGTGTAGATTGTCTGGTGTGCGCCATTGGTATGCTCACGACGATCCGGAATACCCCTCCCCTTCCCCGCGAGTCTCCGCCCATGCTACATTCCCAAAACTATTGTGTTACACTGGCGAAAGGAGAAGTGCATACGTCTCCACCTCGGCGCTCATCAGTTTGGCCAAATCGCAGCTCCGGTCAGAGCGCAGCCTCTCATCTCACTCGAACCGCTCTCTCCATTGCAGGCCGCCGTCACCAATGACGTCACCGGCCGTCGTCAGCTGACGGCGCCGCCAGCTGACTGCGGCCGGCGGCGTGCAGCACGGCCAGTCGGCAGCGGTCGGCCCGAGCGGGAGCAGCTGTGCGGCGGCGCGAGGCGCGCGACAGGACCGAGCAGCGGCGCGTTGACGGTGCGCCCGCGTGTCGGCGCGCATGACGCCAGGTCGCCGCACGACCATGATGCTGCGCAAGTTCCGCCACCACACGTGCAAGATCGTGCTGGCCACGTCGCTGGTGTGGCTGCTGGTGGACGTGATGGTGCTGATGTACTACACGGACGCGATGCCGGCGCGCGCCGCCGCCCGCGACGAGCGCGACGCGGTCGACGAGCGCGACGCGGCCGCCGGCGGCGAGCCGAGCGTGCGCGGCGGCAAGCGCGAGGCGCTGGCGCTGGCGCGCAACCTCGCCAACAGCGTGGTGTACGAGCGGTCGCAGCTGACGCGGTGGCGGCCGGCCGCCGTCGTGCCCGAGAAGCCGGGCCAGCCCGGCGAGATGGGCCTGCCCGTGCGCATCCCGCACGACAAGGACGCCGAGATGAAGGAGCTGTTCAAGGAGAATCAGTTCAACCTGATGGCCAGCGACATGATCTCGCTGAACCGGTCCCTGCCCGACGTCCGGCTGGAGGGGTGAGTACCGACCGGCTGCGCTGCGGCTACCTCCGGGTGCGGGCAGGGGTGGGGGTGTGGTGCCGCCTGAATGTGGGTCAGGTGTGTGTGCTCCTGCGGCCGGTTGGCTCGGGAGTGGCGCATCGACTCGGCACCCTCGGGGCCCCGGCCGCTTTTCGTGGTGTCGAGCTCCTGGCGTGACGCGATTGACCGCGCTGTCGGCGTCGACCATGCTGAATGTGGGACGCCGCCTTCACTGGTGCGCGTCGCCGCCGGTGGCTGATCTCGGCCGGCCCGTGACGGTGCCGGTGAGAGTGATCTCGGCGACCGATAGTGAGCGGGAGAGCCGCGGCCGTCCGGCCATCATCATCAGCAGCAGCAGCAGCAGCAGCAGCAGCAGCAGCAGCAGCAGCAGCAGCAGCAGCAGCAGCAGCAGCAGCAGCAGCAGCAGCAGCAGCAGCATCACTTTACCAGGCAGGCGTGGACAGCGTGGTTCGTGCTCGCGACACGCCGGGCAGCGTCACGGCTGTCGCTCTGGACTGGCGATCCGAGCTCGACGGCCGCCTGGTCTGCGTGACGCGCCGGGCCACACCAGCGGCGGCCTGGTGCTGGCGAGACAGTCGCCCCCTCGCCCACCCTCCATCGGCTGGACAGTGTCACTGACCACTGCCACCCCGGAGAAAGGCGAGTACAGCTGCACGCCCCGGCGTTGCACGGGCACGAGGTCGATACATCGCACATCGCTCTCTGCATTACGTGCACCGACGCTCTGCCACCAACTGCCGGCCGGGCGACGCCATCGGCATGACCACGTCTTCATCATCCATGTGGGCAGATCACTGGCGTGGTCTCCTCATTGTCGTAGCTCGGGCACTGGCGAGCAGCGGTGGCATTCCGCAGGGGGTCCAGCCGCCTGTCCTGGCACCCAGTCTCCCTCCTCGCCCCCCCCAGGAGATCCAGCCGGCTTCTTTGTCGGCGACCTCGAGCGGGCGACGAAGACGCCTGGCGTCCCGTTATGATGCCGGGGTGCACGCGGCGGTGAGTGCGACACGAGGGGCGGCGGTTCTTCCCGACGGCCGAACGTTGTCGCGGCGCGTACCGGCACTGCCGGTGGCGTCGCGCACTGAGCTGCGCTGGCCGGACCTGTCCAGCCGGTTCTCTGTGCACCGTGGCGACGCGACACGCTGAACGTGACCGGGCATGAGGCACGTGCGTGCCGACCGCCACGCGACCGTCAGTCAGGTGTGCCGGCGAGTCTCCGAGTCGACTCAGCGGCGACTCTAAGTCGCTGAATCGACGTCCGCGCCCGTCCGCCAGCGGCCTGTGACGAGGAGCGCGGCCGTGACAAGAGTCGTTCCTGTTGACTGCGCTCGATGAAACGCTCCGTCACGCTTGTCGTTGTCCGGCGCAACTGACAGTGTCTTCGAATGGCACAGACCTAGAAGATAATCGACGTCACGGGTGGCGTTTTTTTTTTGGGGGGGGGGTCGCCAATGTGCCGAATGTCGTTGCCGGGACACGGGGCGCGCGGTCGGGCCTGGTTATGTGCAGTGACTTTTCGATTGGTCGGTGGGGGGGGGGGGGGACTGGCTAAGGTTAACGTTGCCGGGTGGTGCCGCGCCCGGACGATTCAAGTGATAAATGAAGCAGTGATTATTGGACGAATCAAATGTGAGCTATAATCGAGCTAGACTCGAACCTAGGGTTGGATTTGTGCTTTCCAATCTTGGATGTGGAGAGGATTTTTTTGGTAAATCGAAGATGGAGAGGATTTTTTTGGTAAGCCTGTAACACCCGAATATCAGTTTGAACGTTCCAGTGAATATTGAGAACTTTATCACAGAGCAGCTCACCGTGAAACGGCACAGACCTCCAAATGAGAAAAAAGAGATAAAGATTCTCTGGAAAAGATAATGTTCTGGATGCCGAAAGTCCAGAAACAGCATATATTGTTCCAGCCCTGCTCGAACCTTGTTGTAGCAACTCGTTAAATTATTGGTGTCCCAGTGGTAAACATGTGGGTACAGGTGCCGTCACCCGGCCATTGTCGTGCGTGTCTCGTGGATCCGATGCCACCTCACCCCGTGTCGGCGCCTCCTAATCTCCCATGTCCGGGCGGTTCGGCGTACCCTTTGTCCAGTCAAAGGAATGGCAGTGCGGTGCATAACGTCTCGGAATGCACGGATTTTCCGGCGGTGGTGCGTGTGACCCGTGCGAGATTATGCCGATCGGCACGGCGAGCGGCCGTGGTGAGGTCGGAGCTGACGTGTCGGGCTCTTCCGGTACGGAGCTGACCGGCCGGCACCGCAGACGGTGCCAGGCGACGGTCGGCCGCCGGCTGTACCTGCCGGAACCGGCCCCTGCCCCACACCGGTGGGTGTACCTGCCGAAACCTGCCCTCACCCCACACCGCCCGGTGTACCTGACCCACGCCGGCGGGTGTACCTGCCGGAACCTGCCCTCTCCCCACACCGCCCGGTGTACCTGACCCACGCCGGCGGGTGTACCAGTCGGAGCCTGGTTCTCACAGCGGCGGGTGTACCTGCCGGAGCGGGGCTGGTTTCAGCGCCACACGGCTGGGTGACGCACCGCCATCCGGTGCTGGTGTGGCGCGTGGGTATCGCCACTGGCGAGGACGCCGCCGTGTGACGCTGCTGACCGGTCTGTGGGGGACTGGGCTCGGTGTGGGCGGGCGGTCATCGTGGTCGGAAATCGACCCGTGTCCCGAGGGCAGGGTCAGCTGTCAAGGTGTGGTCCTGCGGGTGGGCGACCGTGGTCTGCTGCCCTGTCCTTAGGGCAGGGTCAGCTGTCAAGGTGTGGTCCTGCGGGTGGGCGACCGTGGTCTGCTGCCCTGTCCTTAGGGCAGGGTCAGCTGTTGCGGGTGAGCGACCGTGGTCTGCTGCCCTGTCATTAGGGCAGGGCCAGCTGTCAAGGTGTGGTCCTGCGGGTGGGTGATCGTGGTCTGTTGCTCTGTCGTTAGACTATGGTCGATCGGGCAGACAGGGTCGTGTTCTGTTGATGACAGCTGATGATTCCCGTTTGTTTGTAACAGCACCGTTAGCTTACCGGTTGTGTATTCTGATGCCCATGTGTGGACCAGTGTAATGTAGTTGATGTTGCAGCTGCAAAGCCGACCTTCTAGGCGACACTGTCACGTGCGGCATTGCCACACAGCAATAATTCACATCTCTTATTTTACATATATTTAGATACGTGACAACACTAACTTTCTCTCTGTTTGCATGATGAGCGTGATTTGCATCTTCGATCGTGTTTGCAGCCTGATGTCCGATACAGACTGGCGCTTAGATACCATCGGTCGAGGGACACAGTGACGATGTCGACTTTGACCGGCACTCGCACCGACGCCTGCGGTCCTGGAACCATTAAACCTTGACTGGCACTGGCACGTGGCACGGTACTGGCACTGACGCCTGTGGTCGATTTACTCCCGAATTGTCCGGGGTTGGATGCAGTTTGTTCATCTCGCCTTGTGAGCGTGTTGACCCCTCATGAAGCCAGTCGATGCCTGAAAATCGACGAGAGCTTCGATAATAGCTAACCGTATTTGACTTACCAACTATTTGACTTACTTGGAGGACAGTTTTGAATCTTTTGGATTATTTAGCTGATCGCATCGCAGGCACCTGGACAGTTATATTGAGAGTGCCGTTTTAAGTAACCATCCCCTTTTATTTCCTTTGTTTTAATATTGTATTTACTGGCTAAAAATAATGGGACGGGCCAAACAATTCGCTCGTTCGCTTTTGTTTTCCCAATTCGCAGGTGCCCAGCAAAGGTACCT
The DNA here is from genome assembly GCA_034440615.1 of Ashinkailepas kermadecensis. NCBI lineage: Eukaryota > Metazoa > Arthropoda > Thecostraca > Neolepadidae > Ashinkailepas > Ashinkailepas kermadecensis. The sequence goes on along the minus strand of JAOTOM010004690.1, from coordinate 335,862 downwards.
GCTCGCGAGTGTCAGAAATGATAATTTTACTCCAGTACGGGGACCCTTACGTGTCAGATTTACTCTAGTATGGGGACCATTGCGTGCCAGATGTCATTGTGCCGGCATGAGAGAGACTGAGAACGCAGTTTGGGGCAGGTGGTTAAGTATGTCGGGCTGGCAGTTCAGGCCGTTGTGTGGGGAGGGGATCCGAGGTGCGCAGTTTGGAACTGGCGGTCTGGATGTATGCACGTCGTCTGCGCTGCCTGGTGTATCGACATCCTGCTGTACAGACAACGCCACGCGGCACGGATCGACACGGAGCTGGCAAGTTGAGTCTGTGCAGTGGCGCAGTCAGAATTGTCCTTAGGGAGGGGGAACGACCCTGCAAAAACGGCATGAATCAGAGAAAGCTTCCGACGCGCGAAGCGCGCCGAAAATGGATGGGTTTTTTCGAGGTGAATATCGGAATATTTCTCGTTTGATCTAGCGTATTTTTTGGGGTGCTAAGGGGAGGGAACGGGCCCCGGCCGCCCCCTTGGCTGCGCCTATGGGTCGATGCATCCGGCCATCGCTGTATACCACACTTGGCTGAGTACTGTGAAATGCACTGCGCCATGATTCATGGCTATACCACGCTTCATTTCTGTGTTGCCAACATTCGTCAACATGGTCATAAGCCGCGCGTGCCGCGCGGATGTGTGCTGCAGCCGACGTGGTTTCGTGGGAATACGGTGTGTCTGCCGCGCAGTGGTCTTGCCGAGGCTGCTTTGTCAGCTGTGCGGTTGGCAACTGACTGGTGAGGGCGGAGACCACGAAGTTTCTGCCGTTGCTTGAGCGCGCCGAATGCCACCTCGATGCTCCTCAGCGCTTGGGTTTAGTCTAGTTTTTTTTTGTCAGATCATCAGCGGGCGGGCGTCAAAACCATGGATCAAGAGTCACGTCGATGAAGCATGTCACGGGCAGAAATGGACAGAGTTGTGCGAGGATCATAAGGAAACAAAGTACTGCGCACTTATGTGCACATCAGTGAAACGGAACTGAATACAATATGCAAGATGGCATGACGTGCTATGTGTTTAAAGTGGTCTTTGACAATGCATCTATAAAAACCGCAACGACGAGGATAATTGCTACCTTGAAACATAAAAGAAAAAGTCATTCGTATGAACACGATGATGGTTGACTACAGTAACACTTTTTTTCAGCTGCAGAACGCTCTATTGCCACACATGCTACTTTCCGGAAATAGGTGGCGCGGTGCTGTCGCAGTCGTTTTTTCTTCCTGCTTGGAGTAATCTGATGGGGCCCAAAGCCGTGTTGACATTGAACACAATCATATCCACATGTCCTCCAAACCAGGTTTTTCATCATGATTACGCCAGCATCACGCATGCTGCATACCCTTGCGATCGCCGCGCCACCTGCGGTAGATACCCGAACTAATAGGTTGCGTGGCAAACTTAATACCAACGTTTTTATTTATATTTTACCCCACAATTTTTTTTACCGCAGATCTAGAAGTGACTAGGTGACGCTGTGCAGACTGCGCCTCGGCCACACACATGCTACACACCAATACCTTATCTGCGGCGGCGAGAGACCCCAGTGTCCCCGCTGTTTAGGAAACCTGACCGTACGTCATGTACTTTTCTCGTGCGAGCAGTTCTCAACAGAACGAAGGTTGTTCTATGGAAATAATACACGGCTCAACACATATCGTGATGTCCTGGCTGATGACTCAGACATAGTTCATTCTGGGAACATATTCCGCTTTCTGAGAGCGATCGGTTTTCGGGCCATCTACTCACCCCGGTAACACCTGTCCGCATAACTAACTGAAACGCTGAACTAAAAGTTATGGGCGCATAATGATCACGCTTTGGTCGAAGCGCCCTTAAACTCAAATAACTAACTAACTAACCCCACAATTTGTTCCGTTGGCACAGTTTGTCCAGTCCTCGCTGCATCATGGATACGTCGGCTTGAGCATCCACTCTCCGATAGATCTTTGGATCATCGGCAAACTTTAAACATGTTGTGAGCATTGAAGCTTGCAAGCCGTTGAATGAAGCCAGTTTTTGATGAAACATGCAAATAAAAGTGTAGAGAGCAAACCCACTTCCAATGTGCCCAACGGCACCGGAATCCACGAATGAACACAGCCCTTCTTAACCACCATTTGTTCTCTTCTAGACAGATATGATCCGTACTATTTTAGCACTGTGTCTGCGATTTTTGGCAGTAGTTTTTTTTAGCTTGTGAAGCAATAACTAATGGTTGACGCTCAGAAAAGCCGAACTGTGTCTGTATACATCACAGTCGTCTGAGAAACAGCGGATGCGTCGATTCGAGCCGTGCGCAGCATGGTGGCAGGGTTTGAGGTGCACGAACGTCCCGGCATGAATCCATGCTACTGGTTAAATTAAAGTGGCTGAACATGGCTAAGAAGCGAAGTGTATACGGCTTGTTCCAATACCTCTTGTTAAACAAGGTAAAAGCGGCACAGTTCCATAGTTGGACTGAGTTATTTTCCCCTTTCTTTTGAAGATGGGGAAAATGTTTGCCCGCTGCTATGTATTTGGGAACATGCCCCCGCTGCAAGGACAGCTGATGATTACCTGATGATGCCTGTCACTTTGGCGATGGGCACAGCGAATTCTTCGACGCGCTCACGGACAACACGCGAACTAATATCATCCGGTCGACACGCTTTGTGCCGATTTATACCGAACAATATCGATCAAGCCCGACTCGCAGGGCGTCCGTCACCCATCGTGGCGTCCGCAACCGGAACGAGGGTCCGCAGGGCGTCCGTCACTTTCCGTTGTGTAATTTGCACGCCCGTGAGTGGAATTATCCGTTTCGCTTGCGTACATCATGGCGGATGATCGGGCTTTGCGACGTTGGCGTGCGGAATTCTCCGTTCCGCTCACGTACATCATGGCGCATGATCGGCGTGGTGTGAATCGGGCTTTGCGACGTCGGCGTGCGGAATTCTTGGTTCCGCATGCCGACGTCGCGCCAGATGACCGACGTGGCGTGAACCGGGCTTGAGACGGTCGCGTGCGATACGCCGAGGATATTAGGTGAGATTCAACCCGCGACCAATCGGCGTGAGAGGTCGACGACGCTATACGACCCAGTAACCGGGTGCGTCGTAAAGGAGCCCGAGAACTACTACGTCAATGGAAGCCATGTTTTTGAGCGAATATTCTGGGGCGGATGGTGGCGCCGTTGCACCTGGATCGGTGAACATTTTAACGAACGTACGGTTTGAGAGGTCAGCCCTATCATGGTTGTTGATAATTTTAACGCCATCGTTCATGTGAGCGACCATTGCCCCGTTTCTCTCTTTTTGTACACTTTAGAAACGTTCAAAAGCGCCGTGTTGTCGGGATTCAGGCTCGGGATGTGGTCCCAAAGCTTTGATACGCCCCTTCAGATATGCATAAGACTTTGCCGTCGTATTGTAGAATGTTTTGTGCTTTGCGCTGGATGCAAATTCCGTTCCTTCTGTTCGGTTTCTCTTCAGTCTACAGTGAGCCGCCTCCTTTTCTGCCAGTGCTGACCGGAGCCCACGATAGAGCCAGGGAGAACGTCGCCGCCTTAATGTCATCACCGGGACGTGGTCTGTGATGGTGGACGTGACCAAGTCGGGCAAGATGGTGACCGCTTCGTCCACGTGCGGCCCGACAGGGAGATTCCGCGGCATCGGCGGCCGTGACTCACGCATTCCGTGCCGGTCGGCGCGCCTGTAGTCGAGGACTGAGCTTCGGGTCACCAGTGGCGGGGTCTCAGCCACGGCATTGACGTCACGTGCCACCTCCGTGCGATCAGATGGCAAAAGTCCCGCGCATCCAGTAGTGCTCACATGAATTCCAGCGAACATAACCAGATCTAAATCATTGGTGTCGCGCGTGCGTTGGCGAACAATGATGCCGGAGTCCCGCCAGGTGGTAGTCATCTGTAAACTCAGCCGCGCGGGGGGGGGGGCAGGAGGACGGAAGCTGCCCAACCGCCGTCTATCAGTCTCCATTTAATATGTGGGTCATAAAATCGCCTACCACCAGTACGGAATTGGCCGAGGCGGCCTCGATCAGCGGCTTGGTGACATCATCACCATCACCAGGGTTTGAAGGTCATCATGTGGACAATAGCAGAGCGCCAACAGCACGCCAGGATTGGACTTGATTTCCATGGCAAGCACCGCGGCTGGAGATTTCGCTGCCTGTGTGGTTGGTGCGAGCCGCGACCGACACGGTTATCCTATCTTCTCTATGCAGTGACGTCTTTGGCGTCTTTGTCGGGACTATGACGTTCAATTTTCACAGAGCGATAGATGAATGACAGCGTGATAGGAACGCGCACGTTGAGTTCCCGTCTAGGATTCAGCTCCATATCTCCGGACAGCATCAGTCTAGCATGAGTATGTTGCTACCGTTTTCGAGCCATACAGCACTCAAGTACGGTGGTAGCGACCGGCATGGGTGTTGATTTACGTACTTTTGAGGGGGCAAGTGCCCTTCAATGTTGGCTTTGCCCCTCCCCCCCCCAATAATTTGAACTGTTATCATGGGAGCATGTGGAGTGTGCTCCCCGGTACATTTGGGTCCGTCCATTGCCTTCTTGTATTGTGCACCCCTCCCCCCCCCCCGATAATTTTCAGAAATCAACGCCTCTGGCGACCGGTGCGTATAAGGTGAGCTGTTTTTATCATTCTAGCAGGTCAGGCAATCCCGACGGTACATGTCGCTGTCGGTTGGAACATTGGTCTCATTGTCGCCAGAAGTAGAAACTCGAGACTGAATTTCATGATTTCCCGGCAGATGGCAGTACCGTCGCGCCGGTCTGTCGTGACCTCTAGGTGCTGCACGTCCAGACTAGAACACACGCACTTGGTACGCCACACTGTCCTCCCGGCGGCAGAGCAATGACACGATGAGGGAACCGATAGCTCCCGCATTATCACCGGGCAGGCGCCGAGAACACAGACTCCTCACTCGCTTCAGGAAGTAACCATGTCGGATCTGGTGGCGATTCTTCTCTCCGCGCGGTTTTCCGGCTAGAGAATCGCACACCACAGTCGGAAGGCTCCATACGGGACCGCCACCGGATATGGCAGCACAGTAGGCCACACCAGTTGTCGATCTTCTGCTGTCAACCGCCTATTACTATACGCGCAAAGGTTACGGCTATTCTACCCGTCGCAATGAGTAGGATAAGAGTGCGAAATTAGGTATGACACGTGATGGAATGTTGGGGAGGAAGCCAGGTTGTGATTGTGACAAGGTATGGGGTAAGGATGAGCAGTTTGAATTCTGGCAGCCAGTGTCAGCTTCTGGATTAACAAATATACGGGAGAGTGTAAGACTTAGTATGCGCGACAGGTAGATAAATAAACATAATGGAGCAAAATAGCCTGCCACGATCGTAATTATCGCAGCAACTGGCAGCTAGGCTTGAGTCCGATTTATCTTCGATTTCGTTTCTAGTGTCGTATGTTTGGCTTCGTGTCGCTAAGGTTCGTTTTCTTTTCCGAAAAATCGTGTCCTGTTCCTTGTTTCATATTTGCCACGCATTAGTGTTTATATGTATGCGTGTTCAACGTCTTGAAATTGATTTCGTTTAGAGTAGAGGTGGGAGGGTTGATGTCAAAAAGACCAACTGATGAAAAATAAAAAGTATGTTAAATGTATGTTGATAATGCCTATTTAGTGATTTTGTATGGCATTTGTTGACTGTTTGATAGTGGTAATGATGTCAGTGGTGTATCTGCTGCCTTTACCCGTCTGCAGTGCTGCTTCGAGAAGCCATGAACACGTCTAAGACCAAAATGTCACTCATGGCCTGGAATAAAAAAAAGTGGCACGTAATGATGTCTAGAAGAAAAAAATGATATCAAAAGAATTGCCATCAAGTATGAGTCTCCACACAAGGTTGAGAATTTCAGGAAACTGTGTGTGTTCATTTTTTTTCTCTTAAGCATTCATGGCGAGACTTGTCCTCATTGCCGCTTCACACCGCTGCCCATTCCGCTGCCGATCTCCACCCAGAGTATCTCCCACGAATCTGCCACCAAATCCCCGCTCACCTTTAGTGGTTGATAAATCCTGTTTTTATGAGGCTATTTCATGCGACCGAGATGTGCTTCCCGAAGCCGTCCAGTCTCTGAAGGCAGTTAACGTTTTTCTCACGAGCTATGGAGCCGGTGCTTGCGAGTGTGCTCTGCATCAGCCGAAATCCCGTACCTCAGCCAGACTGCGTGAAATTAAACTCAACCTGGTCCCTGCTAACCACAGTTGCACAATATATCAATATCTAGGCAGGGGCGGAGCCTCCCCGAGATCTCGGTAGCTCACGTCCGACTGCTGGGCAGGGGCGGAGCCTCCCCGAGATCTCGGTAGCTCACGTCCGACTGCTGGGCAGGGGCGGAGCCTCCCCGAGATCTCGGTAGCTCACGTCCGACTGCTGGGCAGGGGCGGAGCCTCCCCGAGATCTCGGTAGCTCACGTCCGACTGCTGGGCAGGGGCGGAGCCTCCCCGAGATCTCGGTAGCTCACGTCCGACTGCTGGGCAGGGGCGGAGCCGCCCCTGACATCTCGATAATTTACACCCGATTGCATTGCAAGATATGCATTACGCCCGATTGCATTGCGAGATGCAAGACGTCGAGGCCCTCATATTTCTCAACCCACCATCGGACCAGCGATGCCAACGGAAGGGTGTTGATTGGGCGTTGGCGCATGAGTGGGCCGACATAATGAGGTGGGAATTGGAGTGGGAATGGGAATGGGAGTGCGTGAATGAGAGGCCAACAGATTGCTCCCGGACGACGCCGAACCGCTCAATCGAGCGCGCGTCTGTCAGCCAACAGCTGTACTGGAGCCATCGCCCGCACTCACGCAGCTAGGTATCGCAGGCAAAGCATTGTATTCAGTGGGTGATGTTCGAGCGCCCATGTTTGTTTTAGCATCGAATTACCGCGGGGGATCGAGGGTGAGGAGCCCTGGTCACGTGAAGTCTACATGCAGGGATATCGTTGATCCGTTTCCGGTAAGTTACTCCGTTCCCCACTTTCCAGGCGTTAGTGCGATTATCACGCCGGCTGTCGTCGTTCGAGGCGCCTGGCGCTGGTCTCTACTCGTGTGTGTGTGTGGCCAATGCCCCACCAGTTGTTGAACCTCGGTCGTGGTTGTGATCGCGAGGCCACCAGATGGTCAGTCGCAGCGCGGTGAAGCTGCGACGGCCGTGGCCGCTGCGGCCGTCATCACCGCCACGCGGGCCGGCGGTCGCGACGGCCGATGTTCGGCCGGCTCGACGTGCCGGGGGAGGTGCCGCTGGATGCAGCGCTGTCCTTCCAACTCGTCCATCAGCCGCTATCCGGCAGCCGCGACCCAGTAGTCGCTAACAGTTGAAATTATTGGGGGGAGGGCAAAGCCAACATTGAAGGACACTTTCCCCCCTCAAAGGTACGGAAATCAACACCCATGCCCGTCGCTACCATCGTGCTTTCCTCATCGCCTTCTTGGGCCTTCCTCGGCGGCTTTCCTCGTCGCCGCGTGCTGCCCGCTCGTTGGCGCGCTATTGTCCGCTCGGCATTTTTGGTCGCTCCTCGTGCCGAGCCGGACCCACCAATTGTGTCGATGCGAAGGTAGTGTTGAGAACGGCCGGCGCCCACTGGTGTCGGCTGGGACGAGGTGGGCGCGGCCGCGGCGAGGCCGCCTGGTGGCGCGCCGTGGCTCGAAATGTCGGCGGAGGAGCACTTGGTGGACAAAGGCCGTGGGATCGGCGGCGTCATGCGGCCCGGCGCGACGCGCGGCACCGTGTCGTCCGTCACTTGGCCCGGCGCCGGCGGCCCCCGCATTACTGTCGGCTCCACGTGGGCGATGTGGGCGATCGCAATGCGCAATGCGATCACGTGAGCGACGCGGCACTTGGTGCCGCCCTGGCGTGCGGTAGACGTGACCGGGAATCCACTTTGCGAGATCAACCAGGTCATGTTGTGAGTTGGGTCCCGATCAGATCAGAGTAGACGCCTTCAGGGGCAAGCCGCTCTGCGTCGTTTGTGAGGTAAGGTCAGGTCTGTTGACCCAGCGTGAGGTCGACTAGAGGAGCGTTGCTGTGGTGTCCAGGCCGGGTGATCTCGGGTGCGGTGGTCGCAGCCGGACCGCCACACATCGAGACGCTACACGCAGCGGGACTGCTACACGCCGAGACGCTGCACGCAGCGGGACTGCTGCACGCCGAGACGCTACACACAGCGGGACAGCTACACGCCAAGACGCTACACGCAGCGGGACCGCTACACACCGAGACGAGACGCGAACCCTGCCGCATAGGGGACGATTTTTTTTGGGTAAAGTTCTTCTCTTACAATTGAAAGATTGTGGGTACGAGTCGCACCTGTCCCTTTCGCCCGCACAAGCGGGACGTTGGCGACGCTATGCTCAACCGCCGTGTCGTAAAACCAATAACGAACAACCAACCCGAACCCTGCCGCAGCGCGAGGCCCCGAGCCGGTGACAAAGTCTGAGAGTGGTTCCGATCGACACCTCGCGGCCGCAGTGCACGCGGCCTGTCTCCGGCTGGTTGGCTGGCTGGCTGGCGGTCGGCCTCGCCCTGCCGGTGTCTCGGCCGGTGGTACGTGGCGGCAGGCGTCTGTCCGAGGCTGTCTCCGGCACCGGACAACACGTCGGCACGGTCGGTAACGTTGGCCCGCTGGACAAAACGACGGCGTCTCGGCCGGCTGGAAATGCCGCGTCGTGGCCCGCCGTGGTCCGTCGTGTTGGCGGACGCCGGGCCGGTCGGTGCGCGGTTCGAGCGGGAGTGGGTACGCTGCTGTACTCCGGCGCGGAGGTGCGTCATCGCCCGCCCGTGACGTAATCTTGCCCGGGTGTTCAGGCTGGAGGTGCGGCAGAGGGTCGCCGGGGGTCACACCGCGTGCCAGGCGGTGTGCCGGCGTCGCCGGGGTGTGACGACATCGCGGCGCGGCAGGCGTGGATGCGAGTCCGCCTCGCAACAGCTCTGTCGACGTGGCCGTGTGACGTCAGCAGGGGCTGCTCCTTCGTCTGCCGGCGGGTGGCGAACCACGGCGCCCCCATCATCCATATTCAGATGCGTCCGACGCTCCAACACGAGCCATGGGGAAAGGAGCCCGCCGCGACGCGGCGTCCGGCGCGGAGCACGGCGACGCTTCACCCGCCGGCCATGTGGCTCTGGACCGTAGGAGCGGAAGCATTCGCCGCACGCGACGACACCGCGGTGAATTACGGCGCGCCGGCAACGTCTCACTGGTGCGGGGTGATGGGCGGCGGGCGACGATGACGACCGTCGCCCGGCCGGTCTCGGCACGTGTGGCCTCTGCGACATGGCGCAGCTGTGTCGCCGCCGCCGCCGCCGCCGCCGCCGCCGCCGCCGCCGCCGCCCCATGCCATTGTCCGAAAACGCCACAGTTGCGCGCCGAACGGGAACGGGTGGCGGGAGGACTGCAGCGCGTGACGGAGCGAGGCGTGGCCCTGGCCTGCCGCCGCTGGTGCCGTGGCGTCGAGACAGTGCTTCTGTCAGCTGTGGTTGGTGTATGGCACACTGTAGACAGGGGGTTCGAGTCTCACCTGTCGCTACTCTTCGCCCGCGACCAATCGGCGTGAGAGATTGGCGACGCTACATGACTCAACGGTCGACGTGTCGTAAAACCAATAACCAACCAACACTATAGACAGGTGTGCTGCGGACAGGGCTTGAGTGGTGACGGTGACGGAGCGGGCTTGTCGTATTGCTCGGTGGAAGCGGCAAAACTTCGGGGTTCGTTGAATGAGGTTTAGCCGGGAACTGGTCGAGACATCTGACGCCGCGCGTAGACGTGCCGCCCGAGTTTCTCGGAAGTTTCTCGTTGATGCTCCTCACGCTTTGGTCGTGTTGGTTACTCGACGGCGATGAACAGACGCGTCCAGTGGTACAGTTCGGCGTTTGATCGTGATCCGCGTGAGTCACGTGTGTTTCGGAGAGAGCCACCGATGGTCCGACACGTGACGGCTGCCAGTGCAGGCCGAACTACCCGAGGCACGCCCACTGGATGTCGATGCCAATGCATGGCTACCAGCAACAGAAGACCTCCGAAGGGGGTGCTCGGGGGCTTGTCACCCTTCATAGCCTTGCTGAATGGTTCTCAAAGACGAAATGTTCAGATCGTTTGAGATTTCAGGCTGCCTACGTATTCACCATTAAAGCCGCTCGAGAAGCCATTATTCACTTGGTGGCTTGCAAAATATATTCCTTGGCTATCAAAGCAGGCAGAACATAGCATACGTGAACATGCTTAGGAATGCTTCCTCGCTGGAAAGAAAGGAACATCGGTTCCTGGAAGGGGCCACTTCGGGCAGCAAAGTAACTTCTGGATGCGAAAACTTCTAAATTAATCTGCTCATTCCCTCGCGGACATTATTTCTAAGAACTGCATCTTTCTAGTCGTTCTTAGCTGGGTCTTCCCAAGAGTCGTCCAAACGCCAAAAAGGGTCGTGCACGTGCTTCCCCATTTTTTGCACATTTAAAATTTCGCCAATGGCGTTGTGCTATCACTGACATCAAAAAGTATTCGCCCTGTCGTGTCCGAAGCCGATGTCAGTGAACGACCCCGGTGCCACTGTGAATCCGGGGCTATGTGCCCATTTGACGTTGCCACATCGTGTTTGGTGTGTATCGGCGTGGTGCATGGCCGCACCGTGCGCGATCCGTTCACTGCCCGTGGCGTGCGACTCCTTGACGTTATCGGCGCCTTCAAACCAGTTTCCGCCCGCCGATACACAAGTTTTTTATGTTGAACTCGGCCTTACTTTCATCGCCTTGTTGCCAGTCACGTGACTGACAAGACACCGGTGCCTGTCCAGGTGTATGTATTTGTTCACGAATTTCAAGGTTTCTTCCATGCAGGTGTTGACCTGACCGGTTGCCGCGTTAGGCCGGAGGGGTGCTGGAATAGGCTGCGCTGTCGGTCGATATGCCACAGCTGTTGGTGCGGCTTCACGCTGCGGTGTTGGTGCGGCTTCACAGCTTCACGCTGCGGTAAATAATCACGTTCTGTGTGGACGGTGCCGCCGTCGGCGATGCGGTCGAGCGGCACCGACCGACACCGACCTCTGGTGACGAGTGACACTGACCTCTGGTGACACTGACCTCTGGTGACGAGTGACACTGACCTCTGGTGACGAGTGACACTGACCTCTGGTGACACTGACCTTGTTTTCTCTTCCTCTTCTAGTGAGGGTAGCAAATTCCTCTGTTGTGAGTGGGTTTTATCCTTTTTTTGACCGGTGGGAAACGCCCTCTGGTGACGAGACACGTGGCGGCCGCCGAGACCGCAGCGTCCACGTGTCCTGGACTCCACTCCTCGTAGGGTGGACGATATGAGCCCTGACAGTCAGCTGGTTTGGTATGCCGACCAGTCACCTGGTCTGGTCTTCCGATCAGTCTGCGGCTCTGGCGACAAGTCACAGCCAGCCGGTCTGGTCTGCCCATCAGTCGGCTGGGTAAGATGCTCGTCTCGCAATCGAAAGATTGTGGGTTCGAATCTCACCTGTCGCTACTCTTCGCCCGCGATCAATCGGCGTGAGAGATTGGCGACGCTATATGACTCAACGGTCGACGTGTCGTACAACCAATAACCAACCAACCATCAGTCGGCTGGTCTGACGACCCGTCTGGCACGTGTCCACACCGCCGGTCAGCAGTGACACCGTTCGGCGGGTTGAGACTTGAGAGGCATCTGGCCCGGCGCGGCAGTGTCCGGCCATCCGCGGGCCGGCCCACAGTGTCCGGCCATCCGCGGGCCGGCCCACAGTGTCCGGCCATCCACCGGCCGGCCCAAAGTGTCCGGCCATCCGCGGGCCCACAGTGTCCGGCCATCCGCGGGCCGGCACACAGTGTCCGGCCGTCCGCGGGCCGGCCCACAGTGTCCGGCCATCCGCGGGCCGGCCCACAGTGTCCGGCCATCCGCGGGCCGGCCCACAGTGTCCGGCCATCCGCGGGCCGGCCCACGGTGTCCGGCCATCCGCCGGCCGGCCCACGGTGCCGAGGACATCGCGGCGTCACGTCACATTACGGCGCCGGTGACCGTTACGGCGTCGGCTGGCGGGCGGCGGCGGACGCCGTTGCAGAGGGGCTGATGACACTGCAGCCGCCGGGGGCGGCAACAGATGGCGCTGGCGTCAGCTGGACCTGACCGTTGCGCCTGGCCGGTCCGGTCAGCAGTGCTGACGATGTACCGCCTCCGGTCGGTGCCCTCCGCGCCCACCTGGCGGTCTCCGTGTCCACAGGCGGTCTCCGTGTCCACCTGGTGGGCCGTCGATGCTCTGTCGCTCCGCGTCAGCACGGCCGCCCGCCTCCGGTGCCTGGTGCCGGCCTTCTGTGGCTGCTGTCTCACAGACCGAGCATCTGGCCGCGCCGTGAGGACCGTCACGCGCCCTCCACGACCTGTCAGAACGTTATGACGTCTTGTGTGGACTCAGAGCGTCGTTTAGTGACATTCCGACGGCCACCCGGCAGCGCCGCAAGCGTACTGGGGCAGATCGAACCTCGACTGACGCCTCGATCACTCTCGGATGACGCGCGGGGCCTGATATGAACGATGGCCGCGCTGGCGCCGCGCCGGGCCCCGCTTCCGACGTCGGTATTAACGTGATGAATGGCGCAGCGTCGCCGATTCTGGTACGCCAACGAGGCGTGGCGCTCCGGAGGAACGGGCCGCGGCCTCCTGCGATTGGTTCCGGGTTTATATTGGCCTTAGGACCGACCATCGACGGCCGGGGAGAGGGCCCACTATATGCGTCCGAAGCTGAGGCATGTGCTGTTGGTGCTGCTCGGGCTATTGCCATCCATCGTTGGTGGTTAGTGTACAGAGACAAAGGTTGGGACAGTATCATTTTGCCTATGCTGAAGTATATGAAGGTGGCTACAATGTTTTCAGACGGAGGCTTTCGGCCACGCGGGCTCTAATTTCCGGCCTCCGGAACATCGCTTACATCAGCACTGTGATGCCACTCGTTGTTATCGTGTATGCTCGTGATGATGATTTGTGCTGCACATTAGTGCACTTCTGTAACGGAAACTGAAAAACCCTGCTCGGGAGGATCCGAAATACATTACATTACATTCCATTACATTACATTTGAAGTGCATTAGCTCGCGCGGGCGGTAAAATGGCGGGTAAAACATGTTCCCCAGTCAAAATCGTTCCGATGAAGATCCGAAGTGTTCCGCCGGTGCCGCGCAGTGGCTAAGGCGGAATATTCGACGGTGACCTCGGTCTTGGAAGAGCATGTCACCGGTCCCGTGTGGTATTGCGCAATGCCGTGTACCGGTGATTCACCAACACAGACAAGCCATGCACATAGAGCAGTGTGATTAGCAATTGGAAGGTGTTCAGTTCACTCCACTACGAAGAAGGTCGCTACGGAAGTACCAACCGCAACGAATGTTGAGGTATTCTTTGCAACGTGGTGCACCCTTTTGTCATTAGCTGCAAGCACAGCAAAAGGGTTTACAGGAAGATTTGGGAAGGGTATAAGCGTGCGTACGGCACTTCAGCAAGGATTTGTTGTGGTAAGGCTCTCTTTCAGCTAAACTCTCTGGATTGGTCGTCGCTATGTAAGCCATAGGTTCCCATTTACCTCTCCTCGGCGTTTTCACGGCCCTGCTACTCGTCTACCCTGCAGCCAACGTTCGGTTTTGTTGCTGCGTGACACCACCCCCAGTCCAGGAGCAGTCGGGGTTCTGTGACGTGGCGATACCCCAAACCCACGAGCGGCCTGGGGCGCGGTCCGGTTCCCGTCCCCTGACTCACCGTCGGCGACCGGCGCGGCGGCGGCTGGTGGCAGATCTGGGCCGGGATTCCGCGCCGGCTGGCCGCTGTCGAAGGCCGGCCACCGATGCGACTCAGGACTGCCGGGAGTACCGACCGGCCGGCCGCACCTCCGAGCCGGTCGCGTCACTCGGCGGGTCCCAGACCCGCACGCGCCCACCCGCCACCGACCCGCACGCGTCCTGCGGATACCCGTGGCCGAGACTCGCCTCGCGCCGCGTGACCGCCCCGTCACGCGTCCCGCCGCCGCGACGCGGCCGACCCGCACGCGTCCTGCGGATACCCGTGGCCGAGACTCGCCTCGCGCCGCGTGACCGCCCCGTCACGCGTCCCGCCGCCGCGGCGCGGCCGGTTTCGCCGGCGCAGCTGGCCGGACGCGGCCGGCCTTCTTGCCGACACGGGCCCGCGGGCCGTGACGCGAACGGTTCGCCACGTGACGCGAATAGTTTGCCACGTGACGCGAGGTCGGCGCAACCGGTGGAGTCGACCGTCCCCGGCATCTAGCGTTGTCCCCGGGGGGGCAGCGTCAGACAGGCGACGGGCACCCCGCCGACAGGGTTGTCGGCCGGGTGCTGGGTTGGGTTGCAGTCGCCTCCAGTCGGCCGCGTGCCTAGTTCGGCTGCAGTCGCCTCCAGTCGGCCGCGTGCCTAGTTCGGCTGTAGTCCCCCCAGTCGGCCGCGTGCCTAGTTCGGCTGCAGTCGCCTCCAGTCGGCCGCGTGCCTAGTTCGGCTGTAGTCCCCCCAGTCGGCCGCGTGCCTAGTTCGGCTGCAGTCGCCTACAGTCGGCCGCGTGCCTAGTTCGGCTGCAGTCGCTTCCAGTCGGCCGCACGTCTGGTCCGCGGCGTGACCAATGGGCCGCTTCGGGTAAAAAGCGTCCGGTGATTCCTACGCCGCGCCGTGTTTAGCCGGGCTGACCGAACCGCACGGATCCCCTCCCCTCCGCGTGCCGTTATGATTTTTCAGTCTACGGCGTGATCATGACCGGTTGGTCAGTGGTGGGGAGGGGCAAGGGTGGGCAGCTTGTGGACTGATGTGGCCAGCACCGCGTGACGGGTGCAGTTTTTCGTCGGCGAAGCCTAATGGGGTCGGAGCAGCGTCACCAGGCGAACTGCGTCGCCCCGCGCCGGGTGGCAACCGACCGTCCGCACCGTCGCTGGATGTGACGTGCAGTCGGACAGGAGCGTGACGCGCCGCTGCAGGACGACCGTGCGAGCTTGCTCTACCGGCCGGCGTGTGATGCCTCCACAGTGGCGGCGCACGGCGCGGACCCGCCCGGCGCGCCGCTCTCGCCGTGTCTCCGGTCGCGCGTGCGGCCTCGGGCAGTGCGCGCCCGTTTCGGGAGAGCTGTGCTGTACGCGCATCATCACGGTGGCGGCGAGGTGCGGTCGTGACGCGGCCGCTCTCCGGCGCCGCTCGCCCGCGCCGTCACGCCGCTCCTGGCCGCTCCTGGCCGCGCGGCGCGTGGCCGGAGCGGGGCGGCGGCGGGCGGTGGGCGGCGCTGCACCGGACCGACGGACCAGTGCACTTCCGGACGGCTTTGTTTCCGCGCCGGTCCTGATCACCGCTCGCGGGGTATCCATGCGTGGCGCCCCTGGCGCAGGCCTCTGTGGGACGGTGCGTGTGCCCTGGGCACCGTATCAGTCCCGAGTGATCGGCGCTCGGTTCCTGTGTGACGGCACGTGAGTAACGCTGGCGCGGGCCGTGCCACCCGTTCGGTCCGACTGTTGCGCCAGCACCGTGACTGGCTGCCCTGCGCGGTTCGGTCCAGCGGTGACGGGGCTGGTGGCCCCCACGCGGCCACCCGGGACATTCTTGTGACGTCAGCTCGTCGTCGCACGACCCTCCGTGTGACGTCACTGCGGCGACGCATGGGGACGGCGCAAACACGGCCGTTGGCCGGTGTTGTGCGAACGTCGGTTCGGAATGCTTCACACAGCTCTAAGCTGCAGCGTGTGTGTCGCATCGCAGCAGCTCACCCGAGTGCGTTTCGATTGTATGGACTGGGACTGAGTCGGCCTGTGAACCGACTCCATTGCGAGTCGTCACTGAGCTGCCGTTTATAGGGAAAAACGAGAGGAAGGACGAGTGAAAACAACGCGACGGTATTTTGTAACGAGGAAGGCTCGCATTGATCCGGACTGTCCGCCGTGTGACGATTAGCAGCTGCCTCATGTTGCAACCGACTAAGGCTCTTTGTTTGATTGTGCTTCGTTTGTGCAGCCGGCTGGAGTACTGGCAACGGTGAAGGAAAGCGCCGCTTTTCCTGGCTGCCATCTAACTTTAATTGATGCACTGCGAAGACGTTTTTGTGTCGTTGAGCATGGATTTTCAGTGCTTGTGTCCGTTGTGCCGGCATCCAGCAGCATTAGAAGCGCTGGTTGAGCGGGGACAAGAGGCCGACTGCAGGGCTGCCACAGCGGTACATGCTTCGGGAAAGTGGATTTGCTTATTGTTTATTGGATTGTTTACGACGCAATTTATGCACGATCACGGCTAATGACGCCGCCCACAGCGTTTCGCCGGTGGGCCGCGGGATTGGGAAGTGTCCCGAGTGGTGCGAGTGTTAAACCCGGGACCTTGGTATCCAGAGCTCAACACCTTAGCCACTCGACCACCCCCGCCCCTCGAGAAAATTGGTGGAGCATATCATGCTGCAATGTATCGGAATCAACATGCCTTCCACAGGAGTTTTTACGTCGTGCTTCAGCATGTATGCTAAGGTAGTCGTCAGATTTATGTCGCACATCGCCTAGTACAACGCCACTCGATGTGGTTATCTGGTGTGATCTGTCATGCAATACCAGTGTTGATAGAATAAGTATCGTTGCTTCTAGAAGCAACTAAAAAAAGCGCAGTTCTATTAACCATGTCGGTTCATGGTGGTCAACATGAATTGGGTGCCAAGCATTTGGTTGGCCTTCATTGGCAGCAAAAAGTGCACGGGCGACTTCTACTTGTTCCCTGCCAATGAAGGCCAACCTTACACTTTGTTCCTACTTAATTTTGACCACGCGCCGCGAAGTCCATGAAGGAATCAGACGTTTATCAACCAACTTAATGTATACTGAGTTTCAGATGGGGTCTAGAAAAACTAGAAGGGACCTTAATAGCATCGTTTTCGTGAAGGATCTCAACATCGTACTGTTATTTTTTTCGTCATCGCACGCCAAACGAGGAATTAATATTTGAATGCTGTGTTCTTGTACAGTTGCGCTAGTCGTGTCCGTTGTGGCAGAAATCGTATCGTATCTTATCTTGTTCACGTCCTTCCACTGAAACGTTATCTACTATTATCAATAGCGTGTTAATTTACAAGACAGAATCCCATCACGATGTGGCAGTGTCCTGAAATTGATTTTTGCACAGTGGAGGAGGAGGAGGGTGATGTAAAAAAACCCAACTCTTGTGAAAAGATGTGCAAATGTATATGGGCAATGGCTATTGATGAATTACTTTCTGTGACCTTTGTTGATTTTTTTATGGTGGTGATGTCAGTAGTGCATCTGCTGCCTTTACCAGTCGGCAGTGCTGCTGCCAGAACCAACACGCAGCTTTGCAGATACAAATGTCACTCATAGCCCGTAGCAAAGAAAAAGCAAAAATGACACATGATTATGTCAAAAAGAAGAAAGTGAGTCAGAACAATCGTCATTGAGTGTGCGTCTACATTCAAACTCAAGTTTCAGGGCACTGCGATTTGGAGTATGCACGCAAGTTTGAGAATAATTAAGGAAAAGTAAGGGCAGACTCTTAGCGATGATTCATGATTAAAACTAAAAGTAAAGCAAACTCAAAATTCAGCGAACATCGCGGGCATATTGAAAGCCTGTGGCCTATCGTCTACTGCGCTTCCTTGGCGGACCGTGGATAGTGTACCTTGTTGAATGACAGACAGTTCGAAAGTAATGTAGGATGGCCTGTAACGGTATTTGTTTTTTTTAACATTAAGGTGAAAATATTTATGTATTACAACGACCGAGCGTTGGTTGATACGGGCGTTGTATTAAATATATATTTTCACCTTAATGTTAAAAAACTAATACCGTTACAGGCCATCTTACAATACCTTATGTTGTTCGGTGTCGGCGGAATCATGAGCATTTCACAAACAGGAACAACCTATTTCGGAAACTCGCCAGCGAGCATTATATTTGACATGCTTGCACCAGGCACGCAGGCCAATATCATTGCATTAGGCAGGGGAATAAGATGTCTTTAACCTTCAATTTCTGCATATGTCACATGGAAAATCGACTCGCTTCGGCCGAAAGTGGGTTCCGGTGTCGAGTGCCGTGCACTTATTTCCGGTTTAGATGCACCATGCAGAATTGTCGAAGCAGTGCAGGTGACACGGCTCTTCACGGTCCTCTGCCTTGCAACCATCAAACCATTATGCCCAAGAAATCCTAGCACGTCTGACAGTATTGGGTAAAGCGGGTGAGATGATTATCCTCTGTTGGGTACCGAGCCACACCGGCATCACGGCAAATAAGCTGGCTGACGCTGCTGCCAAGCGTGTCGCGCAGTCACGTAGGACTCGAGCTCTACCCCTTCCCGCCAGAGATTACTACGCAAATGTAAATGCTTTCCTTCAAGGAAAGTGGCAAGCAAGCTGGAACTCCCAAATTGTAAACAAGCTCCGGTCCATCAAACCAATTCTGGCACCATGGACATCATCGCTAAGAAAACGTAGGAGAGAAGAGGTTATTCCGGCACGCTTGCGAATAGGGCACACGTGTGCAACGCACGGTTACCTATTGATAAGGGAGGCGAAGCCACGCTGGTCTCGATGTGGCTCACCGATGACAATTCGACACATACTGTTTTCTTGTCCCAACTTCATGGGTGTGTGTGTGTGTGTGTGTGAGTTTGGCCAGCCTGCCACCGTGTGGTGATGTCGGCTGTTCTTCATGGCAGAACGAAGACGTCACTTCGATTCCAGTTTCCATGAATTGTACTGCGATGTTTTAGGTGACAATTCGGAGATCATCCAGACAGGCCAAATATATCGATATCTCTCGACTGCTCAGTTCGACGTAATCTATCCCTTCCAAAAATACACTCATGCCGCCTAGTGTAATGTGAGAAAAAAAACGAGTTATGGGCGCTACATAACCATCAGCAGTTGAGGCGCCCCTAAGCCCAAATAGTCGAAGCATCCCCGCTCAGCTTATGCGACGCACATTCGTTCAACCCCGCATTGTATTGCGCTGCTATTGAGCTACCCGACCGTCCGACCCTGGAACACGCATGTCACGTGACGTGGCGTGACCAGTTGATTGGCGGCCGGTCGACCCGTGACGCGAGTTGTGTCGGCGCGAGAGGAGTCGCCACATGACTCTCATTTGACAAACCATCACACACCGAGCAATGGTACGGACGAAGTATTGTCACGTAAGCTACTGCCAACTAGTGTCTAAGCACAGCCCCACTTCTGAGTGAATAGACCACCACGTGAAATGCAAAAAAAAGACGACGGAGCTTCAAAAACATGATGGTCGGACCGAGTCGTTCACATGCACTTTTGTGCGCGTGCGCGATAATAGGCTTGATCGGTCTTCGGCCTCGTTCCAATACGCTTTCCGTATAACCGAGAGTAGGCTCGCACAGGTCTGATCCTCTCTGGCAAGCGTATGCTGCACGGCTTGCTTATTTAGTGATTGATGAATTATTGAGTAAGGCTTGCAATCACAGACGCGATCGACCATACATACAGTGTCTGTACACCGTTTTCATCGTGCGGTTTACGTGCAAGACATGTAAGCGTAAAAGCCCGACAATCGATATACAACAGGCTAATGTCGAAAGCTCGGCACATATGTTTCTTGTCCATGTGTTCACTGGTTTTGCAGACGGGTCACGTAATTCCATAGAATCCGCCGCCATCATGGTATACGAGGATAAATACCCGTCTCATTTTTAAAGATCTAACATGACGTATGCGGTCGTTGGATGGAAAGAATGGATACACAAACCTGGCAGTCGTGCATCTTGGCGTGGGAATGTCGGGAGCCCGCGAACAGTGGAGCCAGTTCTCTGGAGGGTAGTGCTCATATCCCGTGGCCGAAATGTGTGGGGTTTTCGTAACTGGCGGTTGCCTGTGACCATTCAGCGCTGGGGTGGTTGCGATGCATGCACGGGTTGGTTCTATACAATTGGTTGAAGGAGGGGGCAATGCACGAACGAGGACAGACCGATGTGTACTCGCTGTGATAGCCCACTGACGGTGAGGCACGCTCTTCTGGTGTGCCCCCTATTCTCAGCGCAACGACGACGATTCTTTGGACCAGAGGTATCCGGCGACGAGTGGTCTAGGGGCAAGATGCTCGTCTCACAATCGAAAGATTGTGGGTTCGAGTCCCACCTGTCGCTACTCTTCGCCCGCGGCCAATCGGCGTGAGAGATTGGCGACGGTACATGACTCAACGGTCGACGTGTCGTAAAAAAACCAATTACCGGACCAGAGGTATCCACGCTAACGATGGCAGGTCTTCTAGGTAATGGATCACACATGGTTCATACTGGACGGTTATTCGAGCTTCTCTCGCAAGTGCGTTTTGATGTTGTTTACCCGGGGAGATCTTAGATACGTCGTATTTCGTCCTGTGTTTCACCCCGTGACATGTCACTCTAACTGATTTTCGATTGCTTTCACTGTTTCACTGATGTTACTTCCATTTCACTGTTTCACTGATGATGTTGCTTGCATTTCACTGTTTCACTGACGATATTATGGGCGCTGCATGACCGACGTAGTCGATGCGCCCCTAAAACTCCAATAACCAACCAAGGGGGCAATGCTTACGTGGGGTTGTGGGGCATCATGGGGGGGGGGTGACCTCACAGGGCCCAACATTAAATGTAATGAATATGGGGGGAGGGGGTAAATGAGCCATCGAGTGGCCCACCCAGTTGGTGGTGTTGGTGAAACGACACCCCTGGCTACATGGTCAAATCCGTGCGTCGTAGAAGAAGCCCTGAACTGCTGTGTGCAGCTGCTTCATTTGCTTTTGTTTAATTAGAAAGCAAACGCTCGAGGACATCAGGTGGGATTGGAACAGTTATGGTACGTGAACCTTCCGCTTGCGGATGATGGTACTAGGCGGTGCATCATTGAACGTGTGTGGACACTTTCCTTAGCAGCCACGGCTAGGCAAGACTGTAATCAAGGTCGGACCTTATCAGCGGATCGGATCGGAGCTATTGTTTTCCCATTCACTATCCAGTCATTTGTTAGGGAATTCAAGTATCAATCGTGTACGTTCCAAGCAACGACCTTCATCGGTGTTTGTGTTTGCTTTTTGGCATGCCTTGCTGTTGTTCTGCGCTTTTTCAGTAGGGGGATACCGGTGGGTGGCGCGGACATTCTGTGATGTTCTATGGTGACAGTGGTCTGATGTGGCCAAATCGAGCCTCGCCAGCTGCTGTCGGAGCCGCCTCTCCCAACCACGGCACGGCGTTGCGTGATGCGGGTCAGTGCAAGCGTCACTCCTGCATCTGCCATGGTGCACCCATGCTGTCGGACCGAGCGATGATCTGCGCTGACTTGTTCTGATCTGCCCTGAGCTCGTCAGACCTGACAGGATCTAGCACGACCGGCTGTGACCGTCTACAATTCGCGTGCTGTCTTATACTATGACACTGTTATCTCATCCTCCCGAGCATCTCAGTCACCTTTCTTTCTCCACCTTTCCCCTCCCTGTTTCTCCGTCTTCGCCAGTATTCGCGTCACTCAACGGATAATTAACGGGCGCATATTGCCCTGCTGATCTACGCGTGCAAAGGCTACCGCAAACACACGTCTTCCCCGGCGACACTATATCGGCAAACGTTCGACACCGACCGGAGAAATGCAGCCCGTAGAGCCTGCTTTAGTTTGGATTTTGTGTCATTAGTTAATGGGAGTGGGTTGCGCAATTGCCGGAGGTGGGAGCCGTTCGAAGGGCGGGCAGCGGTCACAGATCGCCGGCGGGCGCGAATGGTCAGCGTGGCGAGTGTGAGCGCCGCGTGCGGTGTTCGCCCGCTGTGCGCCGTCACCGTCGCGGCCGCGTCCCCGGGAGGCAGGACTGGCCGCCGACCTTGGCTGTGCTGACCGACCGTGGGAGCGTCGTGATGAGGGCGTTTGCCACCCCAAGGTCGGGTGGCGGCGGCGGCACGCTCCGTTACTCGACAGTGCGCGTTGTGATGCCACCGGGCCGGGCAGGTGTTGTACGGGACTCGGCTGTACCGCTCACCTCTGCGGAGAAGTCGAGTGGTCCAGGCGTAAGGTGCCCATCTCCCAACTGAGCGGTTGTGGGTTCGAATCCCACCTGTCGCTACTTTTCGCCCGCACTAATTGGTGTCAGAGATTGGAGACGCCATGCGATCCAAAGCAGTTGATGCGTCGTACAGCCAATAGCCACCACCACCGTCACCTCTGTGGCCACCGCTGACCGGAGGGGTGTGACGTCAGTACCGCTCACCTCTAGCCGCCGCTGACCGGAGGGGGTGTGACGTCAGTACCGCTCACCTGTGGCCGCCGCTGACCGGAGGGGGTGTGACGTCAGTACCGCTCACCTGTGGCCGCCGCTGACCGGAGGGGATGTGATGTCAGTACCGCTCACCTCTGTGGCCGCCGCCGACCGGAGGGGGTGTGACGTCAGTACCGCTCACCTGTGGCCGCCGCTGACCGGAGGGGATGTGATGTCAGTACCGCTCACCTCTGTGGCCGCCGCTGACCGGAGGGGATGTGATGTCAGTACCGCTCACCTCTGTGGCCGCCGCTGACCGGAGGGGATGTGATGTCAGTACCGCTCACCTCTGTGGCCGCCGCCGACCGGAGGGGGTGTGACGTCAGTACCGTTCACCTCTGTGGCCGCCGCTGACCGGAGGGGATGTGATGTCAGTACCGCTCACCTCTGTGGCCGCCGCTGACCGGAGGGGGTGTGACGTCAGTACCGCGAGGCAACTGTGCCGCTGCCGACCGTAGGGGGTGTGACGTCAGTAACGCGCGGCAACTGTGCCGCTGCCGACCGGAGGGGGTGTGACGTCAGTACCGTTCACCTCTGTGGCCGCCGCCGACCGGAGGGGGTGTGACGTCAGTACCGCTCACCTGTGGCCGCCGCTGACCGGAGGGGATGTGATGTCAGTACCGCTCACCTCTGTGGCCGCCGCTGACTGGAGGGGGTGTGATGTCAGTACCGCGCGGCAACTGTGCCGCTGCCGACCGGAGGGGGTGTGACGTCAGTACCGCTCACCTCTGTGGCCGCCGCCGACCGGAGGGGGTGTGACGTCAGTACCGCTCACCTGTGGCCGCCGCTGACCGGAGGGGGTGTGACGTCAGTACCGCTCACCTCTGTGGCCGCCGCTGACCGGAGGGGATGTGATGTCAGTACCGCTCACCTCTGTGGCCGCCGCTGACCGGAGGGGGTGTGACGTCAGTACCGCTCACCTCTGTGGCCGCCGCCGACCGGAGGGGATGTGATGTCAGTACCGCGCGGCAACTGTGCCGCTGCCGACCGGAGGGGGTGTGACGTCAGTACCGTTCACCTCTGTGGCCGCCGCCGACCGGAGGGGATGTGATGTCAGTACCGCGCGGCAACTGTGCCGCTGCCGACCGGAGGGGGTGTGACGTCAGTACCGTTCACCTCTGGCCGCCGCCGACCGGAGGGGATGTGATGTCAGTACCGCGCGGCAACTGTGCCGCTGCCGGTGACCGACTGGTGCCGCAGCCTGACCCGCTCATGTTGCGGCTAGCTGACGGCTCACTTCAAAACTCAGGGTTCACACCAGCTTACAAAACCTACGATTTGGTAACGAGATGCATGGTGTCAAAATAGAAAGGTAGTGAAGTGGAAATGTGAAGTTGTGTGAAAGCGTTCCATTGAGGGCGTGGAGTGACTGCGGAGTGCTGGTACAGACGGCGACGTTCAGTCCGTACGGACAATTTCTAATATCGGAGAACAGTTGTAGCGCCACGGTGTCGGTTCAAAAGGCAAACCCTACAAGGGACGTGACTTTCGGACCGTCCGTTATTCTTTGTCTGGTCCCAGTCGTACTGTTTGTGGGACCGTCTTGTAGGTGGTGCCATGTTGTTCGGTCGGTGATGTGCTATGTTGTGCCATGTGGGTGGTACCATGTTGTTCGGTCGGTAATGTGCTATGTTGTGCCATGTGGGTGGCACCATGTTGTTCGGTCGGTAATGTGCTATGTTGTGCCATGTGGGTGGTACCATGTTGTTCGGTCGGTAATGTGCTATGTATTTTTGTCGGTAATGTGCTATGTTGTGCCATGTTGTGGTGGTAGGTGCCATGTTGTTCGGTCGGTGATGTGCTTATGTTGTTGTGCCTTGTGGGTGGCACCATGTTGTTCGGTCGGTAATGTGCTATGTTGTGCGGCACCATGTGGATCGTACCATGTTGTTCGGTCGGTAATGTGCCTATGTTGTGCACTGTGGGCGGCACCATTGGATTGTTCGGTCGGTAATGTTTTTTTTTTTTTTTTGTTATTTTGTCCTTTCGGCGTTGAGGCTGTCGTATATTATCATAATGACGTTATGCGCTATACACTGGGCGGCACCATTGGATGCCTGCGAGGGCGTATATTGTCATTATGACCTATGTACTATACACTGGGCGGCACCATTGGATGCCTGCGACGGGTATCATGGTCGTTGACACGTTTCGCTCAAAATATTCGTTCCATCTATTGTGAGGTGTTCTTCAGTTGCGATGTAGAACACCGACGGGGTCACAAATAAAGTCGTCGAATATAGTCTATGCTAAGACACTCAATGGAGTAAAATTGTGTGGAATCATTTCAGTGCATGTACAATGCTTTTTGTCCCTTCTTTATGCCAACAAATGGGAGTGCAGCAATGTGCCATTGTGAAGTATGATCGGACGTTTGTAGCTAGTTCTGGACGTTGTGTGGCCGTTATAATACAATCGGCTAAAACCAGCTGCTGAGACGAGCGCGCCTACCGGTGTTGGTCGGCATTATCGTCGACACTTCACATTAGGAATAGTGAAGTCGGTGAAAATGTAGGCACTGGATTCGGTCAAGCGAAGGAAGTGGCATCAATATTAGCTGCGTATGGCCAGCGCATATTTGTCCTTCAATGTGAACGTCGCTTCAGCGGTGGAACTGTTGGACGTGCGGCGGCCTTCATGTTTTTCTCTCGCGTTGTCTGGTATCGACGGCGCGCCGTATTTTCTCCCTGCGGATTGGTGGCTGCGGCAGACGACTGGCCGCGGTACGGCGTGACGCGCCGTTGGCAGACGAGCGGCGGCGCGCCGGGACGGTAGAGCACCACAATGGCCGTTGACTTTCTCCGCGTGCGTGCGGCGCCGGCGACCCGGCGGCCGGAGGTCAGGTCGGCCGGTGTCGGCCCCACGGCGCGCGCGCCGCCCCGACGGCGAGACACGACGACGCAGACGGCGTCCACTGCGACGCGTCGTTTCTCCTGTTTGTGTGTGGCGGCCGCGGCGCGGCCTTCGAGGCGGCCGGCCGGGAAAGTTGCCGGCCCGACCCGGTGACCCGGCCGGCGCCGCGCGCGCCGGTGACCGGCCGACGTGCGTGATCTGCATACACGATCGCCGTCGGGCAACGATCGGCGCGCGCGCGCGGCCGGCTGCGTGACGCAGATGCGGCGCGAGACGCCGGCGGCCGCCGCTTCAACCGCGCTCCGTCAGGTGTCGTCCGGCGGTGTCTGGCGGGAGCTGGATCCTCTCCTCCCCCGACTGTATCGTCTATCTCGCGATGTCTGGCGGGAGCTGGATCCTGTCCGCCGACTGTGTCGTCTATCTCGCGGCATTCGGCGGGAGCTGGATCCTTTCCTCCCCCGACTGTGTCGTCTATCTCACGATGTCTGGCGGGAGCTGGATCCTGTCCGCCGACTGTGTCGTCTATCTTGCGGCGTTTGGTGGGAGCTGGATCCTTTCCTCCCCCGACTGTGTCGTCTATCTCGCGATATCTGGCGGGAGCTGGATCCTTTCCTCCTCCGGCTGTGTCGTCTATATCGCGGCGTTTGGTGGAAGCTGGATCCTCTCCGCCGACTGTACGGCTGCACGGTTCACCTTGACCTTGACCTGATGGCAGGCACGTACGCTGCTGGCGCTGTTTGCGCGCGGCACGATAAGTATGCCGGCATCTGTGCGGGTCCTCCCGGCAACACACCCACATCTATGCGTCGTACGTAACCGGCTACGATGTGAAGACGCCGACGTTGCGCCGCCGGCGCCTGTCGTCCTCGAGCCGCTGCACGCCCGGGGCCGGTGCGGCGGTGTTGTCGACGTGTATGCGTGTGTCCGGGTGCTGTTTACTGGTTGGTGGGCCGGCGTGCGTCATCGCGTGGCTGCATTGCTGCGGTGCGGCGAGATCACGCGTCGGCTGATGACGTGCGCCTCACCGCGTCTCACCTGGTCATGACCCACCACCATTCGGTGCCGCTCGGATGGTGACCCACCCGGGTCGAAAAAAAATGGTCTGTTCCTGTTTTTGTTTTGACTGCCAGAACATTATCCTCTCCAGATCTCGTTTTTCTCATTTGGAGCTTGAATGGGTCGTGTTTGACAATGCATTGTCCTATGGTAAATTGCTAGAGATGCGTTTCAAAGTGCAAACTGAGATTCTGATGTCACTTGTTTGAAGAAATAAAATATTCACTCCGGATTTCATTTGCTAAAAAGGTTCTCACCGCATCCAGGATTACAAAGTGTAACGCCAGCTCCGATGATGACACCCAGGTCTAGAAATGCCATTCCATTTTAACATTCTACTTGTCGCAGAAATTTCAATCGTAATGGACGGCCCTTGAAATGACAAATTTGAATAATAATCAGGACGTCTGCATGAAAATAAGTAGCATTGTTGGAATGAGCTTATATTGACATTGACAAAACTCAGTTACAGTCCATGCTGTCTTGTGATGTGGGATTCGTTCGCTTTCGACCATGTTTTTAATCACTTCTTTTACCGCATTTTCGGGAATATTCCTCCATTTGGATACCCACACGAGATACAAATGCCACCTCATTACATTGCCCACGGTTACCACGGCCCGCGCAGTGCATAGGCCACGGTTACCACGGCCCACACAGTGCATAGCCCACGGTTACCACGGGCCACACAGTGCATAGTCCACGGTTACTACGGCTCACGCAGTGCACAACCCACGGCTACCACGGCCAACTCAGTACATAGCCCACGGCTACCACGACCCACTCAATGCATAGCCCATGGTCGCCAGGAGCTTACATGACGTGACCCACACCACGTGACCGTGGTGGTCCACCTGGTCCACCGTCGCCAATGCATGACCTCATTCGATTGTGATGACGCATCGTGTTTCGCTTCAGTCTAATCTCACTGCTGGGCAAGTTCACGAATACGAAATCCGGGACAAGCTGGGAGTGTCTCCTCCATATCCTCCATATCCCAGCGACGATATGTCCCTCAAGCTGGGAATGTCCCCTCCATATCCTAGCGCCGATATGTCCCTCAAGCTGGGAATGTCCCCTCCATATCCTAATGACGATATGTCCCTCAAGCTGGGAATGTCCCCTCCATATCCTAATGACGATATGTCCCTCAAGCTGGGAATGTCCCCTCCATATCCTAGCGCCGATATGTCCCTCGAGCTGGGAATGTCCCCTCCATATCCTAGTGACGATATGTCCCTCAAGCTGGGAATGTCCCCTCCATATCCCAGCGACGATATGTCCCTCCATATAGCGATATGTCCCTAGGAATGTCCCCTCCATATCCTAGCGACGATATGTCCCTCGAGCTGGGAATGTCCCCTCCATATCCTAGCGACGGTATGTCCCTGAAACTGGGAATGTCCCCTCCATATCCTAATGACGATATGTCCCTCAAGCTGGGAATGTCCCCTCCATATCCTAATGACGATATGTTCCTCAAGTGTGGGCTTTCTGGCCGTGGTGCTGCCGAGTGAGAGAGGAGGTACATCAGCAAAGTGCAACCGAAAGCGAGCTTAGTAGTGGATTAGAGTGAGCCTGGTAGTTACTCCCATCGTTCGGAATGCAAAATAGATGTGCAAGGCGGATGTGATGCCATTGAGTATAGGCTCTCATTGTATAAATGTGGTGCAGTATCGCTGCTCTTGTCGTTTCAAGGTTTAGTGTTTTAGGTAGGCAACCGGCATGAATGCACCACACAGGCATGCTTCATAAGCACGCGACACGAGTCGCCCATACAGGGTTAAAATAATGGTTTTTCGTTAGGTGTGAGGTGTCGAAACGAGCATAGTAGGATGTCGAAACTTCCCATGGAATTAGTGTCACTTAAAGTGCTTTTGATGTCTTTCAGACCCAAATTTGAGCCAATGGTGTAGGTACTTATGACTGTACCTTTATCATTTGTTTTGAGATTCATAATTTAAGAAGAGCTATATTCGGGATAGGGAGAATGATAACTGTACTATAAACTGCTATTGTATGCCATATCACATGATAGGTAATCCCTTTACCTGAAATTGCATTGCGAAATGTTCGCTATCATCGTTCCTTGTCAAGAGCATGCACATGCTACTTATATAAACGAGATACTGTTAGAAAGGAGACACGAAGATTTCATAAGCAGGACAATCAAGGAGCAGAATGTCAATACTTCTCGGAGAAGGATGTCGATTGAGTGTTCAGAAAGTGGTATATTCCACCCTATTCCACGAATAATTTATCACTGCGCCCATATCACGATGCGGGCACTCCATCATGTTCTACCCTGGCGTCAGCGTGGACCCGTCTCACCATGTCCATCGTCAGCGGGGCCCGTCCCACCATGTTTACCATCAGCGGGGCCCGTCTCACCATGTCCACCATCAGCGGGGCCCGTCTCACCATGACCACCGTCAGCAGTGGCCCGTCCCACCATGTTTACCATCAGCGGGGCCCGTCTCACCATGTCCACCATCAGCGTGGCCCGTCTCACCATGACCACCGTCAGCGGGGCCCGTCTCACCATGACCACCGTCAGCAGTGCCGTCTCACCATGACCACCGTCAGCGTGGCCCGTCTCACCATGTCCACCGTCAGCGTGGCCCGTCCCACTGTGTTTACCGCCAGCGGGGCCCGTCTCATCACCCTTTTGTGCTTAAATTTATGTTCTATTACCTACAGGCCAGGGTCCATGTTATTCAAGATCAGCAGCATTTGTTTCCACATGAACTGTGTCCATGCGCCCTTAAGCCCAAATAACCCACCAACCAACCACATGAACTGTGTCGATGTGTTTTCTTATATTTCATTGTAAAGCTGATAATAATAATTGTCGTATTTTATTATTTGCTAGTGCCCTTGTTTCTTGTTTGTGTTCTTCATTGGCCATAAGATTGCATAGGCTCGATGACAACACATGTGATCTGAACCGCAACTGTATGCTTTTGTATGGGATGGTACTGCTAAAAAAAAATTAATGAACAGTTTCGCAAAAATGTCGGCTTATTTTCTGCTCTGTCGTACTCACGTCACATATTACATGATCTTGGTGGTCTGGCTGCGATTTATTGCTAAAACCAGCCAGGTTTCGACTTTTTTTTTGTCATTTTTGTACGTGGATTAGATAACTGATGGAAATATATATCCTGTATGGATGCGGATCGGATTACATTGGCTCATATGGATATGGATTGGAACGGATTTTGATATTTTAATCCGCGTTATGCTGTACATCCGAAGCACCCTTTTGTGCGCTTCAGACAACTGGGGGCTGAGACAAACTCAGGCGTCGGCTTACACCAAAATAGTCTGGCTGAATTCAAACAGATTTTGGTCAGCAAAGCCCATTCGGTCCATTTGATCGCACGAGCTGATGTCGCAGGGGGCGGGCGTCACCTGATTTTGATGTCGGTTGCGGGTCGGTGTAGGAACGACGCATCATCATCGAGTCTAATGCCTGTTTAATGCGAGGTGTTTCACATACTCGAACCCGGGATCAACGCGGCCCGGCCGACGACGAGGGTGACTGTGTGTCGCCGCCGTATTAGCCTGAAGTGGTGCTTATGATAGTGCCGCCGTCAACCAGATAGGCTCGAAAAAGTCGGGAAAGTTGACGTCGTCTGAATTGCCGAAGTGGTGACGAACTAAACGTCTGAATTGCCGAAGTGGTGTCGATGAGGTGCTGAGCAGCGGCGGCGGCGGCGGTTGGTGGAGGGAGGCGGCGCTGCCGTGGCGTCACCTTGCGGCGGTGGCTGCTGGCGCGTGACGAGGCGACGGCCCGGCGGCCCTGACCGGCCGGCCGGCTGCACCCGGAACCGGCCGCCGCGTGCCGCACTCGGCCACGGCCACCCCGGCCGGTGTCGGGGGTGATCGGGCCACTGTCCTCACCTTGCCAGGGCTGACCGCAATCGGAAGCAGTCCGGCTGGCGTTAGTATAAACTGACAGGTCAGGCTGACCAGCGCATGATCAGGTGGCCCAGCGCGTGATGAGGCTGGTCAACTTGTTGAGGCTGGTCCTGTGCCTGATCTGTACCGACCGTGCTGACCGTGTACCGGCGGGACGGACGACTCGTTTGTTCCGGCGGCTAACGGTCAGTGTGACGCGGACGCTTGTCCTGGCCGAGTACCGTTGGATGGGACGCCCGGCCCGCCCCGTCAGACCAGCAGACCTTGACCGAGCGGCGATCGATATGGCCAGCGTTTAACCGCGCTATGTTCCGCCACGAGGTCCGAAATAGCCACGTTTGCGGATGGCCGGCACTGGGCGGCCGTGTGACGATGTTCCCACTGGCGGCAGTTGCCGGAAGGCGGTGCGACGAGGCGGCGCGCGTGTCCGTCCGTGCATAGCGATTTGCGAGTGCTCCGGGCCGCGAACGACCGTGGCACGCTGGCGCTTCGGAGCGCTGCGCGGCTCTCAGCGTCGTGAAACGAGCCTGACTGCAGCTTGATTCTGAGAGCTAACTGCCTACTTGATGTCCCTCCGCGTGGCTATGGTAGAGCGGCGTCTGTGCTGCTGCCATGGCCCGTGAGCAAAGCGGCCTTCAGAGGCGAACGGCTGGTCGGCATTGAGTGGGCGGAGGATTTCCGTGTCTTGAGGCTAGGTCGTACCCGCCAGCTGTAGGGGCGACCGGCAGTCCTCGTGGACACAGTTGTCGGCGTCGTGTGACGGGGGAACCGCACTGGGCTTGGCCCGTATATATCTGTGTCCGGTGGAATCATAACAAATGCAGCTAACTGATTAAGCTGTAGTATGTTAATCAGACAAAATAAAGGTAGATGTTCTGGACCTCGATGATGATGATGTTCTGCTGCTGTTGATGCTTGGCGGTGAGCCGCGAGGCACCGACACGCGCAGGCTCTGTCGGAGCGGGCCGGCCAGGGTGAGCCCCTGCGCTGGTCGACCTGGTAGCGGTGTCGGCCGCCGCCCGACAGTTGCCGCTGAGATGCCGCCGGGACACACCTGCCTCTCCCCGGCGCCCCCGCCCGGTGAAAGGTGTCGGCCTGTGGTACACACGTTGCCTAACGGCTCGCCGCCGCCACCACCACCCGGCCGACTCGGATCGGAACGCGGCCGCGGCGCCGCCCCTCCGCCCCATTTGCCGACCCGACTTCGGCGGACGGGAGAAACGCGGCCGTCTCGGCGCCTGTCTCTGCGGGGCGGCTTTGTCTGCGAACGGACTGCCAGCGGCCATGACAGTGGGACCCTGCGGGGCAGTGAGAGGAGGTCCGAGACTCCGACATGACTCAGCCGATGTGGTGGCAGCGCCGGCGCAACTCCTTGGCCGCCCCGCTCGCGGAAAGTGAGCGCGACGACATTGTGCACCGTGCTCCGTATGCAGTGCACTGTGCACGTCGCCAGGAGTCCCGACACCCGCTCCAGCGCCCGCTCCAGCGCCCGCTCCAGCGCCCGCTCCACCGCCGCTGCCAGGGTCGGGTCGTGTCGTGGCACGTTCCCAGTGGCGCGTGCGGTGGCCGCCCCGGACGTTTTTACCGGCTGGGTGGCGCGGCCGACACGCCTCGACTCGGCATTCGTGGACTCCGTCGGACGGGTGTGGCAGTTGGCACCCTGTGGTCGTCCCACCTCCGCCAAACGCGGCGGCAGGTTCTCCGGTCGAGTGGCACTCTCAGGCACCAAGGACATGCTCCCACTCTGAGGCAAGGCTCAGCTTGTGGAGACTGCCGAATCGAATGGCACAATCCCGACGTGTGTCAATTGCCGACCTGGGTCAATTCCCGACCCGGTTCAATTCTCGACATGGGTCAATTCCCGACCGTGGTCAATTCCCGACGTGGATCACACTGCTGACCTCGTGTTAGACGTCAGACGGAAGGCGAACCTGCCGGCCCAGGGCCAGACTCCCCATCCCCGGATCTGACTGCCGACGCCGGGACAGACTGCCAGTCTGGCCGGCCGGCCGCCGGGCACGGGCGGCTTCAGGCCAACTGACGGGTGGAGCGGACCCGGCCACTGGAAGCCGTAGCGGTCGGCCAGCTGAGCGGCGATCGACTCGAATGGATTGCCAAGTCGAGCGTGCGACGACGCCGAGTCTGGCCCCAGCTGAACGGGGCCAGTAACCTCGACTGTTTCAGGTACGCCGACCGGTCTCACTGTACTGCAGCGTTAAGATAGTAGGCTTTCGTTAGGTGTGAGATGTCCAAACGAATACAGTAGGATGTTGAAGTTCGCCATGGGAAGACAATCGCTTAAAATGCTTCTTCTTCACATTTCATTTTCAACCAATAGCGTTCTTACGAGTGTACGCTTTTCGTTTGTTGTGATAAATACCTATTTTGGGGATGTCTGCGTAACCGATAGCGATACAAAATTGCACCATGAACTGACAATGCATATCAGACCGCATCACAGATAAGCCTTTACCTGGAATTGTGCCCCCGAGATGTTCGTGTATCACAATCCCTCCCTAACGGTGAGCATACACATGCTAGCTATCAACAAGATACCGTTAGAGCTGAGGAACGAAGACTTCACAAACACCAATCCCCCCCGACGAGGCACCACCTTTACGTGGTGGGGGGATTGAGTGCCCTAAGGACCCGGAATCCCAGTCCATCGGTGAGCCGGCGAGGGGCCAGACTAGGAGTGCCTCACTCGTCCTTCCATCCATACGCTCCCATTCCAATGCCCATCTCATCTCAGCATCCATGTCCTTCCCCTGGCCCTGCAACACCAACTCTCCCTATCATGAGCAGGTAGGACAACTTCCCCGGTCCTGCCCTCCAGCTCAGTTTGATCGGGGTAGCCGCGCCCCCTCGGCCCGCCCCCCGGGGTTGACGGAGTCCTGGAGGCTGAGGTCCCCCGTCGCACGGTGCTAGTTGTGACGGGGGACCAACACGCCTCTTTGGTCCCGATATCCCGGAGGGGCGGGCGGGCCCGTGGGGCCTCACGCGAGCCAAGTGGCTGGTCGCCTCGGGCCGGGGGCCTGTGGTTCTCCCCAGTGCCTGCCGGCCCGGCCGGCTGGGGTCAAGTGGTGGGCGGCGCTGGATCCCGGTCGGGGTGGTGAGTCTCTCTCTCCCGGCCGGGCGAAGGCGCCGCCCGCCCCGTATAGCTCTTCGGGCGCCTGGCGTCCTCCCGTCCGCGGGGCCCAGGCGTCCCCCCCCCCCGTTGGGCCCCTCCGTGGTGGGGCGCCCGAGGAGCCGAAACAAAATCATACAACACATGGCAACCATTATACAAAACAACACCCCTGGTCTCTCCCGTGGAGACCAGACAAAACACTATTCTACCCCACGTGTACTTGTCTTTCGAGGAAAATCGATATGTCTCGCCTCATTATCACCTTTTCAGAGGCGAGACGGGTGTGACCGGTTTGGAAAAATTGTACGCTGCGAAAAATTGAAGGATGGCGCCTTGGAGGTAGAATTTGCAAGGGCAGGAGAGGCAGAGAGCGCATTAAAAATGTCCGAGTTTAGATACAGCGTCCGAAAAAA
Source organism: Ashinkailepas kermadecensis (assembly GCA_034440615.1). Lineage (NCBI taxonomy): Eukaryota > Metazoa > Arthropoda > Thecostraca > Neolepadidae > Ashinkailepas > Ashinkailepas kermadecensis. Next base: position 302,144 of record JAOTOM010004690.1, on the reverse strand, counting down.
TCAAAGTAGATTCGACGAGATTATTCCAATCACCATTGAACCCCACAGAACAAAAAATAGTTCACGAGGCATTATCAACTGCTTTGACTTGAGGGAAGTGCCGGAGGAGGAGATTGTGGATGGCTTGTCGGAGTTTGGAGTGACTGAGGCAAGGAAGATGAAAGCAAGGAGAGGCTCTGAAATGATCACAACAAACAACGTGATTTTAACATTTAACACCACAGACATTCCCCCTGAAATACGTATAGGTTACGTCCGTGTAAAAGTCCGTGTGTTTCTCCCGAATCCCATGAGATGTTTCAAGTGCCAAAAGTTCGGTCATACCAACAAATTCTGCCGGAATCGCCCTGCGTGTGCCAACTGCGCCTCGCACGAACATGCCAGCGAAAACTGCACCTCGGAGACCCCCTATTGTGCGAACTGTGGCGCAGGTCAGGATCCGCATACTTCTTTCGACCGAACTTGTCCGACTTACATCAGAGAGAAAGAAATAATTTATATCAAACATACACAAAAAGTATCGTTTCGGGAAGCAAGAGATCATTACGAACAGACTCATCCTAAAATATCTTACGCATCCAAAGTTAAAAATAGCATGTATGTATCACAACACGCACAGCCCGACAGGGCCTCTGAGCTGATCGCACAATTAACAGCCCTCCTTCGCTCCTTTGGAGCTCCCCTGCGTCGCAAGCTAGTCAAGGCCACCCAAGCCAATGCGACACTGATGCGACCGAGGTTCCACCGTCCACGAGTGACGCCGTTCCACCATCAGAGGCCCCCTCCCGACCAACACCCGAGGGTGGGGCGTGGACGCTTGTCCAACGGTCAAAGAGGCCCCCCCCGGTCCTTTCCGCCCAGGCCCAGCCCCTCCCCATCTACCTCGAAATCCCCACCTCCTATCCCCCATCCGCCCTCCAACCTACCCCCCACCTTCCACACGCCCTACCACTACCTCCAAACCCAGCCGCTCCACCTCGTCCCTGCCTGATGCTCCCATTCCCTCAACCACCACCACCACCACCACCACCATCTCCAAATCTCTTCTCTCCACCTCCTCTCTGCCTGACCGTTCTCCCCTTCCCGTGAGTCAGACCTCAGTCCCCCCACCGCCACCCCCATCAACCATCTCAGATCCAAAGATCGGACATGCTGCGGTTCAGGTGCGCCCTGGAGCCCCGGATTTAGGAGCACAGGGTCGCACCACCCGACATATGCCAACCTCCTCGAACTCGAAGCCTGAGGGCCAGCGCCCAATGGCGACTCCTCACTCATCATTACCCGCGGCAACCATGAGACCACCGGAGACACCTTCCCGTCGAACCACACACCCCCCAATATCCTCCCCATCCCCGAATCGCGCTACGAAGCGCGCCCTCCCCGGTGCTGTGTCACCAAGTGAGTTTGGGAGCCCGCGCTCACGACCACGAAGCCAAGACCCCCCGACTACAAGACCATGATTTAATCACTCTTGGCCTTTTACGCTCTAAGCTTAGGACTCCCTCTTACATATACTGACAAATGAGTGACATTTTACAATGGAACTGTAGAGGTGTGAGAACTAGTAATAACGAATTACAACACATTTTACACCGTCGTACACCGTCAGTAGTATGCCTGCAGGAGACCAAGCTCTCCTCCGGTGCTTCCTTTTACCTAAAAAACTACTCTGTTTTACGGAAGGACGTCATCACACACACTGTGGCACATGGTGGTGTGCTCATTGCCGTCCACAACTCAGTCCCTTTTCAGCAAGTACATCTGACATCAAATATCCAGGCTGTCGCTGCTCGGGTCATAATTAACCGCCGTGTTGCCACCATATGCTCTATGTACTTGCCCCCAGGACACACCTTTTCAATTCCAGAACTGTCGCAGGCAATAGATCAGCTTACTCCTCCGCTGATTATATGTGGAGATTTCAACGCCCACCACCAAGTTTGGGGCTCAACGAATACTTCTAGTCGTGGACGTACCCTTGAACAAATTATCCGGAATGTCCCCCTTGTAGTTCTTAACTCTGGTATCCCAACACATTTTACACTGCCAACGGGCCAAACCTCCGTGCTTGACCTCACGCTTTGCAGTCCTGAATTTGTCTCCTATTTGGACTGGTCGGTGGACGATGATCCGGGTACGAGTGACCATTTTCCAGTTTGGACAAGTTTCATTGATAGAGTGGAAGCTGGCCGACGACCTCCCAGATGGATTTTTAGTAAAGCTGACTGGAGCTCTTTTCAGTCCGATGTCGAAGAGAGACTTGGTGAGTGGTCGGAAGGATCGGTTTCCATGGAAACGTTTACAGCTGCAACGTTAGAAAGTGCTCAGCGGTATATTCCTCGTTCGTCGGGCACGTCACGCCGTGTACCAGTCCCGTGGTGGTCAGAAAATTGTCAGGAAGCGTTACGTGCTAGGAAGAAGGCATACCGGGTTTTCAATCGCGACAGCAGCATGGCGAATCTGATAGCTTTTCGCAAAGCAAGAGCTCACGCGAGGCGCACTATCGCTGATTCCAAACGGCAATCGTGGAAAACATACGTGAACACGTTAAATCGCTCCACCCCATTGTCATCTGTGTGGTCCCGCATTAAGCGCATTTCGGGGAAGCTTACGCGCACGCCACTCCCCACCCTCCAAATGGGAGGCCGAGATATTATCGACCCGAAAGATGTCGCTAACGAGATTGGACGGGCCTTTTCCGAAAGGTCGAAAAACAAAAACAGTCATCGTTTCTTGACATACAAGGCTCGATGCGAGGCACTACCTCTTGATTTTACCACATCAGACACAATTCACTACAACAATGCGTTTTCTATTACCGAATTGACTGCCGCGATAAACTCCCTTAGGAACGTAGCCGAGGGACCTGACACATTACACAACGACATAATCAAACATTTCCCGAGAACAGTTGTAAATACTCTTCTACAAGTGTTTAATGAAATGTGGGAAAGAGGTACCTTTCCATCGGCATGGCGGAGGGCGCTTATCGTCCCCATCTGCAAACCGAACAAAACCGGCAAGGACCCACTTCACTATCGACCCATTTCACTTACCTGCTCGCTCTGCAAAGTGTTTGAAAAAATAGTGAACCTACGACTTATGTGGTTTTTGGAACGCAACCAATTACTCACCTCCATACAGAGTGGCTTCCGCAAACACCGTAGCACATTTGATCACATTTTAGCTCTTGACTCCGTTGTACGCTTGAGCTTTATGAAACAATGTCATACCGCAGCCATATTTTTTGATGTCGATGGTGCCTATGATACCGCATGGCGGCACGGTATCATCATGAAGCTGCACCGCATTGGCATAAGAGGTCCGATGGGATTTTTCTTGACGAATTTCTTAACTGACAGGACTTTTCGCGTTAGAATAGATGGCTTCCTCTCTGACACTTTTCAGCAGATTGATGGCGTTCCGCAGGGAAGTGTATTAAGTGTGACTTTGTTCGCCATTGCTATAAACGATGTGGGCAATAGATTACCAACATCGGTAGGACGGGCATTATTCGTAGATGATTTTACAGTGTGGTTCTCATCTCGTACGGTGCGGACGGTACAAAGGCAGCTCCAATTAACTGTTACGAAATTGATGGAGTGGTGCGATAAAACTGGTTTCACAATATCCACTTCAAAGACTACCGCTGTCCATTTCTGCCGCAAACGCCGTTGCGCAAACCCAATGATAAGTATGAACGGCCACCGCATACCATTCAGACCGGCAGTCAAGTTTCTTGGTGTGTGGATGGACCGCCATATTACATACAAAACCCACATAACTGAGCTTACCAACAAATGTACAAAAGGTCTCCAGGTAATGAGTACCGTCTCTAGATGTTCATATGGGGCTGACAGATCAATCTTGCTTCTCATGTACCGATCCCTTATACGTTCTAAAATTGACTATGGGTGTTTTATTTATGACGGAGCATGTGATACCTCCAAGCGCCGACTTGATGTCATCCACAACACAGCCCTCCGGATTGCCACTGGAGCTTTCCGCACTTCACCATCAGACAGTGTTATGGTAGAGGTGGATGAGCCTCCCCTTGCGCTGCGACGCAGGATATTGGCAGCTCGATATGCATGCAAGGTAGCCCAAAACCCAGAGCATCCAGCATATCCATGGATATTTCCGGGATCATCGATGCCACGCCAGTCGTCTTGCAGTCAGCGCATCATGCCGTTCTGCTGGCGCATTGCCTCGACGCTGCGTAACTGCAGCATCCGACCCGGTTGTGTGACACGTATTGCTGTTTCGACTACTCCTCCATGGCAGATTTCCCCACCACAAATCGATATTGCCTTGTCATGCTAAAAAAATGCGATATAAGTACAGCAGAGCTCCGAATGATGTCTCTTAAGAAAATACACGAATACCATGACTTCTCCCGGACTTATACCGACGGCTCCAAGTCGATGTCTGGATGGGCTGCTCCTATGTCAGTCGTTCCGGTTCTGGCTCTTTCTGTCTACCAAAGCATGCGTCGATTTTTACTGCTGAATTGTATGCCATTTTGAAAGCTGTTCGTTTTATTCAAATTGATCAGACACCAAAGCACGTTATATTCACAGACTCGCTGAGCAGCCTTTTAGCAATGCAATCCTTCAACCAGGACAACATACTTGTCCGCAAAAT
>JAOTOM010004690.1:187500-295000 GCA_034440615.1 Ashinkailepas kermadecensis | reverse complement strand
GTCCGTCCGGTCGTTATGTGCGTCGGCCTTCAGACCGGTTCCGGCCCCGGTGTCCGCCGTGCCGGTGGCGCTGCGGCTGGCGGCCGGACAGCGCACCGGACACGATGCCACATCGACGGACAGCCGGACAGCGAGCCGGCGCGGCCGGTCGGCGAAGTGGCGGCAGTCGGGGTCTGGGCCAGGGTGAACGAACGGCGCGTGGAGCCGGCGGCGGGAGGCTGGCATCTGCGGCCGCCGACGGACGCCGGGTTATGTGCAGCTACTGACCATCCCGTCGGAGATGACCGACCGCCGGCCCGGTCAGGATGAGGGATGGATGCTCTCGGCTGCCGTCCGTGTCGTCTGCACGGCTGGTTGTTGAGCGCACACTGCGTTTGTGGGTGTATTGTCGGCAGTCGGTGTGTAGCGCAGCTCCGGCCCAGCTGGCCGACATGAGCAGGTAGTCGGGCGGTGTTTGGATGGCCGATGATGGGTAGGAATTTACGACGGGATTTTAGTCGGACTCGGTCACGCTCGCCAGATGCGGCGACGACGCCGTGTGTCACAGCATTCGACACTTCAGATCGCTATATGATCAACATGGTCGATGCGCCCTGTGCTTCAGATCAAGCCGTGCGGGTGATTTGGTAGGTCATTGGCATGTCACTGAACCAATACGGATGTAATTTGTGTAATTTCGGCGTCGCAGATATTTTGCAGGACAACGGAAATGGGAGATTGGACTAACTGCATGCCGCGGTAAGATCCGTACCGAAGGCAAGTCATGGTAAAGAACGTTAGCTGACGCGAAGAGCTCCCTTCCATATGGCCATGTGGCATTATCTGTGATGAGCGAATGTGCCGATCACGCTACCACGGTACCGCCAGAACCAGCCGGCACGGCACGGGCCCCGGCGACACGTCTGCAGAGCTTCCGAGTGGCAACACGTCTGCAGGGCTCCGGATGCGGTGCGCCCGCCCCGCGCCGGTGCAGGCGTACTCGGCCCGGCTTTGGACTGCTGCGGCGACGCTCGTGTCAATTCGCGGTGGCCGTGTCGGTGACCGGTCCTCGGTCGGCGGCCGTGTGAGCGCCACCAGCCGTCCCGGCGAGCCGACAAACCCGACAAACCTGACCAGCGGGCGCACGGTGGCGGCGGTCCGGCCGCGCTCCCGCCACGATCGCGCGCGCTAATTGAATAGTTTCTCCGGCGTCGGTAGCTCAGTGGTTAAGCTGAGCGTCTGGCACGCCAGATGTACGGGGTTCGATTCCCCGCGATGTCCGCCCTTCCTGTCAAGGTGAGAGGCAGGCAACGCCATATGGTCTCAGCTGCTGAGTGCGTCGTAAAGCCACAATCGACCCAATAGTTTGCCCGGTGCGTGTGTGCGGCGAGTGTTGGCCGGAGCGGCGCGTGTTGGTACGCGGACGGCGGACACTTGCCGGGAAATGGCGCGCCTCACGAGTGTCCTGTGTTCAACAAGTAGACGCGGGTATGTGCGGTCCGGAACAAGTAGTTCCGGTATGTCCGGGCGCGCATGGTGCGGTTCCTGGTACGGTGTGTCCAAATTGGAAAACGACACTCAACGCAGAGCGCAATCCTCGGTCCAAAACCGTGCTACCTATTGACATCCTAACTGGCCCATGCCAATCGTAGCATAATAATTGACCAGATAAAAGCGCAACCGATGCTAATTGTCTTCAGTTTCTTCAGTTTCAGGGTCTGGGTAGTGTTGCTGAACGCAGTTCAAACCTGAAGCTAACACTATTTTCTACAAATCGAATAAGTGACATTCGAAATTTTAAGTGTATCCTTCGTGACAAAAATCGAAGAATTTGTATTTGCATCTTGCACTCCAATGGACAGGAATTTGGGCACACGGTGCTGGTGACGCCGTTGTCTCCAGCTGTGTCGCCAACCTGTGGACAGCGTTGCCGGCAGCCCAGCACCATCGCGTGCCAGTTCCCATCAGGTCTGTCAGGTTTCGCGGTTTGTGACCAACTGTGAAGGCTTTTTCTGCTCGCGTTATGGTGCAAATTGACGGCTCTCTTCCAAAGTGTTCCATCCGCTTAGCGAACTAAGCGACTTTGTGTAACCACCCGGACGTTTGGACTTCCCTGTAAGTTTGTTTTAGATCGCCGTACATTGCAATTGTATATTTTGTATGCGACCTTTCTCAACTGTTTTTTTTGTAGTTGTAGTTGCAGTTGCAGTTTGTATTTTTCTTGGACACGACCCGCATCCAGACTTGTGCTCGACTCAAATTTTTTTAGTTGACTCACATTTGACTCATATATCTTGAGATCCGATTCAACTCATGATTCAGAGCAGGTCAAAATTATTTGATTCAACTCAATTCAGACTCAGAGCTCACAAAGTATGATTCAACTCACGACTCAAACAGACTGACAGAAATTTGAATCGATTCAGATCCGACTCAGTGGTATCAGACTCATGAGCCATATGATTCAGTGTGCACTGCTGACACATAAATATATATATATATATATATATATATATATATATGCAATTCCTTTACTTAATTAGACAGAGATAAATATGCTTTGACATCAAAATGTCTGTTGAATAAATTATTTTGCTATAACTGTTTTCAACTCACATTATATATATAATGTGAGGTGAAAACAAAGTTATAGCAAAAATAATTTATTTCACAGATGTTTTGATTTCAAATCATGTTATATATATATATATATATATATATATATATATATATATATATATATATATATATATATAAATACATATATATAGGTATACACATAAAGATAAATGCATGTGCATTTGCATAAAGTACCTAATTGACTTTAAAAAATTAACGAGATGAATGGTTGCCAATGCATATGCATAGCAATTAGTGCATAATACTTCAATCCACATCAGCATGATGCACAACCTGAATCATATATACCTGACACACATCACCTAACCTCAACATAGCACCCAGGTCCTGCACTCTGCAGCAATAGGTATCTGCGCAGAATACAATTGCGTTGGTTTGTTACGGGCACCCACTAAGTTTGTTTGGTAGCGGGCTTAAAGATTTCCCTTCACCGTTGGTTTACATGCAATTTTACCGACATTATCTACGCTATCTTGCATATTTTATGTCAATATAGAGTTCCTTGACGTATTCCAATTGAAAGACATATTATTTAGCTTGAGCAAAGGGTATCCTAATTTACCCAGTAATAATCTTTCTGCCTAACAATGAAACATTTCCGGCAGGCTCACCATCAAGCGCCTCCAAAATAAAGGGATTTCTCCCGATATTGGTGGGCTCCTTCTACGGTCCATTTTACATGTTCGTCACCCTCGTTCAAGAGCTGAAGAAAGGACAGTCGGGGGGGGGGCTAAGTGCGCCATAGCTTCTTCTCCCCAGTGGCAGGAGACTTTCTGAAAGGTAACGACAGAAGACCGCCTGGAATGACCTGACCGCACCCCTAGACCGCAACAGGAGGCCCACTATCGTCATAAGAGGTCCCATAGCCGCCACAGGAAACCCATAGCTGCCACAGGAGGCAGGGGCGGATCCAGGAATTGTCATCTGGGGGCGGGGAACACGTGTCTGGAGTGGCGCTACCGCGAAAGTACCTTCAGGGGTGCCTTTCCCGCCGAGGGGCGCCTCTGGCTGAAAAATTCGAGGGGATGGGGTGCACTCGAGCCTTCGCGGAGGGACGCATTTTTTCTGGTCGAAGGGGCACTACCTTCCATGGGGGGCATATGCCCCAACTTCCCTACCTGGATCCGCCACTGACAGGAGGCCCCATATAGCCCATGTAACATATATTTGTATACACACACACACACAATATATATATATATATATATATATATATATATATATATATATATATATATATATATATATGTATACCAAGAGTACGCTCCAAGTTGGAGCATATTCTTGGTTCTCCTACATTTGACAACTTAGACACATGTTTTATTGCATGCCAAGAGATTTTGCTTAGGCAGAGTCCTGATGAAAATGGTGTAACCAAATTTCTTCTTTATTAAAGTTGCCTGCCCAGTCCACTTCTATCCTTTGGTACTGCACAGTAAGGCATGACACATGAAACAGAGATGTGTTCCAATCCAACATTATATTTAGATGCTGAATTCATACTACAGGAAATCAGACTGCAACTCATGGAAAGTTTCGGGAAGGCATTCCTAGATCACAATGGTATTGTACATAAATGTTCAATCATGCATGTATCATCAATAATCCATGCAAGATTCATCAAGGAAGAATATATCATGCCCTGGGTCTAGCCGGCCTGGAAAAACTGTTTTCAACAACTGCTGTATGTCAATGTAGGTAGGTAGGTAGGTACATGTTTTAAAAAATTGCTCCTGGATTTTTGGAATCCTGAACATTATCCTCTTCAGAAAATTATTTCTTGTTTTCTTATCTGGAGGTTGAATTTCCTAAGTTGTTAACAGTTTGATTATGAGCTGCTGTGATGAAGTAAAAGTGCTCAAAATTAACTGAAATGGGTGTAAATTGAGTTACGATGCATAAGGTTTGAAGAAAAATATCCTCCATACTGGATGACTACAAAATATTCCTCTCCACATGCCGGATTACAATGCACAAATCCAACCTTGTCTATGCATGATAATAAAATGCATCGGAACAAATGTTCACTGGAAAGAACGGGACAAGATTATAACTCACCTGGTGAGCGGAAGACAAATATATTTGCTTGTAGAGGAAGCAAAATAAAAGTGACCATTGCGTACGATTTGAGAAAGGTCTTCTGCAACCAAATTGATACCATGTTAAAAAAAAACCTTCGGATGACGTAATGTGGGCTTGAAGGAAAACTTCGATCTTCCTTCTAGTAAAGTTAGCTTGGTTTGTACTTTGTCACACGCGCGTCTGATCTGATATCAGACGCGCGTGTGATAAATAACAAGCCAACGCAATTGTATTCAGTGCAGATGCCTATTGCAGTGCAGGACCGTTTCGGTTCCATATTCTTTTTCACAATCACAACCATTTCTGTGTTGTGTTCCTGGCACTAGGATCGACTCGTGCATGATACTGATTGTGAATACCGAGCTTAACATTAATACTTATTTGTAGTTATTGTCATTTTGTTTTGGTAAATATCTTCAGTACCCCTCAATCTCTACTCACTGGCAGCTGACAAGTTGATAATTGTAATGCTAAGCATGAACAATTATGCTGTGTTTTTACTCCCTACTTTTTGTCATGGCATACTATTCACAAAGATACATGCTTTATATCATTTGTTTATAACTTGCATTTGAGTCATAAGACTCAAATGACTCATTGTGATTTGAATGATTGACTCATGATTTAACTCATTAAAAAAAAAATGTGATTCAACTCACGACTCAAGATATATTTTGGGGAAAAGAATCGATTCAACTCGCGACTCATCCAAAAACGATTGATTCACGAGTCGATTATCGATTCAACTCGAGTCGAGCACAAGTCTGCCTGCATCATGTCCTGCATCACGACAGCCCGACACGCGATGGGATGCCAGTGAGGAGGAAGAACCCAATGCACAATAACATCACGTCCTGCACCATGTCCTACACTGCGACCAACCCGACACTCAATCTAATGCCAGTGAGGAGGAAGAACCCAGTACACAACATCACATCATGCTCATCGTCAGTTGAAAGTGTGCAGCTTTGCAGGCTGCAGGAAAATCCGGTCCGTACAAAACCGATTCCGCAATAGCTGGTGGAATCCGCAGCACGGTTTATCCACTGAAAGCTGCACTTGTGAACAGCTCATCCTGTCAATAACGGAGAGCTCTGCTAAATTAAAGGCCGCCCGTAGCCGGTGCAATCCGCAGCACGGTTTATCCGTTGAAAGCTGCACTTGCGAACAGCTCATCCTGTTGTCGACAACGGAGAGCCGCCCACCTGTAGGGTCTCCGGGGCCGCCCACCTCACGCTCCACTTATGGTTGGGCCATAATCGACACAGTCATCAGATTTGACGCTCGAATCAGTTGATTGTTTCTGCTGCGGGTTGCATGGACCGCAGATGGTCACGTAACAGGGACTGCGTCACGTAATTTCACGGCTCTGTCAACATTTGCATGGGTCAGTCAAGGCTGGAAAATGTCCTGGAGTTCTTTTTTTGTCATCCCGAACACGATTCTTCCCGGAAAATAGCCGTGTCCTTTTTGCCAACAGGTTCAGTGGAACTATTTTGGAAGGCACCAAAAAGGGGTATTGATATTAGAACAGGAATTCAGTTATCCTCCCCGAATTCGAAGGCTCCGAAGCTTTCCTCTCAAACTCGAGGATTCCAGACCATAAATCCAACCCTGGTTACTGTGACCATCTTCCAGTATTCCGTTCTTGGTGCGCAGTCCTGTGTGCGGCATGGCAACCTCCCATATCATAATCCTATCATCGACATGCTGAACCTAACTGCAATTTGTGGAATGAGTGCTGCGTATGTGTGTTTTGTGGAGCACGCGGCATGTCCAAATGGCCAACAAATGATCATTGAGCGTCACCCACCCGGAAATGCCGGCTTTAAGTTCCGTGATGTTGAGAACACGTGGTCGTTCATCGCCGACACGTGTCAGTACGGAGGCGAGGAGTTGGCTCAGGTGGTTGACCGGCTGAAAGTTAATCAATCGGCAAGTCAGAAAAATGTCGGCAAGACAATATAAAAATCGCCTTAAAGTAATCTATCAAATGTTGGTGTTATGACACTTCATGTACCACCAACGGTGGCGTGTGCAGTGAAGTTGCCAGATGACCTGACATGGTCGCGGGCGATAGCGATGCCAGAGCCACGAATTTCTAATCCACGCGTTTCCAATGTTTTTTTTTCTCGTTGCAGAGAAGTTACGAGGTTGAACGAGAAGTTTCTCGGCACGTGAAGTTTACCCGCACGTTATGGAAGTCATGGAACTAGTATCATCCCCGTAGTAATATACCTTAAAAACTCGGACCATTTGTCTAGCTGAGGTGCATTTGTCCAGTTGATTTGGATATTCAAATCAAATTAAGTTAAACAAGTTGGCAATCATCCGAAATGTTTGCTTCCTACTTAGTCGATGCGCCCTTAAGCCCTACTAACACTTTGCTTCCTACGTCAGTTCACGTGGTTTCTGAGTGACAACACATACAATCAAAAACGGGAACATGCAATGCATGACGGCTGGTGCTGACTACATTCAGCAGCTGTTATCTATTCACATTTCTATTCACATTTCCAACATCGGCACTCCCTGCTATGAAGTGCGTGCACACACGACGACCGCTGCAACGTCGGCGTACAGGTCCGGGGTTGGGCAAAAAATAGGCCGCTCCTGAATTGCCACATACATAATATTATACTCTCCAGATCATTATCTTGCTTTTTTCTCATTTGGAAGTTAAATGATGTTGTTTCGCAATGAACAGCTCTGTGATAAAGTGCTCAAGATGCACTGGGAAGGAGAATCTGTTGTGATTGTGATGTAACTAGTTGGAAGAAGAAAAATCCTCAAAGTTCAATTAGCACCAGATTTTTCCCTCTACATCCAGGATTACAAAGTACAAATCCAATTATATGTAGTCCACGTCTACTTTAGACTGAACGTGCTGGAGCGTGGAATCCGCAAATAAACAACCGTCCAGTTTCGTGTCAACACAACCGCGAAGGCTGTACGCCCATGGCCGAATGTCGTCGCAGGCAGTCGCGCACCATCCCCCAGATGACTACCGACAGCCATCGGGATTCACTACGGCCACTATTCTGAAAAAAAGGCCTGGTTGTATTGTGGCTTTACGACGCACTCTTTACGACTTTACGACGCAGCTGAGGCCATATGGCGTCGCCTGCCTCGCACCCTGGCAGGAAGGGCGGGCATCGCGGGGAATCGAACCCGGTACCTCTGGCGTTCCAGACGCGCAGCTCAACCACTGAGCTACCGACGCCCTTAGAAAAGGCTTACCGCCACTAACAGCCGACTACGTGTTCTGTCACGCTGGTCGTGTGAGGAAGCAGCGCGAGTAATCGCCGAGTGATTTAAAAACCCGTTCCAGTTGTGTGTCCCCGGTTTCCAACGAACCAGTCGGCGAGCAGACTGCCCGACGTCCTCACGACTCACGCTGGTGGCCGCGGAGTTTCAGAGGAGCCCAGGTAGAGCGTGTATGGTCCGGCGTCCCGGGTACGACCAGGCTATGCCAGACGTCCAGACGACCCACGCTGGTGGTCGCGGAGTTTCAGAGGACCCAGGTAGAGCGTGTATGGTCCGGCGTCCCGGGTACGACCAGGCTATGCCAGACGTCCAGACGACCCACGCTGGTGGTCGCGGAGTTTCAGAGGAGCCCAGGTAGAGCGTGTATGGTCCGGCGTCCCGGGTACGACCAGGCCATGCCTTGACGGCGGCCAGATGGATCTTGGGTATCTATCGACGCTCAGTAGCGCGCCAGAGCCGCCGGAGCTGCTGAGATCGTCTCTGCAGTTGGTCAGAGAGCCCGGGTGCCGTCCAGTGGAGATGATTGCAGAGGCCAGAGTGCGGTGCGTTGTAGAGCCACAACCACCCAGAACTCGAGCACCGTCAGACTGAGGGTGGAGGTGATTGAAGAGGCCGGAGTGCAGCGGTGCACCGGCCATGTTCAGTGGCTTTGATAGTGATGTGTGGGCTCCGGAGATGGCTGATGATAATTACGGACTCGGCTGGCAGTTGGAGATGCAGGAAACGTACCGGGGTCGGCGGATATGGTTAAGGAGACGAACCATTGATTGTTTCACGACGCACATCCTATCTTCATCAGCTATACAGCGTCGACATTCGCGTACGTCAAATGAACTCAAAAGGTGTCCCACCTGCAGCCAGCGAGGCCGTCCCCGCCTACTTCCGTAACAGACGGGACGGCTTCACTGACTGCTACCTGAGACAGGGTCAGACGCTACTTATCCTGACGCGGCAACACGTAACCCAAGCAAGCCGACCTTTTAAAAGAACAGTCCTTTAAAACGCGTAAGTGGTGTGTTATGTACGTTTGATCGATGTTTGCGGACGTTCTTGGGATGGCTCCTAAAATTGAACGGAAGCGAGGTTGGCTTCTTTTCACACGAAGGCCAACGGTCTGGACCAGAACCATCACGTGTTAACAACGGGTCAACCATTGCATTTCACACGAAGGCCAACGGTCTGGACCAGAACCGTCACGTGTTAACAACGGGTCAACCATTGCATTTCACACGAAGGCCAACGGTCGGGACCAGAACCGTCACGTGTTAACAACGGGTCAACCATTGCATTTCACACGAAGGCCAACGGTCTGGACCAGAACCATCACATGTTAACAACGGGTCAACCATTGCATTTCGATGGAACGTGTGCATGTCATTTGGTCCACCATATCAATGCGCCATTTTGCCTCTTTGCCCGCCTGTCAATGCGCTGCCGTCAGAAATTGCGCGCGCGAGATCATTGCATGCATACCATTGCGATGTAAGCGGGCGTTGCAAGTTGTTAATGTTGAGAGACCAGTCGCAAGCTGCACACGCCGGGCTCCAGACACCGTACGCCGTACTCCGGACGCCGGACACCGGACTCCGGACGCCGGACGTCTGTGGCTGCATCCACTGAAGCACATGTCCGCTCCGTCCTTTGCTGGGGGCTGCGTGACCACTGCAGTCGATGCACCACTGAACCCCAATAGCCAGCCGACCAGCCGCTGCGTCATTAGTGACCCACCGTCGCAGTTATGTCCGGCTGGCGGATGGACGGTTGCACGGTTGATTCTGCTCGGTCCAAGTCCATTGCACGGTGACACTTGGACACAGAGTTGATTTGTCTGCTGTATTTGGAGACTGTCTGGTGAAGTCGGAAAGAGACGGGTGTATTTGCACCTTCGACGCGTCACGTTCTGCGCGCGAACGCTGTGTGGAAGCAGTCTGGGGCCGCGATCTCTGTCGGTTACCCTGACCAATTTTCTAGCAGCCGTTCTCTTGAGCAAGACGAATTGGCTGTTGTCCGTCGGGCGTGCTGAAGGCGTCCTCATTCGGTCGGCCGCGCAGCTGCCAGCGCCACTTTAGAGGCCCCGTCACCAGCTGACATGCAAATCAAATGTGATCTCCGGGTGGCCGGACATTGCGGCATCGACTCCTTCCTTTCGCACCATGTATGCAGACCAGTGGACATTGTGTGTCACCTGAGCCGTGCATTGTGCGCTTGTTTCATTTGCGCAATGCTGCAGCACGGTGTGTCGGCTGCGGTGCCTTGCCGTTGCATCTTTTGCGTGCATTCTGTCCTCGAGGCTAATGGCGTCATGGCGACTCTTGAGTCAGCTGTGTGCAATCTGCCGCCAGGAAGAAGTTGGTCCGCTGGCTTGCGTTTCCGTTTTTACCGCGCTCTATTGTCTACCTCGTGTGTCTTCGCTGTATGTGTGAACGGATGGCGAAGTTCGTGTGAATGTGGCGTTCACGTGAACGTCTCACTGCATGGGACAAGAACAATATCAAATGACAACAGCATCAACAGCAGCATGTCATCCCGGTATGTTCTGACACGGAGACGGCCGACAGGACGGGGACGAGTGGTCTAGGGATAAGATGCTCGTCTCACAATCGAAAGGTTGTGGGTTCGAGTCTCACCTGTCGCTACTCTTCGCCCGCGACCAATCAGCGTGAGAGATTGGCGACGCTACATGACTCAACGGTCGACGTGTCGTAAAACCAATAACCAACCAACCACGGCCGACAGGACGTATGTGAGGGAGACCGTTTTAGCTCTCGCCAGTGGAGTTGATGCCCCCCCCCCCCAATGGTTTTTGTGGATAGCTTCCGAACCGCCCAACGAAACACAGTGAAATTTTCAGCACACTGGGCCGTCTTTTTGGGAGCTTTTGCTGAATTATTTTGTTAGGTCATGTCAGATCACGGAGCTATCGCATCATAAACGGGAGCACATCCAGCTATTTTTACGAAATCGCGGATTATCGCATCTTCATATGAAATTTTGATATAAAGCGACACATTTTGTGCGGGTTAAGCTGATAGATGACTGCATTGATATTCGGATAGATGTCTGCCCTTGTACCGTTTCGAGGTCATTAAAGGTCATTGACCTAGGTTGACCTCGGATGACCCTTCTTTTTTTTAAGCTCAACGGTATATATATAGGGCTTTTTAAGTCCTGAATTTCGCTGTTCATTGTTACCCTGGGGTGGGTGGAAGCAGTTGTTTTAACCAACATTCTATCAAGTTTTCAATTCCGAGGTCGGCCCTTGGCCTGACCTGACCCGTGACCTAAGTGGAGCTTGATATATCTTATTGAATCCGTAAAACACCGACGAACATCCTGATAACAACTAAGAGTGTCTGTTACACTTTAGGTAGCTATTGCGATGAAACTGAAAAGTCGATTTTTTTCGGAGATTTGACCTTTCACTTGACCTGGATGGTCACATTCACCCAGATACAAAAATAGGGTGTCATTCGCGAGATCTCGTCGTATTCCACACGCCCATCTCTGTTTCGTCTCTAGAACACCTTTCGTTGGGAGACGCCAGGTGTCGCCCCCGGGAGTGGGGGGTCAGGGCGCATCGACTGCAGTGGTTATGCAGCTAGGGGTCGCCCCCCCCCCCCTCCACGAACGAAGGTGGCAAAATTCCGCACACAGGCGATAGTTAAACCAGCCTCATCGTGGGCTACGATTTTAGCGTGCCCTCCGAACGGAGTGAAGATGTACCAGTGACTCTGACTGAAGATGAAGACTCTGAGTCTATTCTCTGACTGAAGATGAAGACTCTGAGTATATTCTCTGACTGAAGATGTGCCAGTCAGCCCTTGTGCACTATGGGGGGTTGCAAAGGTCTTGCGATGACGCGCTTTCCCCAACGATGACGGGCAAGCGACAGAAACAGAACAAGAAAAGAAAGACAAGCAGAACAAAGAGGAAAGGAGACGGCCGATGGTGGTCGTTGTCAACACTAGGACAGACGGCGGTAGTCCTGTAGCTGTTGACGGTGACGTGCTGGTGTGGCAGCTCCCAGCAGTCCTCCGCTGGTGGTGGTGGTGGCGATGGGGGAAGTGTGGCTGCCGGCCGCTGTACTGGAGCGTGCTGTCGCCGGCGGTGTGGTCGTACCTGCCTGCTGGCGCCGCGACCGGGCTCCCATTAGACCACCTCGACCATTAGATGTGGTGTCGCTCCCATTAGACCACCTCGACCTCGACCACCTCGACCATTAGATGTGGTGTCGCTCCCATCAGACCACCTCGACATTGGCGCCTGACCCGCGCAGGGCCGGGTGACAGGAGGCAGCGCTGTGTTGTATGCGGATAGGACACGTGCAGCCAATCGCTGTGTTGTTCGTGACGACGATACACCTTTGCGCTCGTGGGCCAACGCACCGCTCCGGGTGCGTCGTACTTTGATGTCATGCCTCCCGCGCCGATGGGCGCTGGCGTCACCTAGCGCGCCCGGGACTCTTGTCGACTTGGGATATCTTGGGGGGGCTAACAATAGTGCCTCTGGATATCGCGCCGTTTACACCTCGTGCCGCGCACGTAGGTCCGGAATCAGCGCTGCTTGCGATTGGCGCGGAATATCAGTCACGGGACATTGGGCGCGGGTGCCGGTCCCTCTGGAGCGGGCATATCGGCCCGTACGCTCCATACCCTCGGACGCGTGACGGTATTATTCAGTCACATGTCTGACGATTCGGTGCTCCTGAGTTCGCACGCCTCTTACGGTGCTGGTATCTATCACCAGGTCGGTCATAAAGTCACGCTGTACTTTCATGCGGGGGACGGCGGAACGTCCGGCTGTTATAAGGCGATTTGTAGCGTATTGTGACGACGTTGCACCTGGCCGCCTTCGTCGGTATTCTCTTCTCGTGATGGTGCTCCATTCAGATCCATCGGGTGCTGCCAACGTAAGTGCTCAGCACCGAGCGCGCTGGGACCAACAAAAATTGGCCGCACCCCCAGTAAACAAAATACTCCAACATCAGCCGATGCAGCATCGTCCATTTCTTTATTTGCGTCATATTAGAAACTAATAGTATTTACTCTCGGTTAGGATCCCTGGCAGCGAAAACGGCTGCCAGATACATCTGTGGACGCTGCCGGCCCTTTTACGCTCGTTCGCCTCGCTGACCGATGTCGGAATCGTGCACCATAAGCGGAGAGAAAGACATGTATATAACCATACGTGCTGATTCAGCGACACGTTTCCGTAAGCTGAACTTGGTGTGCTCGCCCAACCGCTGTCGTAAAACGACACCGCGGAAGATAGCTCCTTCTATCAGTGTCGAAGATACCTGAAAGGTTGCTCAGAAGAACTGCTTGTTGTCAATGAGTGAATGCGTCGCCACAGCACGTAAAGGCAGAGAAGCTATTTGGTGGCGTTGGCGTTGCAGTTGGTTATCGCGCCAACGGATCCCCACAGCGCTGGCGGGCCAAATAATATCTGGAGGCGGTCAATCAAGCTTGTGTGGTCTGGCGCGGCCGGGTGGTGGGGTCCGGGCCGCGGGCGTGTGGGTGTGGCGCGGCCGGGTGGCGGGGTCTGGGCCGCGGGCGTGTGGGTGTGGCGCGGCCGGGTGGCGGGGTCTGGGCCGCGGGCGTGTGGGTGTGGCGCGGCCGGGTGGCGGGGTCTGGGCCGCGGGCGTGTGGGTGTGGCGCGCCGGGTGGCGGGGTCTGGGCCGCGGGCGTGAGGGTGTGGCGCGGCCGGGTGGCTGGGTCTGGGCCGCGGGCGTGTGGGTGTGGCGCGGCCGGGTGGCGGGGTCTGGGCCGCGGGCGTGAGGGTGTGGCGCGGCCGGGTGGCGGGGTCTGGGCCGCGGGCGTGTGGGTGTGGCGCGGCCGGGTGGCGGGGTCTGGGCCGCGGGCGTGTGGGTGTGGCGCGGCCGGGTGGGGGTCTGGGCCGCGAGCGTGTGGGTGTGGCGCGGCCGGATGGCGGGGTCTGGGCCACGGGCGTGAGGTGTGGCGGCCGGGTGGCTGGGTTCGGGCCGCGGGCGTGTGGGTGTGGCGGGCTGGGCCGCGGGCGTGTGGGTGTGGCGCGGCCGGGTGGCGTGGTCTGGGCCGCGGGCGTGTGGGTGTGGCGCGGCCGGGTGGCGGGGTCTGGGCCGCGAGCGTGTGGGGTGGCGCGGCCGGGTGGCTGGGTCCGGCCGCGAGCGTGTGGGTGTGGCGCGGCCGGGTGGCGGGGTCTGGGCCGCGGGCGTGTGGGTGTGGCGCGGCCGGGTGGCGGGGTCTGGGCCGCGGGCGTGTGGGTGTGGCGCGGCCGGGTGGCGGGGTCTGGGCCGCGGGCGTGTGGGTGTGGCGCGGCCGGGTGGCGGGGTCTGGGCCGCGGGCGTGTGGGTGTGGCGCGGCCGGGTGGCGGGGGTCCGGGCCGCGGGCGTGAGGGTGTGGCGCGGCCGGGTGGCGGGGTCTGGGCCGCGGGCGTGTGGGTGTGGCGCGGCCGGGTGGCGGGGCTGGGCCGCGGCGTGTGCAGCAAGTTCCCAGCCGCCATCCGAGAGTATGGCGGCAATCGTCCGAGCATTCCCCCCAGCGTGTCACGTGCGGCCGCTGCAGCACGGCGCGGAGTCCAAGACGACCGACGAGCCGAGCCGGCTGTGGAAACAAGACCCAGCGAGGAAGCCGGCTTTGAACGGCGGCTGACATCGGCACGGCGGTGTCGGACCGGCGGTGGGCGTTCGCGCGTCTTCAGACGAGCGTGCACGGGGGTGGGGGGGGACGGCGCGCCGCGGCCGTACCGGTCTGCGGCGCGTGGCGTGCGCGGCCGCGGCCAGTTCAAAGCCACAATGCCAATCCGGCGCGCGATGTAGGATGAACAGTCGTGACCCGTTGCCAAATCGGTGTCTGTGTGCCGTCGCCCTTGCGTGTTCTGGTGTCGAACGCGACCGGTTTGGTTACTTCACTTGGCGTCGATGCATTCGTGTTGCATATCTGCTTGTTGGCGGGCGCATGTCGTGGCGTGTCGGCGCTGTGTGTCGGGCGTTGTGGCGGCTGTAATCGGCGGTGTCTGCGGCGCGCGGGCGTGTGGGTGTGGCGCGGCCGGGTGGCGGGGTCTGGGCCGCGGGCGTGTGCCAGCAGCTGACCAGTTCCCAGCCGCCATCCGAGAGATATGGCGGCAATCGTCCGAGCATTCCCCCCCAACGTGTCACGTGCGGCCGCTGCAGCACCGGCGCGGAGTCCAACGACGACCGACGAGCCGAGCCGGCTGTGGAAACAAGACCCAACGAGGAAGCCGGCTTTGAACGGCGGCTGACATCGGCACGGCGGTGTCGGACGGGCGGTGGGCGTTCGCGCGTCTTCAGACGAGCGTGCACTGGGGAGGTGGGGGGACGGCGCGCCGCGGCCGTACCGTCTGCGGCGCGTGGCGTGCGCGGCCGCGGCCAGTTCAAAGCCGCAATGCCAATCCGGCGCGCGATGTAGAGATGAACAGTCGTGACCCGTTGCCAAATCGGTGTATGTGTGCCGATCGCCCTTGCGTGTTCTGGCTGTCGAACGCGACCGGTTTGGTTACTTTCACTTGGCGTCGATGCATTCGTGTTGCATCTGCTTGTTGGCGGGCGCATGTCGTGGCGTGTCGGCGCTGTGTGTCGGGCGTTGTGGCGGCTGTAATCGGCGGTGTTGCGGCGCGAATGCGGTGGCGTTTGGCGACCGCCGCCGTCACGTGCCGGCGTCCCGGCGTGGTGTTACATAAACGACGCCGACGGCCCAGACACATTGCGTCAGCGCATGCCGCGAAATCCGTGTACCGGTGCAATTCGGCTACGTGGTCCGCGGAACGTCCAGAATCGGATCACCTCGGGCTTGAGCCCTTGCCGACACGGACAGAACGTGACTTTTTGTTGTCGGCACCGCCATAAAGGAAATTGTTCACTTTGGCAACAATGGCCAGATTTGTGTGTGTGGTTTTGGTTGCAAGCAGTAGGCTTGTTATCGCTTCGGGAAACAGTGATTGATGCCTCAAAGCGAGCTCGTGGTATAGTAACCTGAAGATGAATGTGTGTCCCGAAAGAAGCAATGTGACACGTTTGCTGCTTGCTGAAACTGGTAGCCATCATGTGCATGATTCACGTGTGTAACATGTCCAGTCGTATGCTCTGCACCCTTGCCGAACCAATGTCTGCGGCGCGCTTGCGGGACAGTCTGTTCACGCGCTTCATCTCAGATTCCCCTCTGTAACACTTAGTGCACACGGTGAGGCTACTCGGATCTCTGGGACCCGGTGGACACAGGACTGCTCCGAGCACACGAGGCGAGACCGTGTCCTCAGGGCGCGTCACCTGATCGAAGGGCCTGTTTAAAGCACAGCATGCCCGTGACCCCGTTCCCGCCGGCGCTGGTCGGTCAGTGTCAATTCCCTGGCACGGTGAACACTCCCCAGCTGCTGCCATCTGCTTTCGAGCCGATCGAGGAAGTTCGTCCAGCGTCAGACTTAAACCAAGGCCCTCCCACACTCGAAATAGGCGCATTAGCGGGCCGCGACACCGAGGCGGTCGCTTTCGCCACTCCCGCAACTGCCGTCACTCCATCCACTCAAGCTACTCCCGCCACTCCAGCCACTCCTGTCACTCCCGCCACTCCAGCCACTCCAACCACTCCCGCCACTCCCGCCACTCCAGCCACTCCAGCCAGTCTCGTCACTCTCGCTCACCACAGTCCGGTGCCGTCCTGTATCGCGATCTTCACTGCTGAGACAGCCACTCGGCGACCCAGTGTATGACTGTTGCTCCGTCCTGTTCACAGATGTCGCACCAAACGCTACGCGCCGCTGCTGCCCACGACCAGCATTGTGATCGTGTTCCACAACGAGGCGTGGACCACCCTGCTGAGGACCATCTGGTCCATCATCAATCGCTCGCCGCGCGAGCTCGTCAAGGAGATCATCCTGGTGGACGACGCCAGCGAGCGAGGTCAGTGTGGGTCACGGTCACGGGTCGGGTGAAGGGTCACGGCACGTGCAGGCCATACCCCGTGGATTCCGCCAGAGAGGGGCTTGGCCTCTGACCACGGCTCACGAAGGAGCGTGTATGGTGGGTGGGCGCGTGTCAAGCATTGTGGCTTTGTGAGCGTGGCCAACCAGGGCTCACTGGAACGCGCGTGTGTAGTCTCCATTAAGCGCCCGTGGCACATTGCGTTGGTGCTTATTTCTCCAGTTCGTTATCACAGGTGGCTCGAAGCGGTCACACGCCAATTGTGCGTCTGGCTCAACTCCGGATCAGAGTTGGACTTATGCTTCGTAATCTTCGATTTGGGGAGGAGTTGTTTTGGGCCATCCCGGATAGGACACCTGGATAGGTTATTTTTTGCATTGTGATATCAGAAATCCTTGTTGTGCTTTCCAAAGTTGTCACATTTTATCCCAAATAGATAAGTCTTCAATTATTTCAACGAGCTCCATTCGACCTTCCGTTCAGAAAAGGGATAAATTTTCGGGATAGGATAATGTTTTGGACGGCAAAGTCCAGAGCCAGCACCTTTTCCGGCCCTGCTTCGGAGGCGGCCGAAATGAGGCCGTCGCCGGAAGTGTCGAATGACGTGATGAGACATAGCCGGGAAATCATAACACTGTGCACGGAAGCGACTTGTAGAAAGTGCGGCGGATGTTCACGCACCGGACCCCAGCCCGTGGAGTATCCCCGCCGCGTGCTTCCGCCGTTCGCGCTCGCGGCGGTGTTGGCTCGTCGCCCCTACGGCTGCGTGCGGCCCGTGACACCGACACGCGAGGCCGCCGTATCAAGCTGTCCTGATGTCGACCGGCGACGTTGACTGTGCCGTCCTACGACGCTCCACATCGTCCAGTGTGTCGTCATGTTGGTATCGTGTGTGCAAGTTATCCCTGGGTGTGTTCGCTGATTTGTCCGCGGCGTGATTTAGCTCGGTTGTGCCGTTGTTGATGGTGGCAGTAAAGCTGATGTCGGATACCGAACACTTAATTATGTCGTATGCCGCCCAGCCTGAAAAGCTGCGCTGGCTGTTGTCATAATTCGTCTGACAGCGTTTGCGGTTGACCAGGCAATCATCCGTTTCACGCTTCGCGTGTTTCCAATCGACACCGGCCGCGAGTGGAATCCTTAGTCATGCAGCACTGGTCTGCCTGGTTTGAACTCTTGCCATTTGTATGTGTGTCCGTCTGTCTTGCCGTCTGTATGTGCTCATGACTTGTCCGCCCACGATGCGTTGACCTCCATGGCCCCAGTCGTAAGTCAACACTGTCGCTGTACACCAGCGACTGTCGCTGCGCCCCGACACACATACACACCCACACCAAGTCCCACAGCCACACCCACATCCACACTAACACCCACACCCACATCCACATCCTCACCCTCACCCTCACCCTCACCCTCACCCTCACCCACACCCACATCCACATCCACACCCACATCCACATCCACATCCACATCCACACTCACATCCACATCCTCACCCACACCCTCACCCTCACCCTCACCCACACCCACACCCACACCCACATCCACACCCACATCCACATCCACACCCACATCCACATCCACATCCCACCCCACCCTCACCCCACACCCCACCCACACCCACATCCACATCCACACCCACATCCACATCCACATCCACACTCACATCCACATCCTCACCCACACCCACACCCACACCCACATCCACATCCTCACCCTCACCCTCACCCACACCCACACCCACATCCACATCCACATCCACACTCACATCCACATCCTCACCCACACCCTCACCCACACCCACACCCACACCCACACCCACACCCACACCCACATCCACATCCACATCCACATCCACACTCACATCCTCACCCTCACCCTCACCCACACCCACACCCACACCCACACCCACACCCACACCCACACCCACACCCACATCCACATCCACATCCTCACCCTCACCCTCACCCTCACCCACACCCACATCCACATCCACATCCACATCCACACCCACACCCACACTCACATCGAAGCATAGACACGCCCACCATCACGTCCCAGCCAGCACAAACGCCGTGGCCCACCCGGGGCAAGGTTGCTGAGGACCGCACAATTAACAGCCAGATCACAAGGGTCAGTAACCCGGCCACATCAACGGCAGCGTCGACCTTATTGGCCAATGGCACGCCGCGCCGGCGGCAGTCCACGACCAACTGGGGGGCAAAAACCGTCGCCTCGGCCACTGTCGACAGAAGCTCGTGCAGCTTCACCGGCTGCGTCTTAGTGTGCTCTGGAGCGTGGCGAGCGCGTGTGGCCGTTGATGGGACGATCCGGGGATAGGGCCGGCGCCCGGAGCACGCCGTCTCGGCATTCATCACGGACCAGTGAGCTGCGATCAGCCGATGGCTGAGCTCGTCAGTCATCACCGACCAGTGATCAGTCGCCGGGTAGTCTCATCAGTGACCGGTAATCAGTCGTCTGGTGGTCTCATCAGTGATCAGTCGCCGAGGTGGTCTCATCAGTGACCGATGATCAGTCGCCTGGTGGACCCATCAGTGACCGATGATCAGTCGCCTGGTGGACTCATCAGTGACTGTAAACAGTCGTCTGGTGGACTCATCAGTGACCGATGATCAGTCGTCTGGTGGACTCATCAGTGACCGATGATCAGTCGTCTGGTGGACTCATCAGTGACCGATGATCAGTCGCCTGGTGTACTCATCAGTGACGGTAAACAGTCGCCTGGTGGACTCCTCAGTGACCGATGATCAGTCGCCTGGTGGACTCATCAGTGACGGTAAACAGTCGCCTGGTGGACTCCTCAGTGACTGTAAACAGTCGCCTGGTGGACTCATCAGTGACCGATGATCAGTCGTCAGGTGGACTCATCAGTGACAGTCGTCAGGTAAACAGTCGTCTGGTAGACTTATCAGTGACCGATGATCAGTCGTATGGTGGCCTCACCACATCAGTCGCCTGATCGACTCACCGCGACGGTAAACAGTCGCCTGGTCGCCTCCTCAGTGACGGTAAACAGTCGCCTGATCGACTCACCAGGACCGATGATCAGTCGCCTGGTGGCCACACCGCAGGTCAAAGTCGCCTGGTGGACTTATCAGCCGATATCAGTCGCCTGGTCGCCTCACCACATCAGTCGCCTGATCGACTCACCGCATCAGTCGCCTGGTCGCCCCACCACATCAGTCGCCTGGTCGCCCCACCACATCAGTCGCCTGATCGACTCACCGCATCAGTCGCCTGGTCGCCTGATCGACTGACCACCGTCCTGGAGACGCCCGTCGCCCGCGTCACCGTTCGCTCCGTTGCTGGCCGACCCGCTCGGCAGCAGAGCGTCTCGGCTCGCCTCGGTGCCGATCTGAGCCAAGACGAAAAACTCATCTGTTTATAAGTTGTTGTGCTGTGGTGCGGCGGCTGTGCAGGAACGCGGGGAGGGTGTGCCGGGGGGGCGGCGGTGTGCCGGGCGGCGTGTGCCCGGCGCCGGCGGCCGGGCTGGCGGCGCGGCGGCGGCGCTGTGCCGGCCGGGCGCCGCTGTGCCGGGCTGACGGCGCTGTGCCGGCCGGGCGGCGCTGTGCCGGGCTGGCGGTGCTGTGCCGGCCCACCAGCGTTGGGAAGTTACCAAAAGGTAAATGAAAATTGACGCCGGGTGCACTTCCCAGAAACCTGACAGCGTTTGGTTACAGTACTGGTTGTCAGTTTGTTGATGTATTGATTTCCTACGTCTGCCATCCACGCCATGCATACCCAGCCAACCGTTGTCCGTCGCCTTTGGACACTGCCTCGTGCGACGGTGTCGTTGTCCTGTTCGACGGTGTCGTTCGATAGCCGTCGCCGTACGAAAAGCAAATTTCTGGAGACAGCCGGCTCGCAGTGCATCGGCCCGGCGTGGGTCCGATCGTTGTCGACCCATCGACCGTCGTCGCGGGCAGCTGCAGCTGGGCCGATCCAGCTGTCCCGATCGGTGGCTTGCGTGGCGGCGGCGTCGGCCCGGCCGGCTGCCGGCTGGACGTGCGGACCGCCAGCTGTCGGCAGCAGTAGCGTGTGCCCTGGCGCCGAGTTCCGCCGGGTCGGACTGTCCGCTCGCCGGCGCTGCGACGTCTTCTTCCGCCGGTCATGCTCCGCGGTGACGTGGTACTCCGCCCACTCCAGTGTCGTCAGTGTGTGATGCTGGGTGTTGGTTTTCCGTGTACGATGTTTGTGTGCTGAGCTGACTGGGGAGTGAACTCAACGTCGAACGGCTCTGAAAGTCAGGTTCTCAGCTGCCTGATGCCATTATGTGGTTGCTAGGCGAGTTTTTCATGTCGGCAAGCTTTCGATGTTGCGACTTTGTGTGATATATCATGAACATAAAGTGAAACAAGTGACGTTGATACCCAGTGACGCAGCCAGGATTTTCCTAAGGGGGGACAACGGAAAAATGTTATGAAACGGAGAATGCTTCTGGCGCGCAAAATGCACCGAAAATTGAGGGTTTCGCGTAGTGAAAATCTCTAAATTTCTCGTTTGATCTAGGGTATTTTTAGGTGCTAGGGGGAGGAAACAGCGCTCCCCTCCTTTGCCGCATCTCTGTTGATGCCTTCTCGCCAAGACAGCCAAAGCAGTTGTTGCCGTTTTGCTTCATTCACATCGGCGCCCATGGCAGATCAGTGCCAGCGTCGCGTCGGCGAGAAGCCCGGGGACCAGTGCCGGTGCTGGCTGGCAGCCTGCTGCTAGATGTGCCGCCGTGCACGGCACCGCGGCATGTGTGCGGTGCTGCGCCACGATGGCCGTGCTGGGGCGCGCGCCGCCGCCGTGGGGCGGGACGCCGAGCGCCGGCCATCGATCCGCCGCGCGTCCGCCTGCTCCAGACGCGCGCCCTGCCGCATGTCGACGCAACCGCACCGACTCGGCACGGGGCTGGGCCGCGAAACTCGCCGGAGACCCGCCGACGTGACAGTAGCCAGGTCCCCGTGCGCCTCCCTCGATTACGCTGTCGTCTGGCGCCCGGTGGCGGTCCGTGCGTCTCGATTACGCTGTCGTCTGGCGCCCGGTGGCCGTCCGTGCGCCTCGATTACGCTGGCGCCCGGTGGCGGTCCGTGCGCCTCGATTACGCTGTCGTCTGGCGCCCGGTGGCCGTCCGTGCGCCTCGATTACGCTGGCGCCCGGTGGCGGTATGAGGCTGGATTTTATCCGGCTGATATCCGCGCACCGTGCCTGCGGCTTGTTCTGCCTCGTTATATTGATTGTTTTCTTTTGCGTTGTACGTATTCGTGATGCAAATCAAACTCATGTAAAACTTGCTCCTCCTCTCCCTCTGCAGCTTCTCGAGGTGATGTTTTGATGCGTGCGCCCATACGTCACGCATGTTGCATGTTAGTCGATGTTTATCCGCCGCCGGTCCTTCTCTTTGTCTCTCGGTGGTTCTAGTATCATTGCTATTCCAGTGCTGACATGTGTTGTGTTCACCACATCCAATAGGGATGTTAAGAACACACATTCCTATTGGATGTTGCGTTCAGCGGAGTGTTGCAGTGGGTGAAACCCAATGTGTGAATCGCATCTCCGTCAAGTATTTGGTTGCTGCTCATGGATTGGTCATTTTCTGTCGGCTCCACTCGGTCCCCCGCAGCCGTTGTGTCAGCCATTGTGACTCGGCTCATCAGAGGTTGGCGCACTCTCCTGTTACCGCAGCCGCCTCGATATGGGGTGTGGGACACGGAGGTGTTTCTGGAGGCTCTTCGTGATGTTCGTCCATCCATTAACCGTTTTCATCCGTCGTCTGATCCCGTGTCCACCTGTCAGACCACCCTCCCTGTCAAACCGCAAACCTACAATGCCTTGTTTCGCTGTCAGCTCCGTTTTATCGGAGCCACGCTCACTGCCCGCCCTCCCCTCTCCTTCAAGGATTAACTGGGTACTGGAGGTTGAGGTCCCCTGCCGCACGGTGCCAACTGTGGTGGAGGACCGACACTCCTCTGGCGCCGATGTCCCGAGGAGTGTGTTGGTCGGTCGGTCCACGTGGCAGCTCTGCGGACTGTGTGCCTCTGCCGTGGCGACCTCCAGTGTCCAGTTGCGCCGCCGTCACCGCGGATGCACGACGCACGTCCACGTCCACCGCTAATGCACGACGCACGTCCACGTCCACCGCTATTGCACGACGCACGTCCACGTCCACCGCTGATGCACGAAGAACCTCCACCGCTGGTGCACGATGCACGTCCACGGGGAACACGTGACACGTGCATGCCCGCTGCCGGGCGACGCCGGTGCCTATCGAGCGTATGACGTGACCTGTCCGGTATGACGGGTCCGTGCGGAAGGTCGCCATTGACGGGGCCCATGTGCACAGCCGGTGACGAGGTACGAGGCGCGAGGCGCCGGCTGCGACCGACCCCTCCGCGACTTGGCTTGGTCGGCGTGTTCGCACCGACACGAGGACGCGTCGTGTGCTGCAGCCGGCCATGTCCGGCCATGTGCGGTGTGGGGGCGAGCTGGCCGACCGCATCGCCAGCCTTGTCACGGCCCCCGGGGATCAGGCCTTGTCATGCCCCCCCCTCGGGGGAACAAGCCTTATCACGGCCCGGAGAGCAGGCCTTGTCATCCCCCGGGGCTTTGTCATGCCCCCCGGAGAGCAGGTCTTGTCCCGGCCCGGGGAGCAGGCCTTGTCACGGTCCGAGGAGCAGACCTTGTGACGGCCCGAGGAGCAGGCCTTGTCATGCCTCCCCCCCCCCCCGAGGAGCAGGCTTCGTCATGGCCCCCCGGGGAGCAGGCCTTGTGACGGCCCGGGGAGCAGGCCTTGTGACGGCCCGAGGAGCAGGTCTTGTGACGGCCCGGGGAGCAGGCCTTGTAACGGCCCGGGGAGCAGGCCTTGTGACGGCCCGGGGAGTAGGTCTTGTGACGGCCCGGAGAGCAGGCCTTGTAACGGCCCGGAGAGCAGGTCTTGTCACGGCCCCCGGAGAGCAGGCTTTGTCATGGCCCCCGGGAGTAGGCCCGCCCGGCCTGAAAAATAAAATTGCTATGTAAAGGTTTGCCGGCGGCGTCATTAAGATTAGAATACGGTGCTGTGGGCCGCAGGCACGCTAGCTGCTCTGCAGTTTTAATGAACAGTGCGCCGGTGACGCCGGTCGCGCGCCGTCCCAGCCCCGCTTCGGCACCATTAGACAGGCGCTAATTTCACGTCGGCGCGTGGCTATTTCTGGACACCCGAGTGCGCTATCCTGGACCACCCAGGTGTCGCTGTATGGGGACCACCTGTGCCGCTATCGAAGAGCGAGGAATTGTTCTGTGCCTTCCAGCATTTCGTCGAGTGGTTTGTGCTCTCCAATTCTTCAGCTGCCTCTACCTCTGTCCTCAGCACACATTATTTTCTTGTAGCGTATTCTGCACTGATCCGCTTAGCGGCTGTGCGATTGGCTCTAGTGGGCTGGACTGTCTATGTTTGGATTACACGACGTTGCGCCGGTTGCTGCGTTGAACGGCAAACTTCCCCGGATGTGGTTCGGCTCAGGTTTCGCTGTGCTCGACACGGGCCTGGTGTGTGCTGGGCTGCGGGTGGCTGGGGTCGGCACCTGTCGCAGCTCCCCGTGCACCTGCTCCGAGGTCGCTGGGGAGCCACCTGCCGCGGCGGCCGCGGCCCGGTGCCGTCGCACCTGGTTCGCGGCTCTTTATGAGCGGAAGTGTCGTGCTGTAGGCGTGTTTCGCTTCCTGTTTCGACCGGGCGGCCGTCGACGGCGCTGGCCCACCTTGGATTTGTGCCCGGTGCCGCCAGGGGTCGGGTCTGGTCTGTCGACGTTGGTCAAGGCTTCCAAGTTCAGGCCAGGTGTGTCAAGCTCAGGTCATGTCTGACAAGGTCGGTTAGGTCTTCCAAGTCGGCTTAGGGGCGTCAAGGTCGTGATCGTGCTGCTTATATTGTGTTAAAGCCATCGAGTGCAGGTCAGGTCAGGTCTAGTTTCTGATCAAGTTTACTAAGGCCTGGTCAAAAACACCGGAGTTGTCTTATTTTGAAGCGTCAGAGCAGTGCAGTGAAGCCGTGTGGGTGCACACAGGTGTGTTGGAAATCTCGACCGCTGATCAAAGCAACAAGTATCGGCCGTATGACCACTTGCCAATCCGGCTATCTAAGATGTTGATGATGATGCTGATGTTCAGACTATGTTGTATGACGTGGTCGGAGCTCTCTTTCCAGCGTACGTTTTTGGTGTTGTTTTGGCTGATAGACTTGGATTGAGACATCCGGTGCTGGAAGTTCGCCGAGCAGCTGTGGCTATTTGCTGTCAGCTGATGTTCTCGATTCGGATGACCTTTCGAAGCCTTGCAGTTGAGTGGTCGGGCGGGTAACCAATAAAAACCCACTTTCCGACTGTGAAGCCTTCAAGCCTCGATACGTGCCGTCCGTGACGATGCTGCGAGTGCGTTTTTGGCTGGCGGTCTGTCGGCGAGTCGGCACAGACGATACGCTGCAGTGACGACGCCGACGGTCTGCAATGATATATTGTCGGCGCCGACTATATACAGGAGTGTCGGCGCCGACTATATACAGGAGTGTCGGCGCCGACTATATACAGGAGTGTCGACGCCGACTATATACAGGAGTGTCGGCGCCGACTATATGCAGGAGAGTCGGCGCCGACTATATGCAGGAGTGTCGACGCCGACTATATACAGGGTGTCTGCGCCGACTATATACAGAAGTGTCGACGCCGACTATATACAGGAGTGTCGGCGCCGACTATATGCAGGAGAGTCGGCGCCGACTATATGCAGGAGTGTCGACGCCGACTATATACAGGAGTGTCGGCGCCGACTATATACAGGAGTGTCGGCGCCGACTATATACAGGAGTGTCGGCGCCGACTATATGCAGGAGAGTCGGCGCCGACTATATGCAGGAGAGTCGGCGCCGACTATATACAGGAGTGTCGGCGCCGACTATATGCAGGAGAGTCGGCGCCGACTATATGCAGGAGTGTCGGCGCCGACTATATACAGGAGTGTCGACGCCGACTATATACAGGAGAGTCGGCGCCGACTATATGCAGGAGTGTCGGCGCCGACTATATGCAGGAGAGTCGGCGCCGACTATATACAGGGGTGTCGGCGCGGACTATATGCAGGAGAGTCGGCGCCCACTATATGCAGGAGAGTCGGCGCCGACTATATACAGGAGTGTCGGCGCCGACTATATGCAGGAGAGTCGGCGCCGACTATATACAGGAGTGTCGACGCCGACTATATGCAGGAGAGTCGGCGCCGACGGACCATCTCCGGTGCAGTGGCGCCGCACGGTCGATACGCTCGGTATTAGAATCGGGACGATGAGTTGCGAGTCGCAGCGGGAGCATTTGCTGCCTCGTTAGGCGCGGCCGGCCGGACGATGGCCGGGCGGCAAAGGCGGCACGCGCATGGCGCGCCTAAAGTACGGCGCCGATCTCGGCGCCACTGTTTACCGCCGCAATTTTGGCGCCTGTCTCCGGCGCGGCCTTGTCTCTGGAATCGAACCCTTACGGCGGTCTGCTCCGGGAAATCTAGCACGCTCGCTGCGACAGACAGGTCAGGAATGTGTCGACGCGGCACAAAATAGCAGCTGATGTGGGGCAATACTATTTGCCTTGAGTGATTCCCCAAACCATCAGCGGCAGACAAATAGTGTTAGAGCTCGAAGGGCAGGCTTATATCTGAGGATCTTGTAAGGCCAGGACCGCTTGTCACATTGCTGACACGAGCATGGTTCTCGCGTGATTTGGTACCGAAATACAGTTAGGACAATGCGGGATTTGGATTTAAAACGAATCCCAGACTGGAATGCCAGTTAATCTATTCATTGCATTCTATTGGCTTATTGGAATGGCCGAAAGAACAGCCTGTCAGCAAGAAGTGCTGGCGAGAATCTGCACCCAACCTGAAATTCCAGTTCAGCAGGCGGTCTTTGACGGATAGCCTACCAGTCCGCAAATCCTCAACATTGTCGCACTACCACCATATGATATAGCTTGCATAGCTCATCCTCGCCAGTATTTCCCCGAGGCCAGCACCCGTGCTGGCCAGCATAACCCTCACTGGTCGCTATGTCCCTCCGCCAGCCGCTCTGTGTGTGACTCCCTCTAGACCAGTGTGACCTGCTTCGTGACCACCATGACCCGTCCAAGCGTGATACTTATCTCCTGGTGTTGCCCCGTCTGGGCATTGCCCTCGGTGGCCAGCTATTCGCTGACCGTGTATCCATCAAAAAGCCGAGCGTGTGTTCTCGAAACGGACGGCAGTCAGCAGCCACACTCGACTGCCGGGAGTCAGCAGCCACACTCGACTGCCGGGAGTCAGCAGCCACACTCGACTGCCGGCAGTCAGCAGCCACACTCGACTGCCGGCAGTCAGCAGCCACACTCGACTGCCGGCAGTCAGCAGCCACACTCGACTGCCGGGAGTCAGCAGCCACACTCGACTGCCGGCAGTCAGCAGCCACACTCGACTGCCGGGAGTCAGCAGCCACACTCGACTGCCGGCAGTCAGCAGCAAACACACTCGACTGCCGGGAGTCAGCAGCCACACTCGACTGCCGGGAGTCAGCAGCCACACTCGACTGCCGGCAGTCAGCAGCCACACTCGACTGCCGGGAGTCAGCAGCCACACTCGACTGCCGGGAGTCAGCAGCCACACTCGACTGCCGGCAGTCAGCAGCCACACTCGACTGCCGGCAGTCAGCAGCCACACTCGACTGCCGGGAGTCAGCAGCCACACTCGACTGCCGTCCACCGCGGCGGCAGTGGCCACAGTCGACTGTTTCATTGTCGACTGTTCCACTGCGCCTTACTATTCCATCGTCACCGTCCCACGCCGATCGCGTTGCGAGGCCGCTCGCACGAGATGATGATGCGCGGCTCGTCGCCCTGTTGCCAACAGCAATTAGCGCCTAGCTGCGGTCGGTCAGCACAATGCCGGCAGGCTGTCTGTCCGCGGACACGGCTCCCGGACACCGCCCAGCACCAAATGAAGCCGACTTGCACCAAATGACGCCAACTGGCACCAAATGAAGCGTGCAGAGACGTCCGGTCGGCGGACACCGGAGGAACACACGCCGACGACGGAGTACGGCGTCGGCTGGCCAGACGTGACGACCTTCGTCAACACGGGATTGCGCCGGCGGCCGTGACGCCAACACGCTACTCCTGCCGTCAGCGGTCTGACAATTCCACCGCCCCCCCCCACACACACACCGCCTCTACCCCGCTCCCCTGCCCCGTGGCATGCACGACCACCCACACGCCACGACGGCCTGCTGCTCTGATGTGTGTGGGGTGATGACTGTTGATTGTGGTGCATGTTGTTGCTGTGTGGTGTGTCCCACAGCGGTAGGCGGTGCACTGGTGGATGGTTTGACCATGGGACTACCGCTGTGTCATGTGCCCTTGGGGTTTATCCCCCGGTGGAGTGTCACTGAGCTGTGTCCGTGCAAGGTGTAGCCCTGAGGTGGCATGTGCGATGGGTTCTGAGATGTGTTGTGTGGGGCGGCAGACGTCACACCGTCGACCCGGCCTTACACCCGAGGCAACGCTGTCACTTGGCCGTGTCTGCTGTGATGTTTTTGCTCGCCCCAGGTACGCCCCCCCCCGCCCCCCGGCACCGTCGTGTAAATCCGCGGCTCTCGTGCGGCAGATTTCCTCGGCGCACAGCTGGAGAACTACGTGTCGCGGCTGCCGGTGCCGGTGGAGGTGATGCGCACCGGCAAGCGGTCGGGCCTGATCCGCGCCCGCCTGATCGGCGCAAAGCGCGCCAAGGGTCAGGTCATCACGTTCCTGGACGCCCACTGCGAGTGCACCGAGGGCTGGCTGGACCCGATGTTGGCGCGCATAGCCGAAAACAGGTAGGGCTGGTGTGTACCGACATGGGGCTGGTGGCCGCCACAGGCATGGCTGGTGTGTACCGACATGGGGCTGGTGGCCGCCACAGGCATGGCTGGTGTGTACCGACATGGGGCTGGTGGCCGCCACAGGCATGGCTGGTGTGTACCGACATGGGGCTGGTGGCCGCCACAGGCATGGCTGGTGTGTACCGACATGGGGCTGGTGGCCGCCACAGGCATGGCTAGTGTGTACCAACATGGGGCTGGTGGCCGCCACAGGCATGGCTGGTGTGTACCGACATGGGCTGGTGGCCGCCACAGGCATGGCTGGTGTGTTCCGACATGGAGCTGGTGGCCGCCACAGACATGGCTGGTGTGTACCGACATGGGGCTGGTGGCCGCCACAGGCATGGCTGGTGTGTACCGACATGGGGCTGGTGGCCGCCACAGGCATGGCTGGTGTGTTCCGACATGGAGCTGGTGGCCGCCACAGGCATGGCTGGTGTGTACCGACATGGGGCTGGTGGCCGCCACAGGCATGGCTAGTGTGTACCAACATGGAGCTGGTGGCCGCCACAGGCATGGCTGGTGTGTACCGACATGGGCTGGTGGCCGCCATAGGCATGGCTGGTGTGTACCGACATGGGGCTGGTGGCCGCCACAGGCATGGCTGGTGTGTACCGACATGGGGCTGGTGGCCGCCACAGGCATGGCTGGTGTGTACCGACATGGGGCTGATGGCCGCCACAGCCATGGCTGGTGTATATGGATATGGGGCTGATGGTTGCTGCAAGAATTCATAATTAACAACTTGACGTAGCATACAGTGAATGACAGCTTCAGCGCCGTTCTGCTCGTGAGTTTTAGTGTTCCTTACTGCATTTTTAGTAGTACAGCTACTTTGCGAAAATTGGCAGGTTATGATTAATACCGTGCCGAATCCAGAGATCCAGAGAGTGAGATGGGAGAGAGAGAGAGAGAGAGAGAGAGAGAGAGAGAGAGAGAGAGAGAGAGAGAGAGAGAGAGAGAGAGAGAGAGAGAGAGAGAGAGAGAGAGAGAGAGAGAGAGAGAGAGAGAGAGAGAGAGAGAGAGAGAGAGAGAGAGAGAGAGAGAGAGAGAGAGTGACAGAGTGAGATGGAGTGAGATGGAGTGAGATAGAGTGAGATTGTGATGTGTCGGTTAGCATTTCGTCAGGCCCCATGAACGTTCGCGGCGCAGATGTTGGTACCTTGGGTGTTATTTGTGGATTATGGATTTTGGGATGGGTAAGAAGAGGATGTGTTTGTATGTGCTCCTTGACGGTTAGAAGATCGGAAGTGGCCGGCTGACCGTGAAGCGTTCAACGTTGAATTGCACTTCTCTATTGAGTTTTGTCAGGCATTTTATTAGAATGGTGTCGAGGCCTCGGTTGCCCCTGACTTGCCGTCCGTGAATGTGCTCGTGGAACAGTTCAGTCAAGAAATTTTACACCGATCGCTCCGATCATCGCTCTCGGAGCCACCATCATGCACGTGCTCGTCTGGACGTAGTCGCGCATGTCGTCCGAGCGGCCAATTTTCAGCGTGGACTGCACTCCGGGAACTGGCGCGTTTTTGTTCGCCCCGTGAGCGCCTGCTCGTGGCTTTCCACTACGCGTCGACCCTGGCGACCGTCTTCATGCTGGTGTGTGAGAGGACGTGCTTGTGGTGCCGGTGTTGGTGTGGTGCCGGTGTTGGTGTGTCTGAGAGGACGTGCTTGTGGTGCCGGTGCTGGTGTGTGAGAGGACGTGCTTGTGGTGCCGGTGTTGGTGTCTGAGAGGACGTGCTTGTGGTGCCGGTGCTGGTGTGTGAGAGGACGTGCCTGTGGTGCCGGTGTTGGTGTGTGAGAGGACGTGCTTGTGGTGCCGGTGCTGGTGTGTGAGAGGACGTGCTTGTGGTGCCGGTGTTGGTGTCTGAGAGGACGTGCTTGTGCCGGTGTTGGTGTGTCTGAGAAGGCGTGCTTGTGGTGCCGGTGTTGGTGTGTCTGAGAGGGCGTGCTTGTGGTGCCGGTGTTGGCGTGTGAGAGGACGTGCTTGTGGTGCCGGTGTTGGTGTGTGAGAGGACGTGCTTGTGGTGCCGGTGTTGGCGTGTGAGAGGACGTGCTTGTGGTGCCGGTGTTGGTGTGTGAGAGGACGTGCTTGTGGTGCCGGTGTTGGTGTGTGAGAGGACGTGCTTGTGTTTGGTTGTGGGGGGGGGGTTGTGGGTGGGAGGGTGCCTGTGGTGCCGGTGTTGGTGTGTGAGAGGACGTGCTTGTGGTGCCGGTGTTGGTGTGTGAGAGGACGTGCTTGTGGTGCCGGTGTTGGTGTGTCTGAGAGGACGTGCTTGTGGTGCCGGTGTTGGTGTGTGAGAGGACGTACCTGTGGTGCTTTGGTGTGTGAGAGGACGTGCTTGTGGTGCCGGTGTTGGTGTGTGAAGCGTGCTTGTGGTGCCGGTGTTGGTGTGGGGACGTGCCTGGGGGGGGGTGTTGGTGTGTGAGAGGACGTGCTTGTGGTGCCGGTGTTGGTGTGTGAGAGGACGTCTGTGGTGCCGGTGTTGGTGTGTGAGAGGACGTGCTTGTGGTGCCGGTGTTGGTGTGTGAGAGGACGTGCTTGTGGTGCCGGTGCTGGCGTGTGAGAGGACGTGCTTGTGGTGCCGGTGTTGGTGTGTGAGAGGACGTGCCTGTGGTGCCGGTGTTGGTGTGTGAGAGGACGTGCTTGTGGTGCCGGTGTTGGTGTGTGAGAGGACGTGCCTGTGGTGCCGGTGCTGGCGTGTGAGAGGACGTGCCTGTGGTGCCGGTGCTGGCGTGTGAGAGGACGTGCCTGTGGTGCCGGTGTTGGTGTGTGAGAGGACGTGCTTGTGGTGCCGGTGTTGGTGTGTGAGAGGACGTGCCTGTGGTGCCGGTGTTGGTGGGACGTGCCTGTGGTGCCGGTGCTGGTGTGTGAGAGGACGTGCCTGTGGTGCCGGTGCTGGTGTGTGAGAGGACGTGCTTGTGGTGCCGGTGTTGGTGTGTCGATGTGCCGGTGTACCGGAAGATGGCCGGTGTCGGTGTGCCAGTGGTGGCGGCGCCGACACAATGTTGCCTTCGGGCGATACCCCCCCCCCCCTGTAGAATGGCTGTGGTTTGTGTCACGTGGGTTAGGCAGTTGAAGGCATACTGAATTTAAATACCGTGAGTGGTGCAGGCATACCTCCGCCTTGTCATGTCATCATTTTGATACGGGCAATTGGTAGCGGCTCCTGCTGTCTTGCCACGGGCAGCAATATCGAGGTTTCCACGACATGATTGTGAATGCAACACTTCTACGGGCTTTTCCGCGACGACACGATAGCGAATGCAAATGCCGCCACGTGACATTACTGCTGCACGACAACGTTGCGATCGGAGGGGCTGATGCGACATCACTGCTGCACGACAACGTTGCGATCGGAGGGGCTGATGCGACATTGCTGCTGCACGACAACGTTGCGATCGGAGGGGCTGATGCGACATTGCTGCTGCACGACAACGTTGCGATCGGAGGGGCTGATGCGACATTGCTGCTGCACGACAACGTTGCGATCGGAGGGGCTGATGCGACATCACTGCTGCACGACGACGTTGCGATCGGAATGGCTGATGCGACATTATTGCTGCGGCGAAAAACTTGACCGATTTTACCGCAGCGCGGCACGACTGAATGCAAATACCGCAACGCGGCATTATGGCACCACGACAACGTTGCAATCGGAACAGTTGTGACGCGACATGACCGCTGCAGCAAAACTCCGACCGGCTTTACTGCGACACGACGGTGGTAGGGGTATGGGGAGGGGGAGTTAATCAACGTCAGCCACTTGACCTTCGTACTGCGGCAGAATTAAGAGGGATGGGAACAGTTTGATCCACCCAACTTTTGTGGTAAACTAGATAAAGATGCGGGAAATGGATGATGTAGCTCCATCCTTGAAATTACAAGGCTATTTGAAACGTTTGTGTCTACCTATTTGGTTGGCTTTCCAGATCAGTGTGAAATAGGCCAATGTTGGGGGCGCAGACAGTCACACCATCGCCGCCTTAGTCCCCAGACCTCAGTCGTGAAACAATATAAGTCCTTGCTTCATTGCTAATGATATGCAAAAAAAAATAATCCATCATAATGACAGGCACAGAGATCGAGGTCACCGATCAGGTCAAGGTCAAATGCCGCGAAATATGTGATAAGCTGGTGAAGTAAACGATTTTCTACGCAGATTTTGTCCAGGAAGGAGTGGTGAGTGATGTCACCGCAAAATTAAATGTCTTCCCCGCTTTGAGAATGGTGGGAGAAACAAAAGATTCTTTCTCGCGTTTGAAGATTTGTTTACTGATGTAGAAAAAAAAAACACTGAAATTTCCCAGTAATGGTTCATGGCCCTACTCACATTGGAGTCAGAGTCGGTGTGCAAGCCTACCTCTGTCGATTTAGCTATTCTTACTTCGTTATTTTTCGTCTTCGCAAGGCCTCGTCGAGCCCCTGCGATACATGTACCACCGGGACATCTCAGGTCGTACCTCAGTGACCTGACCTGGTATTAACTTGGAACTTTGAATGCTGTTAACTCTCGCATAGCTGGTGCTCAGTGCAAACCATGAGTGGTTGGAAGGGGGCATCCAAGTACTCCCCCTCCTATTAGCTTGTGATATAGATCTGATTGCTAAAAAACTTCGTAGAGATTACTGTGTGACTCATCCTGCCGGTGTAGATGAATGCACGTGATATCTTGAAAACACAGACCACAAATGTGGTGAAGTCAGGGCACCGCTAATTCTAGCTGCCTGCCTCGGCTGAAGTCTCACTTTGCTGGCATTATCGCGCTTTTCTCTGTATGCATCCGTCAAGCTGAACAATATAACTGATCTCGTTTTACGATGGGCACAAAATGATCTCTGAAACGATTGCGACCTGCGAGCGACCTCGAACGAGGGGGCAGGACAAAGGAATGCGTGGAAAAAGTCTCTCTTGTTGTGCTGTGGTTTGCTGGTTCGATAATAAACTGAACGAAGCCTTTCCATGTGATTAGTAAAGCAATACGCGGCCGGCGGGCGGCCGGTGCGGCTCGGCCACGGAAGGCGGGCGGCGCCGACATGGTCTCACCTCCCTGGGTGATAAGTCTGCCAAGTTTAATCATAGCGCAGTGGGCGTGGTCTCAATCGACGTACAATTAATAGATGAGCGGCTGTTGGAGACGGCATAATTGTAAGGGCGTCGGTAGCTCAGTGGTTGAGCTGATCGTCTGGCACACCAGAGGTACGGGGTCCGATTCCCCGCGATGTCCACCCTTCCTGCTAGGGTGAGAGGCAGACGACGCCATATGGTCACAGCTGCTGAGTGCGTCGTAAAGGCACAATCCATCCATCCACGGCATAATGATAAACCAAGTTCTTTGTATGCAATAGACGATAAACCAAGTTAGTTGTTATTTGGGCTTAAGGACGCATCGACTTTATTGGTCATGTAGCGGCCATGACGATAAACCGAAGTGGTTACGTGGATGCCACCTCCCACTCCTCAGCCGTGGGAAGCCATTACATTTGGTCAACGTATAAGCGGAATTATGAGGTGCATTTCGAACCTCTCGTACTGCAAGTTTTTTAGTCGATGCTGATACGGTGTTGCGTCGCGCATCGTAAACTTTTCTGTAGAGTATCTGAGCTGCATTGTGTGACTTTCTGCGTCAGGCTTTGCAGCGTCCTGAATCGACGTAGAATCCATTTCCGCAGTGGGATGAAACCAAACGCTCCGTTCGCTCCGCCCTGCGAGTCATTGTTAGCTGCAATCAATATTTCCGGGAGCGAAGCATGCAAACGGGACTCTACATCGGTAGTTGCGAATTGAAGCACAGGGCATCATTGCGCCTTACGTGAGCTGTAAGACGGCCTACACGGACGGCTCAAAGACCGAAGCTGATGTTGGCTCGACTTTTGTCAGCGGTTCTGCCACACACTGTTTCGATGCCAGCTCATGTATTAGTTTGCATATTCGAATTAATAGCCATTAACAAAGCTTTATGTTTTTTTACGCCTGTCGGATGAAACATTGCAACGCATTCCAACCGATAGTCTCAGAGGTTTTTTGGCACTGCGATCTTGTAATGCGTCCTATCGCATTGTGCAGTAATAGTTTTACGTTTCACTTAATTACATGCATAATGAGACAGTTGTTCTGTGCTGGCCACCGAGCCACGTCGGTACCTTGGGGAATGAGGCCGCTGACAGGGCTGCAAAGCGAGCGGCACAAACGCCACGCAAACGTTGTGTCCCCATTCCTGCTCCGTAAATATATTTCCTCATTAAGGATGACGTTTATGGTGAATGGCAGCACTTCGGGGCGCAAATGGTGCCAGGTTGAAAACTATCAAACCCTGCGTTGGTTAACGGTCGTCGTGCTCGCCTAGCACTAGACGAGATGAGGTGACACTGTGTTGCCTGCGCACAGGACACACATACGTACCTCATAGTTGCATTATTTGCGGTGGCGACGAACCCGTGTGCTCCAGATGCCACGGACGCGCCTCCGTGCGTCATTTCGTGACCCCATACCCCACAGCCTGCCGGTTAGCACAGGCATCACGTTGGACGACGCAGTCGCTCTCGCCACGTGACCTTCTGGGTGTGCGAATCGGTCGCTGTTAATTCTGGTCAACAATTCCACTTCCTTTCGAGCCGAACTTCTGTGCCATCTATGCACCTGCCTAATTCGTTGTATGAGCGCATGATTATCATACAAGGATAGCGTGGATACAGCAGTGTTAATATAATGGTTTTTCGTTGGGTGTAAGATGTGGAAACGAGTACAGCAGGATGTCGAAATCGTCATGGAAGTAATGTGAGTTCAAATACTTGTTAAGTCCTTCAAACCCAGTTTTGAGACAGTTGAATATATATGACGGAATCCTTTTGCGTGTTTTGAGAGGTACCTAATTTGGGGACATCGATATGAACGATAACGATATAAATACATATGCTATAAACAAGTATCATAGCACATCATAGCAGTAACATAGCACATCATCGGTAATCCCTTTACCTTAAATTGTCCCACGGGATGTTCGGTATCACGATCCCGGATCCGTTATGGTGAGCATGCGTATGATACAGACTTCGCAAACACGCACCAAGAAAAAGACACGCGCCAACACAAACATATCGATGCATCTTTGGGAGGCATGTCGATTCAGTGTTCAGTAGATTCAGTATTCAATATATTCCACCCTATTTCACGAAAAATGTATGACTGGGATACAGCTTGAATAGGTTCGTTATGGTCACTGTATAGCCAGGGCAGTCGATGCGGACAAAAACCTTAGATCCTAATAACTACCTGATATCGCTCACTATTATCACACATCAGATGTCGACACTCGCTCGGGACGTGTTCCGTTTGCCACATTAACTATTTGTAATGCGACAAGAAGTTAAATCAAATCGCTGACCTTGGCCACCTGCCTGTGTTTCCCAGCTGAACTCGATGGCATGTGTTGACGATTTGTAGTGCTGCCGAATTAGCAGGCATGCATATAACTCCTGAACGGTGTAATGTAAAACATACATCTCAGAAGATTGAGTACTTCCATGAAAATCCTTCGGTAGCTTCAGGACCGAATGAAAGCTCGTATTTTCCAAGCATTATTAACTGTGAGCAGAATATCAACACTGATATTGACTGAGCTCCTTTGTGATATCATAAAATAGTTGTATCACGAATATGCACATGCAAGCGTAAGTATAGATCGGCACTATGCTCTCTGCCAAGGTCCATCACAAGCCGAGAGGTACACTGAACTACATGACGAATGGATGCTTTTCCATCTGTTGCCTCGTCCTTTCCCGTCGTTCGAGGACTTTCGAGGACGTTCGTAGGACGTTCACAGGACGTTCGAAAACGTTCAAGGACGTTCGAAAACGTTCAAGGACGTTCGCAGGACGTTCGAGGACGTTCGCACAGCTCAATCGTTTCATAGATCATTCGGTGTTCATTGTCAAACCACGTATATAATTATATTGTTCAGTTCAACTGATGTGTAAAGACAAAAGTGTGATAATACCAGCAACGTATGGGCCAAGGCGTAATAATACCAGCAACGTGTGGCTTCGGCCAAGGCGTGATAATACCAGCAACGTGTGGCTTCAGCCGAGGCGTGATAATACCGGCAACGTTTGGCTTCAGCCGAGGCGTGATAATACCAGCAACGTGTGGCGTCGGCCGAGGCGTGGTAATACCGGCAACGTGTGGCTTCAGCCGAGGCGTGATAATACCAGCAACGTGTGGCTTCAGCCGAGGCATACGCAGCTAAATTTAGTGCTGACTTTATTTGACCTCATTTGTGATCTTCGTTTTCCATACAGCACGTGAATACCTGTGCACAAGCAGGATGAGCCGCACACAGTGATGTCGACGAAGTTTCATAACAATCCGACCGATAAAGTTTGAGTTAATGAGGAGGGGGATGGGGTACCCGGACCCCAGCCGTTCGTGTTGGCGCCGAGCACCAGCCGTGCGATATTTAATAATATAACTGTGGGCGCGGTCTCAATCGATGCCCAATGAATAGAAGAACAGTAGAAGGTTATTGTAGTGTTTTGGTATTGTCGTGTTGTTATAATGTTTCCTTTAATTTGTTGATGATAAATGTTTCAATGTATATCTGAAAGTCACATTGTGATGCGAACAATGGGCGTGACCTCATGTTTACCAGCCCGAGCTCCTTGACCGTAAAAGGTGTGACGTCCATTTTGTTTCACAATGCACACGCAATTGGCGGAGATGTAGCAAATTCCAAAGCGGTGTCTTGGAAGGTTCCGGAATTATCTCATATGAAAATATCAAAGCAGGGTCAGATTGAGCTGGAGTACCGCAAGAGCTGATACGGAGGCGTGCAGCGGGAGCTGGTCTTCTTACTTAGCTTGACGGCGGTGGTGACAATGCAGCGACTGAACTAGTCATCACTCAGGAAGTGATGTTGCGGTGTCGCGTGTACCATAAACACGCTAGGTGTGCGTGTGCGTGTGTATGTGTGTGTGTGTGTGCACCGTGTGCGTGAGCGTGAGCGTAAGCGTAAGCGTGTGCGTGCGTGCTTGTTCAACTGTGTACACGCCTTATGCGATTGGGCGTCCGACCGATCGTTGACATGGCTTGGTTGCAGGGTAAAATTATTACCATCACGCCGTGACAGACTGCCATCACGCCGTGACAGACTGTCATCACGCCGTGACACACTGTCATCACGCCGTGACAGACTGTCACCACGACGTGACAGACTGTGGGCCTCAGCAGGACCGGCTGGCAGCAGGAGTGGTGCGCCCTGTCCCCAGTCGCACTGATAGCCGAGCACTGGCCCGGCCTCCCTGTCCTCGGTCCTGCCGGCCACTCGGACTCACTCGGACCCTCTCCGACTCACTAGGATCCTTTCCGACTCACTCGGACCTCTCCGACTCACTAGGACTCTCTCCTGCCCACTCGGACCGTCACTAGGACTCTCTCCTGCCCACTCTGACCCTCTCCGGCTCACTTGAACCCCCTCCGGCTCACTCGGACCTCTCCGACCCACGCCGAATGACTCGGGCTACCGGTTCCGCGTGCCTTCAACTCGACTTGAGCTCAACTGGAGCTAGCTGAGCTGAGCTGAGCTGAGCCAAGCTTAGCCGGGCGGGACTGATCAACGCCGAGCAGGGCCAGGCTTCCAGCGATTACTCCGGTTTATACTGAATTAAGCCGGTATAAGACGCCTGTATAAGGCGCAAGACGAGCGAGGCTAAGTGTTGAAACGCAGTTAATTCGGATCTCACGTGTCCATCAGTCATAGGCGCATTGCCGTGTGTGTTCTACAGTCATGCATCGTATGCATTCATGCAATGCTAAGGTGATTTCGGATGCTCTAGATTCACCAAATTCCATTATAATAGTTGATTGTTTTATCGGATGCCAAGTGGAAGGAAAAGATGGTAATAGCCGTCCTTCCTCTTGATATTTCATCAGCCATTTTTCCTCTTGATACCCGATAAGCCATCCTTCCTCTGTATACCAATATTAGCGGATTTCCTCTTGATGCCAGTATTAGCGACCTTCCTCTTGATTCCAGTATTAGCGGCCTTCCTCTTTATACCAGTATTAGCGGCCTTCCTCTGGATGACGATATTAGCGGCCTTACTCTGGATACCAATATTAGCGGCCTTCCTCTTAATATCCGAGAAACTGATCAGCTCTCATGTTATCTTACCTGATGAAAGATACCTACAATGAAATGAAGAGCTCCACCTCTCCCTGGGCCCGAGCGCAAGACCCCGGGATACAAACCAAAGACTTTATAGCTTGAAATGCTGTATTACACCGTCAATTGCCGTCGAAAGTTGCCCGTGAGCTTGAATGCCATCGCGATCTACTTTCTTTGAACAAGAGTAAGAGAACTTGCTGGATAATTTTCGGATAAAAATGGGTAAACATCAAAATTATAGAGCACATCTGACGATTGAGGAAATTAAAAGGCCAAGCGCTGTAAGAAAGGAAAGCTATTACCGCTTCTAAATCGTGAAGGCGGTCCGGGCCGCTCCGATGAACTTTTGCACCATACACACGGGAGTAGACTCTCGTGCTTAGCTTTCGCTCGTAACTGGGTTCATAAACATTAACTCCATCAACTCAAGAAACATTGTGTACGCCTGCGTGGTTTTGCTATTCATTGTCTGTGTCTGCGCGTTTTGTGTGATATTACCATGCTAACATAACTGCTGAGCGGTCTGTCTATATTCAAACATTGTAGATGTTGCCGATGCTAATGTGGTGGAGCTGTGTCTGTGCGTTTTGTGTGGTATTACCATACCAACAGATCTGCTGAGTAGTCTGTCTATATTCCAACATTATAGATGTTGCCGATGCTAATGTATGTCGCTTGCACAAAATAGCAAAATACTATAATGTGAGATGCCACTTGGTATTTTGTACAATTTTGTATTGATGGTGATGGTATTTTGATATTTTGTACAAGCGACACAATTCCATGTCATATAAGGCCCGGTATTAGCCGGTAGCTGACTGGAAGCCGTGCACCTGACGACGCTGGTTGCAAGAGCGGTTG
Organism: Ashinkailepas kermadecensis; assembly: GCA_034440615.1. Lineage (NCBI taxonomy): Eukaryota > Metazoa > Arthropoda > Thecostraca > Neolepadidae > Ashinkailepas > Ashinkailepas kermadecensis. The sequence goes on along the minus strand of JAOTOM010004690.1, from coordinate 255,198 downwards.
TTGTTGGCAACGAACGTTAGACCTGTGCGGTTTTGACAAATGTGAGTGTGGTTGCCATGTTCACATGCGGCGGAGCATTGCTTGTCGAGCGACGTACCGTCTGTTTGCGCCCGCCGACTGTGTGCATACGTCCTCCCTGTCAGGGGAATGCCCGATGTCAGCGCGGCTGAACTGTGAACGGCGATCGAGCCGCCCGTGCAACGTGTACGCGTCCATCGCACGTCTGCGCCGCCCACAATGTGGTGTGTTGTCATGACGTCGTGCCATCGGCAACCCTGCCGATGGATGGGCAGCCCTGCAGGGTTGCCAGCGGCAACCCCGCCGTCCCGTGCGTTGGCTGTGCGGATAGAGTTCCGTGCACGGTGAGCGTGTCTCTGTTGGCCGGGAGGAGCGTGGTCCGGTCGCACTGTCGCGTGCGTCTCCGCCGTGGAGGACAACACGCCTGGTCAGACGTTGACAAACGTGCGCCCTGCTCCGCCAGGAAAACGGTGGTGTGTCCCATCATCGACGTGATCTCGGACAACACGTTCGAGTACGTGACGGCTTCGGACATGACGTGGGGCGGCTTCAACTGGAAACTCAACTTCAGATGGTACGTCGGCGGTCGGTGTCCGCCTTGCCGCCCCCGCTGGCCCCGGAGGTGTCGGCACGTGCGTGCATACTCCCGTTCTTGGTGCACCGGACCGGCCGCAGCCTTCTGTCGGGTCCGACACAGTTTGCATGCAGGCGTCGGCAATCCCGAATCGGGATTTCTGTCCGCCTCGCTCGCTGAATTAATTTACATCTACTTCAATTGCTCTTTAACTTTAATTCCTTTCGCGATGCCCACGTGGAATACGGGTGGATGTTGTTAATGATCAGCGGCGCTCTTGGCGAGTGCCAACGACAGCCAGCTCACCGCGCTCTGGGCCGAAGAGAAATGGCACCACCACCACGTGAAACAATCAGGGGAAAGCACTTGGGTGGCCGTGTTGGCGTGGGTGGTCAGTGCATCGGCTGGCGCCGCCACGACGTACCCCCCTGGCCGTCATGACGTGCCTGGCCGTCTTCCCGTTGCCCGTCCAGCGGAATAGCCCGCGGCTGCTCACTGCTGATCGCCGTGACCAATTTTCCCCGGGTCGAAACGCCCGCCAACCCGTGTTACTCCGGCATTGGTTGCTCGTCTCCGACTGAATCTCGGTGATGGTACACGATGTCTGTGGCAGTCGGACTCCCGCCCCTGTGGTCCGTCGTCTCCTGTGTGGCAATCTCCTGCCCCTGTGGTCCGTCGTCTCCTGTGTGGCAATCTCCTGCCCCTGTGGTCCGTCGTCTCCTGTGTGGCAATCTCCTGCCCCTGTGGTCCGTCGTCTCCTGTGTGACAAGTCCCGCCCCTGTGGTCCGTCGTCTCCTGTGTGGCAATCTCCTGCCCCTGTGGTCCGTCGTCTCCTGTGTGACAAGCTCCTGCCCCCGTGGCCGATTGTCTCCTCCCCCGTGACCAGCTTCTGTCCCTGTGGTCCGTTGTCTCCTTCCCGGTGACAAGCTCCTGCCCCTGTGGTCCGTTGTCTGCCCTGTGACCAGCTTCTGTCCCTGTGGCCCGTTGTCTCCTCCCCTGACACGACCAGTCTGCTGGTCATTGGTCATGGCCCCGGCTGCTGGCTCTGCCCTAATGGTTAATCTGAAGAACTGCGGAGACGGAGGTCATCATTGGCTCCGGAGGGGGAGGGGAGCGGTAAGCTGACGACCCCTCCCCCTCCTGAGGATCCCCCGCTGCCGTCGCTCGCGCGATAAATAGTCATCAGTTATGCCATCGCTTGTGGTAAATAGTCATCAGTTATGCCGTCGCTTGTGGTAAATAGTCATCAGTTATGGTGGTATTGTCGGCAAACAATGGTCTTTTCCAGTAACCACGAGCAGGCGTGGGCAAAAGGAAAGTGTATTGAATTCCAAGAAAATATTGACAAGACAATGGATAGATATCTATATGAATTACTTCGTTGTTTGCACCCTCATTAATGTAATCCAGGTGTGGGCCGACAGGTATGCAATCCTGCTTGAGTTGTGCATTGTTAGGTAGTGAGAATGCATGCATGTCAGCAGCAGCCGTTCTAACAAAGAAACCCTGTGCGCGAACTAATCGCCAGCGCCTGCGTCTGTACAGTGCGCGGCGATGATATGCATGGTATGTGTGTATGAGTATGTTGGTATTGTATTACTTGGTGGTCCATGGTGGCGGGGATGGCCGGGTGGTTAAGTTGTTGAGCTCTGGATGCCAAAGTCCCTGGTTCAACACTTGCACCACCGGGCATTTCACAATACCGCGGCCTGCCAGTGTGGGCGGCGCCGTTAACCGTGATTGGGCATAAAGTGCGTCGTACACCACCGAATAAACAACATTATGGCTCAGCTGGGGCACCATCGCGGCAGGCACGTGCTCGCCGTCTTAGCTGGTAACTGCACCAGTCAGGTGGCGTCTGGTCAGGGTGGTCAGCCAGACCACCCTGGGTGGTCAGTGGTCCACCCAGCCAGGGTGGGTGGTGGCGGCGGCCCCACGGTCAGGTCAGCACGGTCTGGCCAGTGTCTATGTGAGGGCCAAACGCGGTGGGACCGGGCGTGACCTGTGTACAGCCCCAGGCGGCCACCGTCGGCCACTGACACTGTCGGGAGCGTCGTGGGCCAGCTATCGACCGCGGCTGTCGACCCTGTGCCGTCTGGACCTGTCCAGCAGTGTTGGACAGCGCTGAATGGACAGCGCTGACACATGGCGCACCGGGGATACGTGGTGTAGTCGCCGCGTGGGACAGCGCTCAATGGACACACATGGGACACCGGGGATACGTGGTGTAGTCGCCGCGTGGGACAGCGCTCAATGGACACACATGGGACACCGGAGATACGTGGTGTAGTCGCCGCGTGGGACAGCGCTCAATGGACACACATGGGACACCGGGGATACGTGGTGTAGTCGCCGCGTGGGACAGCGCTCAATGGACACAACAACACATGGGACACCGGGAAGGGATACGTGGTGTAGTCGCCGCGTGGGACAGCGCTCAATGGACACACATGGGACACCGGGGATACGTGGTGTAGTCGCCGCGTGGGACAGCGCTCAATGGACACACATGGGACACCGGGGATACGTGGTGTAGTCGCCGCGTGGGACAGCGCTCAATGGACACACATGGGACACCGGGGATACGTGGTGTAGTCGCCGCGTGGGACAGCGCTCAATGGACACACATGGGACACCGGGGATACGTGGTGTAGTCGCCGCGTGGGACAGCGCTCAATGGACACACATGGGACACCGGGGATACGTGGTAGTCGCGCGTGGGACAGCGCTCAATGGGACAAATGGGAACCCGGGGATACGTGGTGTAGTCGCCGCGTGGGACAGCGCTCAATGGACACACATGGGACACCGGGGACACGTGGTGTAGTCGCCGCGTGGGACAGCGCTCAATGGACACACATGGGACACCGGGGATACGTGGTGTAGTCGCCGCGTGGGACAGCGCTCAATGGACACACATGGGACACCGGAGATACGTGGTGTAGTCGCCGCGTGGGACAGCGCTCAATGGACACACATGGGACACGCGGTGGGACAGCGCCAATGGACACACATGGGACACCGGGATGTGGTGTAGTCGCCGCGTGGGACAGCGCTCAATGGACACACATGGGACACCGGAGATACGTGGTGTAGTCGCCGCGTGGGACAGCGCTCAATGGACACACATGGGACACCGGAGATACGTGGTGTAGTCGCCGCGTGGGACAGCGCTCAATGGACACACATGGGACACCGGAGATACGTGGTGTAGTCGCCGCGTGGGACAGCGCTCAATGGACACACATGGGACACCGGAGATACGTGGTGTAGTCGCCGCGTGGGACAGCGCTCAATGGACACACATGGGACACCGGAGATACGTGGTGTAGTCGCCGCGTGGGACAGCGCTCAATGGACACACATGGACACCGAGATACGTGGTGTAGTCGCCGCGTGGGACAGCGCTCAATGGACACACATGGGACACCGGAGATACGTGGTGTAGTCGCCGCGTGGGACAGCGCTCAATGGACACACATGGGACACCGGAGATACGTGGTGTAGTCGCCGCGTGGGACAGCGCTCAATGGACACACATGGGACACCGGAGATACGTGGTGTAGTCGCCGCGTGGGACAGCGCTCAATGGACACACATGGGACACCGGAGATACGTGGTGTAGTCGCCGCGTGGGACAGCGCTCAATGGACACACATGGGACACCGGGGATACGTGGTGTAGTCGCCGCGTGGGACAGCGCTCAATGGACACACATGGGACACCGGGGACACGTGGTGTAGTCGCCGCGTGGGACAGCGCTCAATGGACACACATGGGACACCGGAGATACGTGGCGTTGTCCGGACCTGTCCAGCCTCGTGGGACAGCGCTCAATGGATACACATGGGACGCGCCGCCGGGCAGCACAGGACACCCATGGAATACAGGTGACACAGGACACTCAGAGAGTACATGGCACTCAAGGAATACAGGGCACACAGGACGAGCAGAGAATACAGGGCACTCAAGGAATACAGGGGACACAGGACGAGCAGAGAATACGGGGTTCTCAAGGAATACAGGTGACACAGGACACTCAGAGAGTACATGGCACTCAAGGAATACATAGGACACATGACGCTCAGAGAATGCAGGACACTCAAGGAATGCAGGGGACACTGGACGAGCAGGGCACTCAGAGAATACAGGGCACTCAAGGAATACAGGGGACACAGGACGAGCAGGGAACTCAGGGCACTCAAAGACAGAGTTGGAAAAATTAGGCGGTTCCTGTGTTATCAAGAACATTATCCGCTCCATCAAATTATCTTCATTTTTATAATTTAAGGTTAAATGTTGCTGTTTCATAATGAACTGCTCTGCCATAAAGTGCTCAAGATATACTGGAAAGTGCAAGCTGATATTCTGATGGCTGAGGTTGGAAGACAAATATTATGTTTAATACAACGAAGAATGGCTCTTAGATGCTCCTGGGTTTTATACATAGCGTGTAAAGAAAATATACGACCTTCAATATACCAAGAGGTGCTGAGTTGACATCAAAAGTAACGTTAAGGATTATACTTTATTACTCAACGTTTCGGCCAGGGGCCATCGTCATGGCCCCTGGCCGAAACGTTGAGTAATAAAGTATAATCCTTAACGTTACTTTTGATGTCAACTCAGCACCTGCTGGTATATTGAAGGTCGTATATTTTCTTCACACGCAATGAAAAATATTATCTTCGTGTTCGATTATCCTAACCTTTTCCTCTCCTCATCCAGGGTTAGAAAGCACAAATCCAACACTGCTTATGAAATGCCGGGTACTTAGGGAGCACAAGACACTCAGGGAGCACAAGACACTCAGGGGACATTAAACACCCGGCGAATACAGGATACTCAAAGGGAACACTCGGGACAGGATGGGCAGGGATGCAGGGCACGCAGGAGGAACAGGACACTCAGGAAAGACAGGACACTCAAGGGATGCAGGACAAGCAGAAAGAACAGAACACTCAGGGGAATACAGCACAATCAAGGGGAACAGGACCCTCAGGACATAGGATAGGCAGGTAATTCAGGACACGCAGGACGTGCAGGACACCCAGGGGGTGCTCAGCAGATGCAGGAGATGTAGGAGGTTCAGGAATACAGGAGACGCAGGATGCCGGAGCTCGGGAAACCCAAAAGACGAGACATGGGACTGTCCGGGCACACAGGAGACTTGAGATACTTAGGAGACACATGGGACTCAGGAGACGTAGGAAGCAAAGCCGCTAAGGGTGCATGGGAGACACGAGGCACGGGAGGCGCAGGAAACTCCGGATACTCAGGAGACATGGAAGACTGAGTGACGTGTTGTCACGCCAATTGCCGGTCGTTCCGTTGTTGAAATACTCACATCTATAACACTTTTCACAGGGCTCTGACTTGCTCGGCTGAACGTTATGGGCGCTGAATGATCACAAATTTTGGTCTTAAACTTAAGCGCTCTTAAACTCAAGTAACTAGCGATCACATCTTTTGATCGAAGCGCCCTCAAAGCCAAACAAGCTAACTATCGCAGACCCAGGGATGACGAGGTGACCCTGTGTGGACTGCGCATCGGCGACACGCATGCGCAGTCCCAGGGATGACTGGGACATCCCGCCACCGTCCCAGGATGACACTATCGCAGACCCAGGGGTGACGAGGTGACCCTGTGTGGACTGCGCATCGGCGACACGCATGCGCAGTCCCAGGGATGACTGGGACATCCCGCCACCGTCCCAGGATGACACTATCGCAGACCCAGGGGTGACGAGGTGACCCTGTGTGGACTGCGTATCGGCGACACGCATGCCACTCGCCAACACCTCTGCGGTAATGAGGAACCCCGGCTTCCCAGCTGGTTAGGAACCCTGACGGTGCGACATGAACCTTTCTCGTGCGAACGCTTTTCAAGGGAACGAATATTGTTTGACGGAAATAGTATACGAAGCCTAGCATATCGGGACGTGCTATCGAATGACTTAAATATATTATTTTGAAAGCATATTCCGAGATCTGAGTGATAGGGTTTCAGGCCATGCGCTCACCTCGTTAACACCTTTAATGGGGCTCTGGTATACTAAAATGAACGTTATGGACGCTAAATGATCGCGTATTTTGATCGTCGCTCCCTTAAACCAAATGTAAACCTTAAACCAAATAAACCAAATGTACGAACGAGCCAGCTGGTAACTGGCCAGCCATCAAGTTTGGGGCGCAGGCACCACAGTGTTAAAATAATGGCCAGCTGTGGGCTTTGCCGTCCAGCCCGGTGCCCGACGTGTCCGGATATGCCGCGGTCGTTTCCATGCGTTGGCCAGACGGCGTGGGTCACAAACAGGCTGTCCGGAAGTGCTGTGCAGTCAAGGACTGCTTTTTGTGTGCAGTGCGGATTGGGAGGTTCTCGTCTGTCGGCCTTGGCGACTACACCATCCAACAGCTAGTGCAAACTGACTTCCTCCGCCTCATTCTGCCCTCGGCTGACTTACTGTCACCGTCTCTCCCTCTGCGGACTTACTCGGCCTCATTCTGCCCTCTGCTGACTTGCTGTCACCGTCTCTCCCTCTGCGGACTCCCTCCGCCTCATTCTGCCCTCTGCTGACTTGCTGTCACCGTCTCTCCCTCTGCGGACTCCCTCCGCCTCTCCCTCTACTGGCTTCCTCCATCTGTCCCTCTGCGAACTCACTGTTTCCCTCTGCTGACTTACTTTCACTGTCTCTCCTCTGCAAACTTCCTCCGTCTCTCCCTCTACTGACTTCCTCCGTCTGTCCCTCTGCGAACTCACTGTTTCCCTCTGCTGACTTACTTTCACTGTCTCTCCCTTTGCAAACTTCCTCCGTCTCTCCCTCTACTGACTTCCTCCATCTGTCCCTCTGCGGACTCACTGTTTCCCTCTGCTGACTTACTTTCACTGTCTCTCCCTCTAGGGGACGAGTGGTCTAGGGGTAAGATGCTCGTCTCGCAATAGAAAGATTGTGGGTTCGAATCTCACCTGTCGCTACTCTTCGCCTGCGACCAATTGGCGTGAGAGATTGGCGACGCTATATGACTCAACGGTCGACGTGTCGTAAAACCAATAACCAACCAACCATGTCTCTCCCTCTGCAAACTTCCTCCGTCTCTCCCTGTACTGACTTCCTCCGTCTGTCCCTCTGTGGACTCGCTGTTTCCCTCTGCTGACTTACTTTCACTGTCTCTCCCTCTGCAAACTTCCTCAGTCTCTCCCTCTACTGACTTCCTCCGTCTGTCCCTCTGTGGACTCACTGTTTCCCGCTGCTGACTTACTTTCACTGTCTCTCCATCTGCAAACTTCCTCCGTTTCTCCCTCTACTGATTTCCTCCGCCTGTCCCTCTGCGGACTCACCGTTTCCCTCTGCTGACTCGCGGTCTCATCACTCGTCGCTCTCTCTGTGCTTACTCTCCTTTTCGCCGCTGACTCCCCGTTCACCTGGTGACTCGCTGCCCCTACCCGCCGCTGACTCCCCGTCTCCCCGGTGACTCGCTGCCCATACCCACCCGCCCCTGATGCGCGTGAGAAGTGGCGGTCCTGGGAAGCTCTAAAGACTAAAAAGAAGAAACTGACCCGGCGCACAGGGATCACGGTAGCTCAGTCGGTAGGGCGTTCGACTCTTGGTCGTGATATCGTGGGCTCGAGTCCCGCAACCGGCGGGATTACCGAGTCCACCCACGATCGATCGGCGTGAAAGGCTGGCGAAGCTGTATGGCCCATGGGCGCAAAATGACCCTGGTAGTCGGCGCGCCCCTAAACTCCAATGCATCATCGCCAGCTGTATGGCCCAGCAGTCGAATGTGTCGCAAGAGAACCAAAGGCTCCTCTTGTCTTCTGACTCGGCACAGGTGCCGCCTGTGTTCGGCACAGGCACAGGTGCCGGCGGCTGCGGCTGTTCGTTTTCGGTCCGGCCAGCAGCACACCTGTGTCGGTTGGGTCTGCCGTGTCGCGGTGTTGTCGACGACGACGCCGCTGACGCCCCCTCCCCGACCACCCGGTGTTGCGTGGGGAGGCTAAACTTGGTCTGTCTGCTGCGCCAAGGCATCCGGCCGAAGCCGCCGGGAAGAGTTTTCAGCCCGCTCTTGGGGCTGGTGGAGAGTTTCCGGCCATCCCCTGAGGTCGGTGGAGAGGTTTCCGAGTTGACCGCGAGGCCGTCAATAGAAGAGCGGCGTTGCGTGTGGGACGGCCGGGAGGGATTCTAATCTGTCGTGGTCCGCTAGAGGCGTGTCCGCCTCTGTTGGGGCCGCCCGGGATATCTCCGATGGCACTGGGCTCGGTGAGAGGACCCGACGCTGCGACGAAGGCCGCCGGGAGGAATCCCACCCTCGATGGAACCGTCGGGAATCTGACGGTTCCATCGAGCGCTCCCACTTCTGCAAGGACTCCGGAAGGCGCCGGGACGAACCTCCTTCGTCCCTGCCGGCGTTGCCGGGACGAGTCCCGCGCCGCAGGGCTAATAGGACTGCTCTGCTCTAATAGGACTGGACTGTCCACCTCTGCCGAATACGACACCAACTGGCAGCGTGCTGCAGCCTTCCAGTCCGTGCCGCGCCGGGGACGAGTGGTCTAGGGGTTAGATGCTCGTCTCACAATCGAAAGATTGTGGGCTCGAATCTCACCTGTCGCTACTCTTCGCCCGCGACCAATCGGCGTGAGAGATTGGCGACGCTATATGACTCAACGGTCGACGTGTCGTAAAAACCAATAACCAACCAACCGTGCCGCGCCGACCTGTGGAGGGGCCGGCACTGATACCACACACCGATCTCGTCACTAAGCGCGGCTGCACTGTGCCACACGGGGCTGCACGGCCAAATGAAGGGGAACACAGAGACGAGTGATACTGTCTGGCTTCGGACATGTGTCATCGAAGGTGCTTGGGATGTCAGTTCTCCACCGTGGTTTGATTGTGTGATATTACTCCATGTACCGAGTGCCACACCGCTACTGCTGCATATGCCATGTGCCCCACCGCAATCATCGGACTTGACGAACTTAGGCTACCTACTAACGAAATTATATATTGCGCTATAAATTGTGGGTGGATTTTCCACCACAACTTCTCCACATCCAAAGCGTGTTACTCATGCTACAAATTCACCACCACGAATTTACCATGCTCACAGAACAACGATACATTCGCCACAATTAAAAACGAACTATAATGCAATTCCTTCTTTTCAAAGATGTACGGAGATTTAAAAGATTCATTTCAAAGATGATTCTTATCATGTGGCGTAAATCCGATGCACAAAACTATTGGCTCAGTTGCCCATTGAGAGACCGTCTAACTCACCCGACAGTGGAAAATTCATGGCGCCGCGTATAACTTAGCAGGATGAGGTGGTGGATATATGGGGGGGGGGGGGTGCCGTCAAGGAGGTGGATATATGGGAGACGTACCCGTTCCCATGAGGAGCGGTGAAGACTCATTGGTCTTCGACCGGCGGTGGCAGATCTAGGGCGCCGTGTCAGATTTCTGACCAGGAACATTCCAGTTAATGGGATGAATATCCGGGCCGGGAGAGGCACCCGTTGCCACGAGAGCGGTGAAGATTCACGAGTCTCGACGAATTGAAACGATGTCCCGTATAGTCAAGACACGTCTAGCGACGTTATTCAGCGGATTGCATGGCCGCCGGTATGTGATGGTTAAGTGGAGGCCTGCGATGTTTAATGATCCCTGGAGAATGTGTGGTCGTCAACGGAAATGAACCACATTCACTAGTTTTCTCACATCGAAACAAGCCCAAATTCTGATTTGCATGCCCCTGTTCCTCAGGAATTGGATGTACTCTCAATTCGAAATTGTATTTGTATTTTCCTCAGCGCCTAAAGTCACGCATTTATACACACTGTGCTCTGAAGTCCGGCAGGCCGGCCATGTGGCCGGCTTCGGTGCGGCGCCGTCGGAGTGGTAGTGGCCGAGCCAGCGCGGCGTTTGTTGTTGTTTGTTGGTACGCTGACAAGCCGCGTCGGGCGGTCTCGGGACGATGGTCGCGGACCCGCCGGCGTGTGACCCGCGGTCAGGGGTCTGGTCACGTGATCACAGTCGTGGAGCTGGTCAGGGCGTGGGTTAGTCGTGACCACGCGATGGGGCACGGCATCCCAGTCGTGGTCTCGGCGTCGTGATCGTGGCCATGATCTCGGCGCCACTAGGAACTGGGGGGCCGTCGTCATGCGATGGGTCACGGCCTCTCAGTCGTGGTCTCGACACTGGTGGCGGCGGCGTGGCCGTGACCTAGGCGCCACGGCCGTGACCTAGGCACCCGCCGCGGGGAACTGGGAGCTGTCGTGATGCGATGAGTCACGATTTGAGATTCTCGATCTGAGGGTTCGTGGGAATCGTCCACGAGGTGTGTGTATGCAAGCGAGAAGCACCGCCCTGTTTTCGCCCTGGTCGGCGAAAGAACGGAGGGTGATCAAGATGGCCGATGCACCCTAGAGCCCAAATAGCTGACTGACTTGTGTCGTTGGGTGTCGCCCGCCAGTGGGATACGCTCCATCTTGCCCCACCCGCCGACCCGATAGGTTCGATAATTCCGTCTGGAGTGGAGTTATTCGGTCGAGAGATCGACTGTGACGGGTCACCAAATGATGTCTCAGCAGTCCAAATGGCAACGCAGGTCACAGCTCAGATATCATGTGACGGCTCATATCAGATCAGATCGCATCGGATAAAGGGCCAGGTGACAGGTCATTTACAGCTCAGATGACGTATGATGTGAGACATGAGGAGATATGACAGGCCATATGGCAGCTCAGACCACTGAACATGTGACAGCTGATATGGCAGCACGGGATGGCAGACTGGGCGGGCGTATCTATCGACTCACTGGACGCATCTAAGCGCCGTCAGGTCCTGTTGAGGCCCGGAGGATCGTCGCCGACGGCTTCGGCACGGGTTTTTGATCGCCTTGCTATCGAGCGTGGCCGGACAGACAGCACACAGGCGGGTCGGAGGTGTTCACACCAGGTGGGACGGAGGTTCTCACACCGGGTGGGACGGAGGTGCTCACACCAGGTGGGACGGAGGTGTTCACACCTGGTGGGACGGAGGTGTTCACACCTGGTGGGACGGAGGAGCTCACACCAGGTGGGACGGAGGTGCTCACACCGGGTGGGACGGAGGTGCTCACACCAGGTGGGACGGAGGTGCTCACACCGGGTGGGACGGGGGTGTTTCCCGGGGGACGGAGGTGTTCACACCGGGTGGGACGGAGGTGCTCACACCAGGTGGGACGGAGGTGCTCACACCAGGTGGGACGGAGGTGCTCACACCAGGTGGGACGGAGGTGCTCACACCGGGTGGGACGGAGGTGCTCACACCAGGTGGGACGGAGGTGCTCACACCGGGTGGGACGGGGGTGTTCACACCGGGTGGGACGGGGGTGTTCACACCGGGTGGGACGGAGGTGTTCACACCGGGTGGGACGGAGGTGCTCACACCAGGTGGGACGGAGGTGCTCACACCAGGTGGGACGGAGGTGCTCACACCAGGTGGGACGGAGGTGCTCACACCAGGTGGGACGGAGGTGCTCACACCAGGTGGGACGGAGGTGCTCACACCGGGTGGGACGGAGGTGCTCACACCAGGTGGGACGGAGGTGCTCACACCTGGTGGGACGGAGGTGTTCACACCGGGTGGGACAGAGGTGCTCACACCAGGTGGGACGGAGGTGCTCACACCGGGTGGGACGGAGGTGTTCACACCAGGTGGGACGGAGGTGCTCACACCAGGTGGGACGGATGTGCTCACACCTGGTGGGACGGAGGTGGGCTGAGGTGTTCACACCGGGTGGGACGGAGGTGCTCACACCAGGTGGGACGGAGGTGTTCACACCAGGTGGGACGGAGGTGTTCACACCGGGTGGGACGGAGGTGCTCACACCAGGTGGGACGGAGGTGCTCACACCGGGTGGGACGGAGGTGCTCACACCAGGTGGGACGGAGGTGCTCACACCAGGTGGGACGGAGGTGTTCACACCGGGTGGGACGGAGGTGCTCACACCAGGTGGGACGGAGGTGCTCACACCAGGTGGGACGGAGGTGTTCACACCAGGTGGGACGGAGGTGTTCACACCGGGTGGGACGGAGGTGCTCACACCAGGTGGGACGGAGGTGCTCACACCGGGTGGGACGGAGGAGCTCACACCAGGTGGGACGGAGGTGCTCACACCGGGTGGGACGGAGGTGTTCACACCAGGTGGGACGGAGGTGCTCACACCAGGTGGGACGGAGGTGATCACACCGGGTTGTACGACCGCCGCCGAACATTGGGGAAGGATGTCGATTCAGGATTGGTGTATGCCACCTTAGGAAGAAGACTTATCGCTGGCCCCGTGCCACGTGCCGCCGGATCTGTGCGCCAGTGACCTGCCGTCAGGCGGTGGGTGGTCTGGCCGGCCGGGCGACATGTCGCGCGCACCGTGATGTCCATCCGTGACGCGCGTCTGTGCTGTCGCGGGCGGGCCGGGCGGCGCGTGGCGGCAGGCGTGGATCTGCTCGTCAGTTGGTGTGCCACGGTGTGTAGTGTTGCCCGCCTGGCCGCCGCTGCTGCTGTCACTGACAAGTGGTGGACGGAGGAGCGCTGTTGTGAAGCGGTCCGCGTGGTGGCTTGCGTGGCGCGGTGTGACGATATTCGGCCGGAGAAATGTGCGAAGCGGGGAAATAGTGACGTCACCCGATAGGTACTGGGTGTTGTCTCTTGCTTCGAATGCCAGTGGCAATGGTATTCTACATTCACTGATGTATTATTTGTCATTGATGACATCCCTTTTCAAAATAAGTCCGGTGCACCATTCTGCCCTGAAATTATGTTTTATTTCATTTTGTAGTGTAACTTGGACGTGTATTTACACTTTAATTGCTGTTTTAATTCAATGAGTTTCCACACATCAATCCGCATGTCACGCCAAACTGAAGACAAATTTGGACGGCCTGGCACAGCATTTGCCGCCGTTTGGTGCGTTATGAGCTAGTCTCGTGGTGCGCTGAAATTATGCTGCGCCGTATGGCTGTGAGCTGGGCGTGACTGGCGTGTATTGCAATTCAACGTACCAATATACATGGTATGCTGCGCAGCTCCACTGCTTAGTGCGGTCCTGTAAAGTCTAAACATAGTATGGATTTTCCATGCCGTTCACTGCAAAGACTTCTCCAAGTAATGTGTTCTATTCCTGTTGTAATGTTTCCCGTCGTAATCCTCGTGGTGTTTCTGGTTGTCGTGCAACGCAAAAGAAACTAAGCCGGCATATTGCCGCCATCCCGGGACGTCCCCTTCGAGGTGGCGCTCCTCCTGTGGCGGATAAGAAGATGTCCAAGCCGGTGCCAACATGGTGATACTTCTGCTGTGTTGGCCGGCAACCAGACGTATGCCAGGAGCTGAACAGAGAAGCAGAGAAACAGTCTGATTTCGCGTCAGTCACGAGTCACGATAGTCGAAGATGGGAGCCAAGCGTCGCGACGGTCGACCAGGAGGCCTGTCGTCGGTGACATCCGCACGGCAGAGGTCAGACGTGGCCCCCGGCTGACCTCGGGCCATGGTCCAGTTGGCTCATGACAGCCGCACAGCAGAGGTTAGACGTGACCCCCGGCTGACCTCGGGTCATAGTCCAGCTGGCTGCCGGATCCTCTCAGGTCGTGGTCTGACTGTCGCACCTGTGGAGATGTCGCTGGGCCATGGGCTCCAGCAGGCATCTCACTCCCGGCTTCCTCTCGACCATTCGGCGTGAGAGTGCCCCAGCTGTATAGCAAACTAGCCGATGTGTCGCAAGATAGCTGAATGTCTTTCTTCCAACGCGAGAGGTTCACTTTTCAACTATGAACCCTGTGTCGGTGTTTTTTTTTTTTTTTGGGGGGGGGGGGAGGTTCACGACACACTTTATGCTCACGGCTAATGACTCCGCCAACACTGTTTCGCCGGTGGGCCGCGGGATTTGGAAATATCCGAGTGCTGCGAGTGCTGAACCTATTACCTTTGTACCCAGAGCTCAACACCTTAACCACCCCTGCCATCCCCACCCCTGTGCAGGTGTGTGAAGGTGGCGATTTGGGATTCACCGAAGCCTGACACGGAGTGGTGGCTGATGTGAACTTTCACGTGAGCGTAATGCTAGACTCGTGCTGGTTTCGGCTAGTAAGTAACTCAGGTTCGGCTAGTAAGTAACTCAGGTTGGTTTCGGCTAGTAACTCAGGTTTGTACATGTGTGGTATGTTCTTGAATTTAATTCAATGCCATATCAAGAACTGTTAGTACCATAACTAGAAGCGCTGCAGCCAGAAGGCTTCGGTGCCAGGATATTCAATCAGCCAGTCAAGTTGCAAATGGGCCGCTTGATTATTCAGTCGCCCATCCGGCCGTGCGCTTCAGCGAGCATAAGCGTAGGAATGACGGCAATAGGGCTTAGCGATCCCTCTAATGGATTGATTTTTACATTAGCCCTTAAGTTGCGATTAAGTGGTCAACGTTAAAATGAGGCCCCCCCAAAAAAAAAAAAGGCTGAGAGAGCTTCTGCAGGGGCAGGATCACTGGCTGGTCCGTCTCATATCCGACATCTTCATTACCCGGCTGTATCGACGTGTCCGGGTGGACAGTCGTGACACATCCCTGGACTTATTCAAAACTATGTGTTCCGTTCGGGAGCACGGCGTACCGTTCCACGATGACAACGGATGGAAATTCTGCAGCACATCATTTTCCACACAGTAAGCGTGGGTAGGGTGGCGTCACGGCCCCCCACACGGTGTTGCCGTCGGCGAGGGTCGGTCATCAGACCGGCGCCGCACACGTCACTTCCGCCGCCGTTGTCGACGAGCGCGGAGTGAGCGGGCTGGAAGCAGATTACGATGGGCCAGCGAGGCTGCGACAGCGTCGTGTCACCTCTGCGCAGTGCGGCTGTCTCCGGGCAGCGCCGGCGTAATTCGGCCGGGGCGTGCGACGCACACGCGGGCAGCTCTTCGGCCGCGGCAGCCCCGCGCGGCCGGGCGGCGGCCGCGGCAGCCCGCGTGTGGCGCCAAGCCTGTCTGAACGCGCGTAAAACACCGGCCAGGCTGAAAACCCGTATTCCGTCGGCCGGCTGTTCAAAGCGCCTTTTGAAGGTACCGGTTTGCTGGATTTCGCCACTTCTCTGACGTGTGATTGATTTATTGTCCGGTCCGTTTGAGGAAAAAATATCGCGCCAGATGCGATGCGATTGGTGTTTCGCTGCAGAACTCCGCATATAACAGTTGTTTTATGGGAATAAATGATACCACATTTCGCGTTTAAGATGTCCAATCTGTGCCGTCTCTCAGGGCTAGAGACTTTGAGAAACTTCTGGGGAACACCTGGTCATGTTGGCATGTGCTTTTTGTGAATAAACTATGTACAGCCCTTGTGGCGATGACTTATAATAATCTCCTTAATTCATAGAATGAAGACACCTGCATCTTCGAAATATGCTGTATGTGCGCTGCTCCTCCAGTCCAATATAACCGATAATACCAACTCCTCCAGCCCAAAATAATTGATAATACCGGCTCCTTCAGCCCAATATAATCGATAATACCTGCTCCTCCAACTCAATAGAATAAATGATATCTGCGCCTTCCTTCCAATATAATCGATACCTGGCCTCCAGCCCAATATAATACGGCTTGTATTATGGTACGGCTTGTATTTGTATTATGTATGTTATGGTATGCTCATGCTCATGTTTAAAAAGCTGGACTGCAATTAGTACATCACATGTCGGTCGAAAATCCTGTTTTCAGAATGCTGTAAACTGTAAACTGTAAACCGAGCAATCCCGTTACATCTAGCTTGGCATCAAGCTTTCTATGTCGTGCAAATATTTTTTGATGTGGTAATCTCGTGCCTAAGCGGGTTAAGTGTGGTAACTGCAGATAAGACAAATCTGCAAGTATCACACTTCGAAAATTGGACCCAAGACGCAGACCTGTTGACATCTGACAAACGTGTGAACACGTCGGCATGCAGCGAGTGGTGCAGGGAGTGTGTGGTAATTTACCTCGGGTTGCATCATCACTTCCAAGTAGATTAAATGAAATGAGAAATAAATATTTTGGCGACTCCCCACTGCCAGTATGATTTCCTTGGTGAACTTCTGTTGTTTGGTGCAGTTTTCCTTTTTCTTCTTTGAAGTGCCTAAATCGAGTATCTGAACTAAGTGCCTACACTTGCCTGAAGCCTGACAGGCCTCGCCTTTGGCAGACCGTACTCAACTGAATTCTGGCCGCTCGCTGTTCTCTTCCTCTTCGCCATCAAAGCTTTCATCTCGGGCCGATGTCGAGTCAGCCTCCTCCCCCCCCCCCCCCCTCTTCGCCACCCTGAAACGTCAGAGGCACTGCGAGATCATATGGAGGACTTAGGTGGGAAGTCACTCCGGGATGATGGGCTCTGCGAAGTGCCAGGAGATGATTTACATGTCGCAGAGCGGAGTCATTGTCCTGGAGCACTTCGTCCGCCTTCAATGTGCAGTTCGCTGGCTGGTCGAAGCTCCCTAAAACCCAAATAACTAACTCAGCTGTGCATTCGATGGTGTTTACCGTATGGCCTTCGCCGCCTGCAGATAACAATGTTTGGAAAGGCTGATGCTTTTCGATGACTGGTGTAGCTGATTGTTTTTTTTGTCAGTGGAAATGCTGCCAAGTTATTAAACTGAGCACTTCCATCATATGCATGTCTGGTCCTTAGATGAAACTTATCTCAAAATCGTTTCTCATAACCATCAGACGCGTTGTTCCCTCCAAACAAAATATTTTATAGATAGCATAGAACTCAGCCTCTGATGGAATCGGGCCTTTGGCGTCCTCATTGATACAAAGCCGACGTTCACCCCTCACGTGTCCAATACTGTGAGTCGTGCCGACAGCACTCTTGATTGGAGTGATTTCCAATTCACTTCTCTGGTAGCACGCAGGGTTAGGCGCGACGTTTGCTTTTTGGGGAACGTACTCTCTTCAAAGTTCGATACCCCGAGGTTCCTCGGGTGCTTTTCGTCGCCCGTGTCGCTCCAACCGACCCACACGCCGCGTCTCTGCTCATCCCGCACGCTTGTGAACACTTAAGTTGCAGTGTTCCGTGCAGGATTCCAAGGAAGGCAAATTTCTTTTATCGAATCAGCACGTAGTCTCCGACTTTTTTGGTGGTGCGCCGGATGCTTTTGAAATCGTCAAGCGGTATATGGCAAGTATCTAGTCGTCATTGTTCCTGTGTGTGTTATGTCTTCGAAGTGTTTACTTGACCTGCAAGCATTGCCGTATCTCTGTTGGCGATTGTAAGACAAATCATAAGCACAGCAATGCAGCGGGCGTTGAATGCATTTTGAAACCGGATTACATGCCACTTATTTTAATGCTGAAGAATACTATTGATTCCTTATGCTGATCACGAAGGGAAGAGCTATGGAATAGCCGGAGAAGATCGTCAAAGTCTCGGTATCGCTGGCCACCTGAGCTGGATTTTCTTGTGAATCTAAATTATGCCAAGTTAGTTTCCAACTTCAACATCATATATAGCACATATATGTAGCATGGGTATATCTGTTTTTTTGTCTCAATCTCTTTCTTTATAGTTGTGTATTTATCCAGTATCTGCATAGCTATGTGCGTGTTCCGGCACATGTTGGCGCCATTTTCACGCCGGCGCTGCCCGCCACAGCTGGTGGTGGTGGTGGTGCACCTGTCGGTGCCGACGGCCCAGGGATGAGCCGACCCGACGGCTGGCGCTGCCCGCCACAGCTGGTGGTGGTGGTGCACCTGTCGGTGCCGACGGCCGGCGCTGCCCGCCATGCAGCTGGTGGTGGTGGTGCACCTGTCGGTGCTGACGGCCCAGGGCTGAGCCGACCCGACGGCTGGCGCTGCCCGCCACGCAGCTGGTGGTGGTGGTGCACCTGTCGGTGCCGACGGCCCAGGGCTGCGCTGACCCTGCGGCCGCTCCGTGCTGCCGGTGCGCCGCCGGCGGCCGGCGGCCGGCGGTGATCAGTTCACCTGAGGACTGGGGCGGCTCGACCTCGGCCCGGAGGCCGCCTGGAGCGGCCAGCTTTAGATAGAGATATCGACCGGTCGGTCGGTGGGCCGGAGTGGCGTACATCGAGCGTGATCTGGCTGACTGCCGGAGTGGCGTATATCGAGCGTGATCTGGCTGGTGGCCGGAGTGGCGTATATCGAGCGTGATCTGGCTGACTGCCGGAGTGGCGTATATCGAGCGTGATCTGGCTGGTGGCCGGAGTGGCGTATATCGAGCGTGATCTGGCTGGCGGCCGGAGTGGCGTATATCGAGCGTGATCTGGCTGGTGGCCGGAGTGGCGTATATCGAGCGTGATCTGGCTGGTGGCCGGAGTGGCGTATATCGAGCGTGATCTGGCTGGCGGCCGGAGTGGCGTATATCGAGCGTGATCTGGCTGGTGGCCGGAGTGGCGTATATCGAGCGTGATCTGGCTGGCGGCCGGAGTGGCGTATATCGAGCGTGATCTGGCTGACTGCCGGAGTGGCGTATATCGAGCGTGATCTGGCTGGCGGCCGGAGTGGCGTATATCGAGCGTGATCTGGCTGGTGGCCGGAGTGGCGTATATCGAGCGTGATCTGGCTAGCGGCCGGGTGGCGTATATCGAGCGTGATCTGGCTGGTGGCCGGAGTGGCGTATATCGAGCGTGATCTGGCTGGCGGCCGGAGTGGCGTATATCGAGCGTGATCTGGCTGACTGCCGGAGTGGCGTATATCGAGCGTGATCTGGCTGGTGGCCGGAGTGGCGTATATCGAGCGTGATCTGGCTGGCGGCCGGAGTGGCGTATATCGAGCGTGATCTGGCTGGTGGCCGGAGTGGTCTCGGGTAGCCGTTGATGGTGGGTTGATCGGGATCTTGGTTAGCAATTGATGGTATGGTGGTCTTGGTCTGTGGTAGCCATTGATGGTAGACTGGTCTGGGTCTGAAGTAGCCGTCGCCATGGTGGGAGGCCGGTCTTGGTCTGGGGTAGCCATTGATGGTAGGGTGGTCTGAGTCTGGGGTAGCTATTGATGGAGACTGGTCTGGGTCTGAAGTAGCCGTTGCCGTGGTGGGAGGTCGGTCTGGGTCTGGGGTATCAACTGATGATAGATTGGTCTGGGTCTGAGGTCGCCGTTGGTGGGAGGCTAGTCTAGGTCTGGGGTAACCATTAATGATGGATTGATCTGGGTATGGAGTACCAATGTATGGGAGGCTGAACTTGGTCTATAGTAGCTATTGGTGGAAGGTTGGTCTTGGTCTGGGGTAGCCATTGATCGGAGGTTGGGCTGGGTCTGTGGTTGCCATTGGTCTGGAGATCTGAAGAATTTCCGAAATTCAGAAGCAAATAATAACTAAGGCTAGTATAATATATTGTGCCTGATTCATCTTCAACGACAATTTTATTAATCATCGTATGGCAATGTGTCACGTAGCAATCGATCTCCTTGAAACTGCATTAACTAAGGAACTGGCTACATGTCCAATGCCATGACAAATTCTACTCTTTGTGTTTTATAATTGTATACTTTTGCCATGGAATTATCAAGCTTCAAAGAACGCGTAGGTCAGCCGTCAGCATCCTTGTAGCAATTCCACGCCACCTCGCTGCACGAGTAACCAGGCCCACAGCAGGTCCAGAGTCGCCCGTGCCGGCTCCGCACGGCTTCGAGTTGGATGGCATTTCGTCCATTGCATGATTCACGTCGAAAGACCGTGCGAGACGCGATCTCTCCAAACTCAACCGGGCGGAGAGCTTCTTGAACTGTCGTCTGTCGGGCGAATGGCTCTGTCGGTGTGGTTGCGGAATCACCCGGCGAGGTATGTTGGCTGTGGCCGTGGCCGCGGCCGACCGTATCAGGCCGGCTCCCGATGTGCCGATATCAGGCGTGACGTTGGTGATGGCGACAGGACCGTGTCACCACGCTGATCCCCCCCCCGACACACAGCCGTCCCTCGACACCTGCGCGGACAGACCTCTTGTCGACCAACGTCGCCGCTTGTCAGCCATCCGTTGGCGCCGCCGAATGTTAAAAGTGGAGGTGCCTGACAGGTGTCACTCAGGTTTTCCTCATAAAGCATGTTGACGTGATGTTGATTTGCAGAAAAGTGGGGAACTTGTACCGGCTGTCGTTCGATGTATTCAGCATTGCCCGTCCCCCATACCTTCCAGCAATTCATGTCGAATAAAATGAGCAACGAATAAGCCAATAAGCTGCACCCACAAACTCCACATTTGGTGATTGCACCATCGGCCTACATTTGGCTCAAAACGTGACTGGTCTCGCCGTGTTTGGCCACAATTTGTCACGTCTCGCTTTGGGTGGTCACAGTTTGTCATGACTCGCTGTGGCGGGCCACAATTTGTCATATCTCGCTGTGGTTGGCCACAATTTGTCACGTCTCGCTTTGGGTGGTCACTGTTTGTCATGACTCGCTGTGGCGGGCCACAATTTGTCATATCTCGCTGTGGTTGGCCACAATTTGTCATGTCTCGCTGTGGTGGGCCACAATTTGTCATGTCTCGCTGTGGTGGGCCACAATTTCTCATGTCTCGCTGTGGTGGGCCACAATTTGTCATGGCTCACTGTGGTTGGCCACAATGTATGTATCGCTGTGATTGGCCGCAGTCTGTCGTGCGCTGAGTGAACCGACCCGAGCGGGCGTGACCGCCTCCAGAGGGGTGTCGGTGGGTTGTCGGGTGCTACAGGGCGCCGCAGGGAACATACGAAGTGGCTCGGCTGCTGGGGCGGGCGAGCACGACAGGTACTGAGCTATTGGGATACTGAGGCCTACTGGGCCTACTGGGCTAAAGGCAGCACCAAACACTGAAGGACTCTCGCCTCTGGCTTGAGTGATCTGTTGCCAGTTAAGAACCCAATTTTGACTGAAGTCTGGCGCTTCTCTTGAATTGACAGGTATTTAGACCTGAATGAGGTATGCTGTTCCGTTAATGAGGTATGCGGTATGCAATTAAACGAACGAATTAACAGGAACATTAACAATTGCGCTGTCTCCAGTCATTGCGTTACTCGTTGATGACTCGTAATACCGCTGCAATGCTTATTTCTGTATTTTGGCATCTACCTTGTTGCATATAGCCCACCCGCGCAACTCCTTCCTGGCTATACTCCGAACCACGTAGCTATATTCTACACATCCCATGAGAGTCTGAAGACCTTCGCGCTTCACAACCGAAGTTAGATGGGATGTGCGGGCGTGAAGCTCTCTCAAGTCGGTTAAGAAGTTTGCGATTGCCGACTTTTTGGCAACACGTACTGCGGCTGCACGTGCACTGCGGTGCGATCGGCGCCAGGCGGGACGTTTGTCGTCCAGCAGTGTGTACGACATGTCACCCTCACCGCCAAACCTGTCCGCCTAGTCTGCACTGTCAACAGTGGGACGTTTGTCGTCCAGCAGTGTGTACGACATGTCACCCTCACCGCCAGACCTGTCCGCCTAGTCTGCACTGTCAACAGTGGGACGTTTGTCGTCCAGCAGTGTGTACGACATGTCACCCTCACCGCCAAACCTGTCCGCCTAGTCTGCACTGTCAACAGTGGGATGTTTGTCGTCCAGCAGTGTGCAGGTCGCAGACAGACATGCATTGCGGATGATGAAAGACACCGTATGGATATAGTGACCAGCCTGGGAGAGAGCCAGCCAGGTTGCTCAAGCACAGCCCGTGCTCAGTCAGTCCTAGGCGGACGCAGACACTGATTGAACTAACAAACAAATGTTTGGGGAGGAAGAGCACCAGTCACGGGAAATGAGACATCAAACCATGAAGAAATGGGGCACAATATCAATAATCATGGCCACAGCAATATCCAAGTAGCGGGGTAGCTAAGATAGTGTGCAGGGACCCTAAGGATCTGCAGCTAAGGAAGGAGTCGATCCTCATCCATAGATTCAAGTAGGTGTCTCTTGAACTGGTTGGACTGGTTACGCTTTGCCTCTCATCGCTGGCGGCATGACTGCATATACTCCGTCGTATTCCTTACAACTTCCATGCTGGTTTGTTTAGGCCGGTTTCCGTTCCACCAAATTGGTTTTCGAGCCCAAGCGATGACACCGCCCGCAGTTCCGACCTGTTGCCGTATGGGGGTGGATAGCCCAGTCTCGACATGTTACCGTAGGAGAGTGGGGGCGACGATCCAGTCCAGGCCTGTTGCCGTAGGGGTGGGGGGGGGGAGACGACCCAGTCCAGGACTGTTGCCGTAGGGGGGGGAGACGACCCAGTCCAGGACTGTTGCCATAGGGGAGGGGGGGGCGGATGACCCAGTCCTGTGGCGCGGCGGTTGCCGTGGCGCGGGCGGACAACACAACCCAACCCTGGCCTGGGGGGTGAACCGCGCCATGGGTTCAGAGAGCCGTCGGTGCGGAACACGGGGGTCGGCAACAGCTCGGGGCGGCGCCGGCGGCCGGCTCACAGCCCGTCGCCGACAGGCCGCAGGCATCCAGCTAACTCCGGCACTCGGCTAATGAGACGCGTCCACTCGGCCCGCGTCCAAACCGGTGGCGGCTCGTCGGGCGAGACACTCGCCGCTACGTGGGCGGCTCTGCGGGGCGTGCGCGGGGTGACCCGAGCGACGCTCGGGGGCGGGCGGGATGACCGAGCGACGCTCGTGGGCGGGCGGGATGACCGAGCGACGCTCGGGGCGGGCGGGATGACCGAGCGACGCTCGTGGGCGGGCGGGATCGGAGACCGTGTGGACGGGGTGACGCGAGCGACGCTCGGGGGCGGGCGGGATGACCGAGCGACGCTCGTGGGCGGGCGGGATGACCGAGCGACGCTCGGGGGCGGGCGGGATGACCGAGCGACGCTCGTGGGCGGGCGGGATGACCGAGCGACGCTCGGGGGCGGGCGGGATGACCGAGCGACGCTCGGGGGCGGGCGGGATGACCGAGCGACGCTCGGGGGCGGGCGGGATGCAGCCGGCGGCGGGTTGCTGCTGCGAGATGGGCGCGCAACATCCGGCAAATAGTGGCGGCGCCGGTGGTCACCAGCTGGGCGGGATTGGGTCGGGTCGTTCGTCGGCGAGCCGCACCTGTGTACAGTAGTACACACAGTGGCCGCCGCCGGCTGCGGTAGCGCCCGGCCGGCGCGACGCCGTCCGGTTGCGACTGGGCAGCCGCCGTCCGTGCGTCTGACACCGTGTGCTGCCGCCGACAGGTACCGGGTGCCGCAGAGGGAGATGGACCGCAGGAACGGCGACCGCACCACGCCGCTGCGCACGCCCACCATGGCCGGCGGACTGTTCTCCATCGATCGGGTCAGTGCCCACATCGGCCGCGCAGCCCGCGCGTGGCGGCGGGCCCCGGTCAGTTCACCGCACCGTCCTGCCGCCTGTTGGATGTTCTGTGTCGCAGCCGGTCTCGGGGGCGCGAATAGGGCGAGGAATCGAAGGCGAGGTGCCTGTCTTCCAGCCGAAGGGTTGTGAGTTCGAGTTTCGCCTGTGGCTGATCTTCGCTCGCGACCAATCGGCGTGAGAGGTCGGCGACGCTGTGCGATCCAAAATAGTCGACTCGCTGTAAAACGAATAACCACCACCACCACCACCACCACCACCACCACCACTGAAGGCACCAACTGAATGATAATAAGAAAGCCTGAAGTTCGTAATATCCCAGGGTGATGTCATTAAAAGCATCGCCGTCACCGTTTTGATTGCTCGTTGCGGTGCTGCTTGACTTATCGGTTGCCGCTGCTGGGACGAAGTCATTGTCCTTGATGTGCCGTGCATCGCCTGATTAACGCCTGATTCACTGAAGTGCGTCTTGCACTCGAGACAGTCGTGCGATGGATGCTTGACGTGTGATTACTATGCTCTCCACGCTCGCCCCATTTGACACGATCGCAATAAGTGTGCAGGAACCGTTGCGATTGTCTCGCATGGTGTCGGCGCCCCATAAATTGTCGGCTGTGCCGGCTGTGTCGGCTGTATCGGCTGTGCCGGCTGTGTCGGCTGTGTCGGCTGTGCCGGCTGTGTCGGCTGTGTCGGCTGTGCCGGCTGTGTCGGAGCCATCTGCCGTCTGGCGGATGTTCGACGGACGCGTCCGTCGTGCTGCCGACGCCCGGCGCGCAACGGATGTGCCGTCCCGAGCGTTCCGTGTCACCGCTCCCACCCGCACTGACGTCACACGCCCACCACCCAATCTGCTGATGGCGGCCCGCAGCGGCGGCACGGTCCGTCAGCGTCTGGTCAGGTGCGGTGTGGTCCGGTCTGGTCCGGCGCGGTGTGGTCCGGTCTGGTCAGGTGCGGTGTGGTCCGGTCTGGTCCGGCACGGTCCGTCAGGGTCTGGTCAGGTGCGGTGTGGTCCGGTCTGGTCAGGTGCGGTGTGGTCCGGTCTGGTCAGGTGTGCTGTGGTCCGGTCTGGTCCGGCACGGTCCGTCAGGGTCTGGTCAGGTGCGGTGTGGTCCGGTCTGGTCCGGCGCGGTGTGGTCCGGTCTGGTCCGGCACGGTGCGGTCCGCGCGCGGTCGCGTTCCGCTGAATACTGTGCCGTCGTAAGTCCATGTGCCGTCGTGAGTCCATGTGCCGTCGTAAGTCCATGTGCCGTCGTGAGTCCATGTGCCGTCGTGTGTCCATGTGACGTCGTGTGTTCATGTACCGTCGTGAGTCCATGTGTCTTGTGTCCATGTGCCGTCGTGTGTCCATGTGTCGTCGTGTGTCCATGTGCCGTCGTGTGTCCATGTGTCGTCGTGTGTCCATGTGCCGTCGTGTGTCCATGTGCCGTCGTGTGTCCATGTGTCGTGTGTCCATGTGCCGTCGTGTGTCCATGTGCCGTCGCGTGTCCATGTGCCGTCGTGTGTCCATATGCCGTCGTGTGTCCATGTGCCGTCGTGTGTCCATGTGCCGTCGTGTGTCCATGTGTCGTCGTGTGTCCATGTGTCGTCGTGTGTCCATATGCCGTCGTGTGTTCACGTGTCGTCGCGTGTCTATGTGACGTCGTATGTCCATGTGCCGTCGTGTGTACATGTGTCGTCGTGTGTCCATATGCCGTCGTGTGTTCACGTGTCGTCGCGTGTCTATGTGACGTCGTATGTCCATGTGCCGTCGTGTGTACATGTGTCGTCGTGTGTCCATGTGCCGTCGTGTGTCCATGTGTCACCGTGTGTCCATGTACCGTCGTGTATCCATGTACCGTCGTGTGTCCATGTGCCGTCGTGGGTCTGCCGTGTCTCTGATGGGCAGTTGGTGGCTGTGACTGGATGGGACTGGATTGGGACCATCGACTCGTGGTTGGGTCGCTACCGGAATCCGATGAAAGTCGCACGGTTTTGAGTGTCGTGTAGTGGGTCGAATCTGCTCAGCAGCTCGTGTGGCTGCACATGCATGTCGAGATTGGCCTCATTGAAATGAAACACCCCGACCACGGTGTAAATTATTGTGAGTCGTATGTCCTGTTTCGTTTCGCAGTCCTTCACTCTCAGCATCAAGTCAGTTGTATATATTTATTTATTGGGGATTTATTTCGGGTTAATTATAGCGTATTAGGAGTGGATACTGGGGCAAGTTGCATACAAGCAATACTGGGCAACTGCCCCAAGATGCCAAGTGATGTTTTATGGGTGAAAGCATCTCATGCAGATTATATAGCACATATGCAAAAGGTATACCAGTTACATATGACCTTGAATTGTTTGAAACCACCCCTTCGCCATGGCTGTTCCTCTCCCCCACCTCATCTCAGTCAAGATCGTCTGTTCGATCTACCTTCTATGCTTTAGCTGAGGCGAAGCGCCGATGAGTTCCATGGTTGCGCCATCACTCTATGGCTGCAACTGAGTACTAATCGTGCACAGGTGGGCATGCGACGAAATGATGAGCGCTGTCACGATGCTGTCGTTCGTTGCAGGAGTATTTCTACGAGGTCGGCGCGTATGACGAGGGCATGGACATCTGGGGCGGCGAGAACCTGGAGATGTCGTTCCGGGTGGGTGCGGCGCGCCGCCGGCCGACGAGTGTGCATGGTGTCCCGTGGTGCATGGCGGCCCCCTAGTCAGACGGTAACCGACTAACGTACCAGTGTGAGGCGTGTGTAGTTGGTGGCGCCACGGCCGGCCTCGGGAGTGGTGGCGCCGGCCGCTGATGTTGCAGTTTGCAGGGCCGCTGTCGTGCTCCTCGTCAGGTGTGCCGCGTGTCCTGCCCCCCCCCCCCCACGCCGGTGTCAGTGTGTCGTCTGTCGTGCTCCTCGTCAGGTGTGCCGCGTGTCCTGCCCCCCCCACCCACCCACACGCCGGTGTCAGTGTGTGTCTGTCGTGCTCCTCGTCAGGTGTGCCGCGTGTCCTGCCCCCCCCCCCGCCCCGCTGGTGTCAGTGTGTGTCTGTCGTGCTCCTCGTCAGGTGTGCCGCGTGTCCTGTCCCCCCCCCCCCACGCCAGTGTCAGTGTGTGGTCTGTCGTGCTCCTCGTCAGGTGTGCCGCGTGTCTTGCCCCCCCCCCCCACGCCGGTGTCAGTGTGTGGTCTGTCGTGCTCCTCGTCAGGTGTGCCGCGTGTCTTGCCCCCCCCCCACGCCGGTGTCAGTGTGTGGTCTGTCGTGCTCCTCGTCAGGTGTGCCGCGTGTCCTGCCCCCCACCCACCCACCCCACGCCGGTGTCAGTGTGTCGTCTGTCGTGCTCCTCGTCAGGTGTGCCGTGTGTCCTGCCCCCCCCCCACCCCACGCCGGTGTCAGTGTGTCGTCTGTCGTGCTCCTCGTCAGGTGTGCCGCGTGTCCTGCCCCCCCCCCCCCCCCCACGCCGGTGTCAGTGTGTCGTCTGTCGTGCTCCTCGTCAGGTGTGCCGCGTGTCCTACCCCCCCCCACGCCGGTGTCAGTGTGTGGTCTGTCGTGCTCCTCGTCAGGTGTGCCGTGTGTCCTGCCCCCCACCCCCCACCCCACGCCGGTGTCAGTGTGTGGTCTGTCGTGCTCCTCGTCAGGTGTGCCGCGTGTCCTGCCCCCCCCACCCCACGCCGGTTTCAGTGTATCGTCTGTCGTGCTCCTCGTCAGGTGTGCCGCGTGTCCTGCCCCCCACCCCCACGCCGGTGTCAGTGTGTCGTCTGTCGTGCTCCTCGTCAGGTGTGCCGCGTGTCCTGCCCCCCCCCCCACCCCACGCCGGTGTCAGTGTGTCGTCTGTCGTGCTCCTCGTCAGGTGTGCGGCGTGTCCTGACCCCCCCCCACGCCGGTGTCAGTGTGTCGTCTGTCGTGCTCCTCGTCAGGTGTGCCGCGTGTCCTGCCCCCCCCCCCCCCCCCACGCCGGTGTCAGTGTGTCGTCTGTCGTGCTCCTCGTCAGGTGTGCGGCGTGTCCTGACCCCCCCCCCCCACGCCGGTGTCAGTGTGTCGTCTGTCGTGCTCCTCGTCAGGTGTGCCGCGTGTCCTGCCCCCCCCCCCCCCCACGCCGGTGTCAGTGTGTCGTCTGTCGTGCTCCTCGTCAGGTGTGCCGCGTGTCCTGCCCCCCCCACCCCACGCCGGTGTCAGTGTGTCGTCTGTCGTGCTCCTCGTCAGGTGTGCGGCGTGTCCTGACCCCCCCCCCACGCCGGTGTCAGTGTGTCGTCTGTCGTGCTCCTCGTCAGGTGTGCCGCGTGTCCTGCCCCCCCCCCACGCCGGTGTCAGTGTGTCGTCTGTCGTGCTCCTCGTCAGGTGTGCGGCGTGTCCTGCCCCCCCCCCCCACGCCGGTGTCAGTGTGTCGTCTGTCGTGCTCCTCGTCAGGTGTGCCGTGTGTCCTGCCCCCCCCCCCACGCCGGTGTCAGTGTGTCGTCTGTCGTGCTCCTCGTCAGGTGTGCCGTGTGTCCTGCCCCCCCCCCCCCCCCCCCCACGCCGGTGTCAGTGTGTCGTCTGTCGTGCTCCTCGTCAGGTGTGCCGCGTGTCCTGCCCCCCCCCCCCCCCACGCCGGTGTCAGTGTGTCGTCTGTCGTGCTCCTCGTCAGGTGTGCCGCGTGTCCTGCCCCCCACCACGCCGGTGTCAGTGTGTCGTCTGTCGTGCTCCTCGTCAGGTGTGCGGCGTGTCCTGACCCCCCCCACGCCGGTGTCAGTGTGTCGTCTGTCGTGCTCCTCGTCAGGTGTGCCGCGTGTCCTGACCCCCCCCCACGCCGGTGTCAGTGTGTCGTCTGTCGTGCTCCTCGTCAGGTGTGCCGCGTGTCCTGCCCCCCCCCCCACCCCACGCCGGTGTCAGTGTGTGGTCTGTCGTGCTCCTCGTCAGGTGTGCCGCGTGTCCTGTCCCCCCCCCCCCCCCCACGCCGGTGTCAGTGTATCGTCTGTCGTGCTCCTCGTCAGGTGTGCCGTGTGTCCTGCCCCCCCCCCCCCCACCCCACGCCGGTGTCAGTGTGTCGTCTGTCGTGCTCCTCGTCAGGTGTGCCGCGTGTCCTGCCCCCCACCCCCCACGCCGGTGTCAGTGTGTCGTCTGTCGTGCTCCTCGTCAGGTGTGCCGTGTGTCCTGCCCCCCACCCCACGCCGGTGTCAGTGTGTGGTCTGTCGTGCTCCTCGTCAGGTGTGCCGCGTGTCCTGCCCCCCCCCCACCCCCACCCCACGCCGGTGTCAGTGTATCGTCTGTCGTGCTCCTCGTCAGGTGTGCCGTGTGTCCTGCCCCCCCCCCCCCCCCACGCCGGTGTCAGTGTGTGGTCTGTCGTGCTCCTCGTCAGGTGTGCCGCGTGTCCTGCCCCCCACCCCACGCCGGTTCAGTGTCGTCTGTCGTGCTCCTCGTCAGGTGTGCCGTGTGTCCTGCCCCCCCACCCCACGCCGGTGTCAGTGTATCGTCTGTCGTGCTCCTCGTCAGGTGTGCCGTGTGTCCTGCCCCCCCCCCCACCCCACGCCGGTGTCAGTGTATCGTCTGTCGTGCTCCTCGTCAGGTGTGCCGCGTGTCCTGCCCCCCCCCACGCCGGTGTCAGTGTGTCGTCTGTCGTGCTCCTCGTCAGGTGTGCCGCGTGTCCTGCCCCCACCCCACGCCGGTGTCAGTGTGTCGTCTGTCGTGCTCCTCGTCAGGTGTGCCGCGTGTCCTGCCCCCCACCCCACGCCGGTGTCAGTGTGTCGTCTGTCGTGCTCCTCGTCAGGTGTGCCGCGTGTCCTGCCCCCCCCCCCCCCCACGCCGGTGTCAGTGTGTCGTCTGTCGTGCTCCTCGTCAGGTGTGCCGCGTGTCCTGCCCCCCCCCCCCACGCCGGTGTCAGTGTGTCGTCTGTCGTGCTCCTCGTCAGGTGTGCCGCGTGTCCTGCCCCCCCCCCACGCCGGTGTCAGTGTGTCGTCTGTCGTGCTCCTCGTCAGGTGTGCCGCGTGTCCTGCCCCCCCCCCACGCCGGTGTCAGTGTGTGTCTGTCGTGCTCCTCGTCAGGTGTGCCGGTGTCCTGCCCCCCACACGCCGGTGTCAGTGTGTCGTCTGTCGTGCTCCTCGTCAGGTGTGCCGTGCCCCCCCCCCCCCCACGCCGGTGTCAGTGTGTCGTCTGTCGTGCTCCTCGTCAGGTGTGCCGCGTGTCCTGCCCCCCACCCACGCCGGTGTCAGTGTGTCGTCTGTCGTGCTCCTCGTCAGGTGTGCCGCGTGTCCTGCCCCCCCCCCCCACCCCACGCCGGTGTCAGTGTATCGTCTGTCGTGCTCCTCGTCAGGTGTGCCGCGTGTCCTGACCCCCCCCACGCCGGTGTCAGTGTGTCGTCTGTCGTGCTCCTCGTCAGGTGTGCCGCGTGTCCTGCCCCCCCCACCCACGCCGGTGTCAGTGTGTCGTCTGTCGTGCTCCTCGTCAGGTGTGCCGCGTGTCCTGCCCCCCCCCCACCCCCACGCCGGTGTCAGTGTATCGTCTGTCGTGCTCCTCGTCAGGTGTGCCGTGTCCTGCCCCCCCCCCACGCCGGTGTCAGTGTGTCGTCTGTCGTGCTCCTCGTCAGGTGTGCCGTGTGTCCTGCCCCCCCCCCACGCCGGTGTCAGTGTGTCGTCTGTCGTGCTCCTCGTCAGATGTGCCGCGTATCCTGCCCCCCCACCCCACGCCGGTGTCAGTGTGTCGTCTGTCGTGCTCCTCGTCAGGTGTGCCGTGTGTCCTGCCCCCCCCCACCCCACGCCGGTGTCAGTGTGTCGTCTGTCGTGCTCCTCGTCAGGTGTGCCGTGTCCTGCCCCCCACCCCCACACGCCGGTGTCAGTGTGTCGTCTGTCGTGCCTGGTCAGGTATGCCGTGCTTGGTATGCCGTATGCCAGGTATGCCGGGTATGCCAGGTATGACATACCGTGCTTGGTATGCAGGTATGCCAGGTATGCCGTGCTCCTCGTCAGGTATGCCGTGTGTCCGCCCCCCCCCCACACGCCGGTGTCAGTGTGTCGTCTGTCGTGCCTGGCTCTACGAACCGCTTCCTTTATCAGGTGCGACGGCTCCGTTTCGTGCGGCCGGTGGCTGCCTGGTGTACCAGCTGCCGTTATACAGGTGTACCAGCAGGGGCAGCGGCTGCCCCTGTACCAGGTTTCGTTTCCGAGTACTGCGGTCCGCCAGATCCCTCCCCCAAGTACCGTGTTGTGTTCCACCACAGCCATGATTCCGTCCTCTGTGACCAGGCTCCGCCTCAGGTTCTGTGTGCGGCTGCTGTTTTACCAGGCGCCACACGTCGACTGTCTGCAACAGGAGTAGCTTTGTATTGTCGCCGTGTCACCGTGATATATCGTACGGCTCAATAAGCTCTCCCCCCCCCCCCACACACCCAGTTGGTAGCAGCATGTATCGACGGCGTTCCGATGGTCATAGCTGCTGGCCGGTGTGCGTGCCTGCCCATGCATGGGGTGGGTTGTGTGTGAGGAAGTAGACTGGCCGCTCTTGCCCGGAGACTGTGACTGAGCGATGTGGTAGTTGGCAATGTCGTTGGGGAACTGGGTAGTAGATGCTGTCATAGAAGGATTGGGTAGTAGACATTATCCTAGAGGGATTGCGTAGTAGATAATGTCAGTGAGGGATTTGGTAATGGATAATGTCACTGAGCAATTGGGTAGTAGATAATGGCATTGGGGGAATTGGATAGTAAATGTCACTGGGGAGTGGGTAGAAGATAATGCCATTGAGTGACTGGATGGTAGATTGTGTCGTACCATGTGTGGCTAAGTCAACTGCCCTGATATCAGTTGTGTGTGTGTGCGTGTCGGCTGCCCTGATATCAGCTGTGTGTGGCTGAGTCAGCGGCTGCCCTGATATCAGCTGTGTGTGGCTGAGTCAGCGGCTGCCCTGATATCAGCTGTGTGTGACTGAGTCGGCTGCCCTGATATCAGCTGTGTGTGACTGAGTCGGCTGCCCTGATATCAGCTGTGTGTGACTGAGTCAGCGGCTGCCCTGATATCAGCTGTGTGTGACTGAGTCAGCGGCTGCCCTGATATCAGCCGTGTGTGACTGAGTCGGCTGCCCTGATGTCAGTTGTGTGTGGCTGAGTCAGCGGCTGCCCTGATATCAGCCGTGTGTGACTGAGTCAGCGGCTGCCCTGATATCAGCTGTGTGTGACTGAGTCGGCTGCCCTGATATCAGCTGTGTGTGACTGAGTCAGCGGCTGCCCTGATATCAGCTGTGTGTGACTGAGTCGGCTGCCCTGATATCAGCTGTGTGTGACTGAGTCAGCGGCTGCCCTGATATCAGCCGTGTGTGACTGAGTCAGCGGCTGCCCTGATATCAGCCGTGTGTACTGAGTCGGCTGCCCTGATATCAGCCGTGTGTGACTGAGTCGGCTGCCCTGATATCAGCTGTGTGTGACTGAGTCGGCTGCCCTGATATCAGCTGTGTGTGGCTGAGTCAGCGGCTGCCCTGATATCAGCTGTGTGTGACTGAGTCAGCGGCTGCCCTGATATCAGCTGTGTGTGACTGAGTCGGCTGCCCTGATATCAGCCGTGTGTGACTGAGTCGGCTGCCCTGATATCAGCTGTGTGTGACTGAGTCAGCGGCTGCCCTGATATCAGCTGTGTGTGACTGAGTCGGCTGCCCTGATATCAGCTGTGTGTGACTGAGTCGGCTGCCCTGATATCAGCTGTGTGTGACTGAGTCAGCGGCTGCCCTGATATCAGCTGTGTGTGACTGAGTCGGCTGCCCTGATATCAGCCGTGTGTGACTGAGTCAGCGGCTGCCCTGATATCAGCTGTGTGTGGCTGAGTCAGCGGCTGCCCTGATATCAGCTGTGTGTGGCTGAGTCAGCGGCTGCCCTGATATCAGCTGTGTGTGGCTGAGTCAGCGGCTGCCCTGATATCAGCTGTGTGTGACTGAGTCGGCTGCCCTGATATCAGCCGTGTGTGGCTGAGTCAGCGGCTGCCCTGATATCAGCTGTGTGTGACTGAGTCGGCTGCCCTGATATCAGCCGTGTGTGGCTGAGTCAGCGGCTGCCCTGATATCAGCTGTGTGTGGCTGAGTCAGCGGCTGCCCTGATATCAGCTGTGTGTGGCTGAGTCAGCGGCTGCCCTGATATCAGCTGTGTGTGGCTGAGTCAGCGGCTGCCCTGATATCAGCTGTGTGTGACTGAGTCAGCGGCTGCCCTGATATCAGCTGTGTGTGACTGAGTCGGCTGCCCTGATATCAGCCGTGTGTGACTGAGTCGGCTGCCCTGATATCAGTTGTGTGTGTGTGCCGGACGTGGCTGAGTCGTTAACACCACCGCCAGTTGCCGTCGGCGCCCCTCGGCGCCCCTCGGTGCCTCGGGTACAAGCCTGGGGTCGCAGCCGCCGTGTGTTGGCCATTCACTGTGCTGCTTTCTTGTCTGACGGGCGCACGCTATTGGTTTGCACCCGCCCCGCCACAGGGGTATGTGATGGTGGGTCGAGGCTCATCCACCCTTTTTAGGTTACGCACGCGCGCGCATGTGCACATACACATATACACATACAATCATACATACAAGCACACACATACAATCACGGGTTCTTGCGAACTTTTCCACCTATGTTCTTGTGCTAGCAAAGTACGACGCAACAAATAAGGCAACTATGTGTATATGGGGAGATGGAATCTGGGTGTAAAATATCAAATTCGATTATCGTTGAATTGCTCCTGAAGGCACAGCCGTTTCAGCGCCGATGGTTGTTTTATATTCCCGTCTTATCGTCAATTGCGTCCCTCAGATTGCGCACATATCTGCCACCGCACTATGACGTGAACCCAATCTTACCAGACTGAACGAAAACCCGGCATGAAAACGCGATAGAACTCTCTTCCGGCCGCCTATTGTTGCCCGGCAGTGTGGCAATTTCCCCGGGGTATTCTGCGCCACCGAACACATCCACCGTTTAAACCGAGCCGAATGCATCACCCGGTCGGAAGCCAGGCCCCAGGAGCACGGCGCGGTGGTGAGGCGGCGGCCGCGGCTGCTGG
Source organism: Ashinkailepas kermadecensis (assembly GCA_034440615.1). Classification (NCBI taxonomy): domain Eukaryota; kingdom Metazoa; phylum Arthropoda; class Thecostraca; family Neolepadidae; genus Ashinkailepas; species Ashinkailepas kermadecensis. The sequence continues at coordinate 221,368 of JAOTOM010004690.1, read as the reverse complement.
CTGAGCTGGCTGAGCCGGCCAGCAGCGGTGAGGCGGCCGTGTCGTGGGGCGGCTCAGCGCCTGCAGCACCCGTGTGTGGCCTGTGCACCCGGCGGCAGCCCGCCCGGCCTCTGCCTGCGGCCCGCGCACGTGTCTCCGGTCGGTCGTGCCCGCCTCGTGCGTCCTGCATGGTGTTGCCGCTTCGTCTGCTGCTCTGTTGTTGCGCGCGTGCACCCCGCTCCGACCACCGTGTGCCCACCGACTCGGGTCACCGGTCACGACGGTCACCGTCCGGGAACGCGGCGCGCCCGCGTGCGGCCGCGGCGTGGGCAGTCGGCGCGCCTCGCCAAATGTCGGCCGTGAAGAAATGGCGCTGTTATTCCCGCCTTGTTTTGTTCGTCTGTGTCGAGTCTGCTTTGGAGGTTCGTTGACTTCAAAGAGCTTTCTTAAATCACATTTGCTTGTTTTCCTTGTTGGAGGTCCAATTCCGTCACCATCGTGCGATTGAGTCTTTTTTCGGAAGGATTGAACTGAAAGATTGCACCATCTGTGCGTTAGATTAGTGGGCGAATCTGAGCACGCTCAACATTCAGTTCATGCAAATTCGCCCGGCCTCGTTTCGCACTGATGCCCCCCCCCACACCAAAAAAAAAAATAATAATAATAACTAACCAGCTAACTCGTTCCTTACTGCACCCAGTGAGCTGTCGCGCGAGCCGCTGAACCAGACAGGTGGCCTGACCTGACCTGACCCGAGTCGGTGTGTGCCGAGTGCTGGACCTGCCACCACGCTGACCGTGGTCGGCGCCGACCCGCCCTGACCCGCCCTGACCTGACGTGTGCGGGACTGTGGTCAGGTGTGGCAGTGTGGCGGCCAGCTGGAGATAATCCCCTGTTCGCGTGTTGGCCACGTGTTCCGGGACAAGTCGCCCTACTCCTTCCCCGGCGGAATCAGCAATATCATCGTCAAGAACGCCGTGCGCGTGGCGGAGGTGTGGATGGACAATTGGCGCGACTTCTATTACGAGATGAACCCAGGTACCTCTCTCTCTCTCTCTGCCTCGGGCATCCGCCCGGTAGGCTTGCTGCAGCTTAAAACAAGCTCGACGCCGTCACCCGAGATGTCACGGTTGGTATAAGGTCGCGTCCCCATCGTCTTGACCTGGTGAGTGTCTGCAGGTGAGAGGGCACGTGACGCTGCGGCTTGCATGGCTTCTGAATGATTGCGGGCAGCACGGTTGTCTCGTCGGCGGTCTTCGAGCGCTCGCAGCACGTCTAACACCAACTCTGTCAGCCACCTCGTGAACTAGTAGTTGCCACAGCCGCCGCCGGGCGGCGCTGTCGGCGGCAGCGGCTGACGCCCACTAACGACGGCGGCCGGGCTGGCTCGTGCGCAGGTGTGGATGTGCGGCGGCACGCTGGAGATAGCGCCCTGCTCGCACGTGGGCCACATCTTCCGCAAGTCGACGCCCTACTCGTTCCCGGGCGGCACGTCGCGCATCGTCAATCACAACAACGCGCGGCTGGCCGAGGTCTGGCTGGACGAGTGGAAGGAGTTCTATTTTTCTATTAACCCAGGTGTGACACTGGCGTTGTGCGCTAACACGCCGCGCGGCCGGCCGCCGGGATCCGACTGGCGCAGACGCGCCCACGTGACCGGGTCGCGTGTCAGGGTCGTGGCGCGGCCGAGCCGGTCGGGTCCCGCGCGGCCCTCCGCGCTCCCGCGCGGCCGGTGCCAGGTGGCGCTCGTGCCTGTCGATGGTGGCGGCGAGACGCAGTGACGTCACCACACGTGGCCGACGTCCCGGTGCGGTGTAGTCACCGGACCTGGTCGGGCTGTTCGGTCCTGTCGAGCCGTGGAGCGCCACCTGGGGCGGCCGGGCGGGCGTGGTGATGAGACGGGTGGCGGTCACGGTCACGGTGCGGGCGGGTAGAGTTCGGTGCAGACGTAGCGTACCGTGGTGCAGGTGTTCGACTGTGTGTGGCAGGCCGCCTCCTGGCAGCTCGCTGCGTGACGACAGTGTGTGGTCGTACGATTGGTGAGGGTGGTGGTGTTTCCCTCATGGTGAGTACCTCGTGGCGTGTGGTGTGTGACCCTTGAGGCCAGAGGCCAGTGGAGGTCTCCTGAGCCTCCTGACCTCGAAACACGGCGACACACCCGCAAATCTCACTGCGATGTTTTGGCCTTCGCTGAAGCTTTTAATTCTTAACTCTTACCTAAACTACTTGTTTAGTCGTACACCCAGCGCATATTAGATTAAACTAATAAAGATTTCGGGTGAGCATGAAGCAACTAAAAATGCTAAATAGAGTGTTTGACTGATTGTTTATGTCTTGCTAACGTGAGCATACATATGCATGATACCATGGTATCACGCTTTTTTATATGATATATATTTGACCACCGCTGAGGTTTCTACCAACTCTCCGTTACTGAACCCTTCCAGGACCACCCCCGTACTGCTACTACCAAATAACATGACAGAGATCCCTTCCAGCCCACCCCTGTACTGCTACTACCAACTAGCATGCTTGAGATGAAGTTGACCACTCGAGAAATAAAGCGCAATGCTTGTCTCGTGACTTACCCAATGCCAACTTTATTTATTTATTCAGGATTGCACAGCAATGTGAGGTTGGTTTGTGATGGCACTTTGATGGTGGGATAGCCTATCCATACGATTTCGGTCAATGAGGTGAATCATTGTCATGTAGCAAGGTGGCTTCAATATAATGTACAAATTCACAAGGTCATCGTAGAGGCTTACTGGTGATGTGTCAGGCTCGTAATTCTCAGACTGGCATAGGCATAATGTGTAACAAGTGTTACTCTTTATGCTACCAAATGATAGATTAGCGTTCGGTTGACACAGATCGATTTTGGTATTCAAATCCACCTTCGAAGCTTGTGCGGCAAGTCGAGATCAATGGGCACGGTTGGCGAAGCTTCATTTCAGACTCACGTGGGACCGCGGTAGCTCAGTCGGTAGGGCGTTGAACTCTTGAGATCGCGGGTTCGAGACCCACTGCCGGCGGAATTATCGAGTCCACCTCCGACCAATCACCGTGATAGGTTGACGACGCTGTATGGCCTAGTAGTTAAATAAGTCATTAAGCGAACCCAAGGTCCTGCTTCCGACCCAAGACTCACATCAAGCTCCCGAACGTGGTGCATAGCCTGCTGACCTTCGCCCTCTCGTCGCGTCAAAAGAAACGATGCATTAGCTTTCAGTTGAGTATCACCGTCCGTATCACATGGCGGCTTAGGTTGCTGAGGTTGCCACAACTCATGTGAATGCAACTGACTGCTCCGTCAACTCCCCGTTCATTTCTTTGTCTCGGAATGATGCGGCCATAGTTTTGTGATGCCCAGGCTTGTTCTGAAGACCATGGCACAGTCGAGCATAAGGCTGTTCTGGGTAAAGGTGGGATCCCTCGTAATGATTGTGCATTGATGATCACCTTGCGCTCTATGTGTGGAGTTCACTGACAGATAACCCAAGTTAACCTGACCTGGAACATGGAAGTGGATGGTGCAGCCGCGACTAATTCGTCACTCGACTTTGGGGCATGTTTACCGGGTGTCTGGGCCGTAGATGTAACAGCTGTGCCATGCAGCCTCTAGGGTGCTTCGAGATGGGAGAGAGTCACTCCCGCCCCTTCTGTGCCGACGGGAGAGGGTCATCACTACCCCTCCCATGCCGACCAGTTTGGATCGCGCCCACCTTCCTTGCGCCCAATAGACAGCTGGTTAACGTTTTTGTGTCAGTTTCCTGCTCCTTACCTGGAAGTGGCACGCTTTTACCAGGCCCCCTGGAGCGTTGGTGGTCAATGTACAAGGGTGACGGGAGCGCAGTATTTGATGTGTACCGGAAACAGCGGTGGGAAACGCGTGGGTGGATAACCTGACCTGACCGGACCTAAGCTGACCTAATCTGACCTGGTGTGACCTGCGGCAGGCGCTCGGAACGTCGAGATGGGCGACGTGTCGGAGCGAATAGACCTGAGAAAGCGATTACAGTGCAAATCGTTCCGATGGTACCTGGAGAATGTCTACCCAGAATCACAGATGCCGCTCGATTACTTCTACTTAGGAGAGGTGGGATGTCTGCCAAACCTGGGAGAGACCACAGGTCTGGCGTATATGACGCGTGATGTTGAGACATAAAAGCGAGTTACATGCGTGCAACCATCAATGAATGAGCTTAGTTGACCTCGAGGAGAGGTGTTATCTGCCAGATGATTTAGTACACATACGAGAGTTCATGGGTGTACCCTTGACAGCATGAATCGTCTCGTGGTAAGGTTAGATACTATGTCGAGTATAATTGCCTTACAATGTCACATCTACGTGCCAGATCTCGGATCGCGGGAAGAATACATCATGTGAGGATTGTTTTGATTATTTTATTACAGCTTCTGTATGGCAGTTCCTCAGCATTAATGAGACTAATGTCTCACTAAGGGTTAACCGCTCATCCATTGGTGTTTTGGTTTGCCTCTGTCGGTGTCGATGTGTTCTGAGCGTGAAAATGAATAGCGGCGGCGATGCTGCCTCCGCTGTCTGATGATTATCGGAACTGGTATGACCAGTTACGTGACCCTGTGTCGGTTGCGAAAAGAACAATGGCATTTGCCCTTTCAAACCCTGGCGACCGCTCGCCGTGGCATCTGCCGGCCTGACTCAGCATCACATTGATTGCTTGTCTCAAGCCGCTGCGTTTGATGGTGCTGAATGCTGAAATTGGCCTGTCCTCACACCTGGACCGTGGACTGACGTCTGCCTTGACGTCAGTGACATAGACTGGCTCCTGTGTCCTCACACCTAAACCGTGGACTGACGTCCGTCTTGACACCGGGGACATGGACTGGCTCCTGTGTCCTCACACCTGGGCCGTGGACTGACGTCTGTCTTGACACCGGGGACCTGGACTGGCTCCTGTGTCCTCACACCTGGACCGTGGACTGACGTCTGTCTTGACACCGGGGACCTGGACTGGCTCCTGTGTCCTCACACCTGGACCGTGGACTGACGTCTGTCTTGACACCGGGGACCTGGACTGGCTCCTGTGTCCTCACACCTGGACCGTGGACTGACGTCTGTCTGGACACCGGGGACATGGACTGGCTCCTGTGTCCTCACACCTGGACCGTGGACTGACGTCTGTCTTGACACCGGGGACATGGACTGGCTCCTGTGTCCTCACACCTGGACCGTGGACTGACGTCTGTCTTGACACCGGGGACATGGACTGGCTCCTGTGTCCTCACACCTGGACCGTGGACTGACGTCTGTCTTGACACCGGGGACATGGACTGGCTCCTGTGTCCTCACACCTGGACCGTGGACTGACGTCTGTCTTGACACCGGGGACCTGGACTGGCTCCTGTGTCCTCACACCTGGACCGTGGACTGACGTCTGTCTTGACACCGGGGACCTGGACTGGCTCCTGTGTCCTCACACCTGGACCGTGGACTGACGTCTGTCTTGACACCGGGGACATGGACTGGCTCCTGTGTCCTCACACCTGGACCGTGGACTGACGTCTGTCTTGACACCGGGGACATGGACTGGCTCCTGTGTCCTCACACCTGGACCGTGGACTGACGTCTGTCTTGACACCGGGGACATGGACTGGCTCCTGTGTCCTCACACCTGGACCGTGGACTGACGTCTGTCTTGACACCGGGGACATGGACTGGCTCCTGTGTCCTCACACCTGGACCGTGGACTGACGCCTGTCTTGACACCGGGGACATGGACTGGCTCCTGTGTCCTCACACCTGGACCGTGGACTGACGTCTGTCTTGACACCGGGGACATGGACTGGCTCCTGTGTCCTCACACCTGGACCGTGGACTGACGTCTGTCTTGACACCGGGGACATGGACTGGCTCCTGTGTCCTCACACCTGGACCGTGGACTGACGTCTGTCTTGACACCGGGGACCTGGACTGGCTCCTGTGTCCTCACACCTGGACCGTGGACTGACGTCTGTCTTGACACCGGGGACATGGACTGGCTCCTGTGTCCTCACACCTGGACCGTGGACTGACGTCTGTCTTGACACCGGGGACATGGACTGGCTCCTGTGTCCTCACACCTGGACCGTGGACTGACGTCTGTCTTGACACCGGGGACATGGACTGGCTCCTGTGTCCTCACACCTGGACCGTGGACTGACGTCTGTCTTGACACCGGGGACATGGACTGGCTCCTGTGTCCTCACACCTGGACCGTGGACTGACGTCTGTCTTGACACCGGGGACCTGGACTGGCTCCTGTGTCCTCACACCTGGACCGTGGACTGACGTCTGTCTTGACACCGGGGACATGGACTGGCTCCTGTGTCCTCACACCTGGACCGTGGACTGACGTCTGTCTTGACACCGGGGACATGGACTGGCTCCTGTGTCCTCACACCTGGACCGTGGACTGACGTCTGTCTTGACACCGGGGACATGGACTGGCTCCTGTGTCCTCACACCTGGACCGTGGACTGACGTCTGTCTTGACACCGGGGACATGGACTGGCTCCTGTGTCCTCACACCTGGACCGTGGACTGACGTCTGTCTTGACACCGGGGACATGGACTGGCTCCTGTGTCCTCACACCTGGACCGTGGACAGACGTCTGTATTGACGTCAGTGACATGGACTGGCTCCTGTGTCCTCACACCTGGACCGTGGACTGACGTCTGTCTTGACACCGGGGACATGGACTGGCTCCTGTGTCCTCACACCTGGACCGTGGACTGACGTCTGTCTTGACACCGGGGACATGGACTGGCTCCTGTGTCCTCACACCTGGACCGTGGACTGACGTCTGTCTTGACACCGGGGACATGGACTGGCTCCTGTGTCCTCACACCTGGACCGTGGACAGACGTCTGTATTGACGTCAGTGACATGGACTGGCTCCTGTGTCCTCACACCTGGACCGTGGACTGACGTCTGTTTTGACACCGGGAACATGGACTGGCTCCTGTGTCCTCACACCTGGACCGTGGACAGACGTCTGTATTGACGTCAGTGACATGGACTGGCTCCTGTGTCCTCACACCTGGACCGTGGACTGACGTCTGTCTTGACACCGGGGACATGGACTGGCTCCTGTGTCCTCACACCTGGACCGTGGACTGACGTCTGTCTTGACACCGGGGACATGGACTGGCTCCTGTGTCCTCACACCTGGACCGTGGACTGACGTCTGTCTTGACACCGGGGACATGGACTGGCTCCTGTGTCCTCACACCTGGACCGTGGACTGACGTCTGTCTTGACACCGGGGACATGGACTGGCTCCTGTGTCCTCACACCTGGACCGTGGACTGACGTCTGTCTTGACACCGGGGACATGGACTGGCTCCTGTGTCCTCACACCTGGGCCGTGGACTGACGTCTGTCTTGACACCGGGGACCTGGGCTGGCTCCTGTGTCCTCACACCTGGACCGTGGACTGACGTCTGTCTTGACACCGGGGACATGGACTGGCTCCTGTGTCCTCACACCTGGACCGTGGACTGACGTCTGTCTTGACACCGGGGACATGGACTGGCTCCTGTGTCCTCACACCTGGACCGTGGACTGACGTCTGTCTTGACACCGGGGACATGGGCTGGCTCCTGTGTCCTCACACCTGGACCACAGCCGGACGTCTGTCTCTGAACTAACTCCGACGTCCGTATATCTGGGCCACGTGCTGATGCCTGTGCTTTACATGCGGTCCGTGCACTTACGCCGGCCGGTGTCCGCAAATGACTGACGCCGGCCGGTGTGCGCAAATGACTGACGCCGGCCGGTGTCCGCAAATGACTGATGCCGGCCCGTGTCCACAGATGACTGATGCCGGCCCGTGTCGTCAGATGACTGACGCCGGCCGGTGTCGTCAGATGACTGACGCCGGCCCGAGTCCTCAGATGACTGACGCCGGCCCGTGTCCTCAGATGACTGACGCCGGCCGGTGTCGTCAGATGACTGACGCCGGCCCGAGTCCACAGATGACTGACGCCGGCCGGTGTCGTCAGATGACTGACGCCGGCCCGAGTCCACAGATGACTGACGCCGGCCCGAGTCCACAGATGACTGACGCCGGCCGGTGTCGTCAGATGACTGACGCCGGCCTGAGTCCTCAGATGACTGATGCCGGCCGGTGTCCTCAGATGACTGACGCCGGCCCGAGTCGTCAGATGACTGATGCCGGCCCGTGTCCACAGATGACTGACGCCGGCCCGAGTCGTCAGATGACTGATGCCGGCCGGTGTCCTCAGATGACTGACGCCGGCCCGAGTCGTCAGATGACTGATGCCGGCCGGTGTCGTCAGATGACTGACGCCGGCCCGAGTCCACAGATGACTGATGCCGGCCCGTGTCGTCAGATGACTGACGCCGGCCCGTGTCGTCAGATGACTGACGCCGGCCCGAGTCCTCAGATGACTGACGCCGGCCCGTGTCCACAGATGACTGACGCCGGCCGGTGTCGTCAGATGACTGACGCCGGCCCGAGTCCACAGATGACTGACGCCGGCCGGTGTCGTCAGATGACTGATGCCGGCCCGAGTCCTCAGATGACTGACGCCGGCCCGTGTCGTCAGATGACTGACGCCGGCCCGAGTCGTCAGATGACTGATGCCGGCCCGTGTCGTCAGATGACTGACGCCGGCCCGAATCCTCAGATGACTGATGCCGGCCGGTGTCCTCAGATGACTGACGCCGGCCCGTGTCCTCAGATGACTGACGCCGGCCCGTGTCGTCAGATGACTGACGCCGGCCCGTGTCGTCAGATGACTGATGCCGGCCCGTGTCGTCAGATGACTGACGCCGGCCCGAGTCCTCAGATGACTGATGCCGGCCGGTGTCGTCAGATGACTGACGCCGGCCCGTGTCGTCAGATGACTGACGCCGGCCCGTGTCGTCAGATGACTGACGCCGGCCCGAGTCCGCAGATGACGTTTGACTGTGTCCGCAGATGACGTTTGACTGTGTCCGCAGATGACGTTTGACTGTGTCCGCAGATGACGTTTGACTGTGTCCGCAGATGACGTTTGGCTGTGTCCGCAGATACGTAACGTGGACACGCAACAGTGTCTGGACACGATGGGTCGCAAGGGCAGCGAGCCGGTGGGGATCGGCTTCTGCCACGGGCTGGGTGGTAACCAGGTCAGTCGGCCGTCGACACACTGGCTACCTCGCTGGGGAGGTACTCCTAGCTAGTCCACCACTGACTACCTCGCCAGGTACATGCTCCTAGACGGTCCACCACTGACTACCACGCCGGGCAGGTACTCCTAGCTAGTCCACCACTGGCTACCTCGCCGGGTACATGCTCCTAGCTGGTCCACCACTGGCTACCTCGCCGGGTAGATGCTCCTAGCTGGTCCACCACTGGCTACCTCGCCGGGTAGATGCTCCTAGCTGGTCCACCACTGGCTACCTCGCCGGGTAGATGCTGCTGGCCAGTCCACATGCCTCTCTGAGAGAGTGTATCAACGTGGTTTACGGGGACGAGTGGTCTAGGGGTAAGATGCTCGTCTCGCAATCGAAAAATTGTGGGTTCGAATCTCGCCTGTCGCTACTCTTCGCCCGCGACCAATCGGCGTGAGAGATTGGCGACGCTATATGACTCAACGATCGACGTGTCGTAAAACCAATAACCAACCAACGTGGTTTACAAGTGATGACTCAATTGTGGATAGATGCCTCCCCCCCCCCCCATCCACACGCACACACAAAGCATACCTGCAATATGTAGGCATCCTTGCAGTCGAGTTGATAGAGTGGAGATGTTGTATTCCACTTTCCCCAGTTTAATGCATGGGTTTGCAGGTTCTTGTTCCGTTTGTCTGCATTTAGTGATGGTTGGATGTCTTGGCCTTAAAGCACTATGATGCCTTTTGGTCGCCGTGTTTATGGCTGCGAAGCACGTGATCGGATTCCGTTATATTCTTCAACATGATGGCATTTCTGCCTAGCAGCAGCTAGCCAGAAAGTCAGTGATGGACTTCGTAGCTCGGTTCTTCTAAAAGAAAGCGACAAGGGTATTAAGGCCATCTATGGTATCGTATTTGTGGAACATGAACAGTGTGATTTGGGTTAGCCGGCGGAAATTTATCAGGCTTATCCAGGTTGTACAAAGTGTATTTTTGGGTGGAGCATCATGAGTTTAGACTCAAGCTGCGACCCTTTAATACAGCAACGATAGGTGTTTTGTCCTTCGCTATAATATGCCCTCGGCACTTGTCTGGCCCCAAAAAGCACATAAAGCTGCACTGGAAGTCGTACCTCGACAGCCATATAACCGACGTCATGAACAGACTTTTACAATCCCGACGACCGGTGTTGACCTCTACGACCTCTGCTCGGCAGGTATTCGCGTACACAAAGCGGGGTCAGATAATGTCGGACGACAACTGCCTGGACGCGGCTAGTGGCGACAGTCCTGTTAAAATGGTCCGCTGCCACGGCATGGGCGGGAATCAACACTGGAAGTACGACAAAACCGTGAGTGTTGCTGCTGCGCCTGCCTGACATCTAGCGGCAGGTCCGCCAACTACCGTGTATTCTGTCGCAACCAACCGTTTTGTAAGGAATAGCCGGAGTGAAAGCATGTGTATGGCCAAGCCTGTTATGGTTCTGGATGCTTGAAAAACAAAACGTCAGGTTGTTAGGATGTGAAACCGCACGATGAGACAGTTCTTAATTTCATGCCAGAGTGTAAGGCTGCAGTAAGAAAAGCTTCAGTTATCATGGATAAAGTAGACGAAGTTTGCTGTAACACTTGATGTTTGTTTGATGGCACCCTGCGTTCAACAAATTGTATGATTCGTAATTCGAAGAATCTCCACTTGAAGTATCTTTAAAGGAATTTACGCTGCAGGATATATTTTCCTTACAGCACGAAACATTTCCGATGCATATAGTTGGTGATTTGTAGCTTGAATTGCGATGCAAAGTTACACAAGTTAGTGTGTATTTTCGTTTCAAGTTTGTGTTCCCGATCAGCGGACCTCGACAGCTTGTGGTCATACCCTGTTCGGAGGCATCTCGCAATCGCTCCATAAAACATCGAGCATTGCCCCACGTTATATAGACGTGCTCTACCTTCGTCCCGCTGTCAGCTCCAAGGTCCATAACGCCCGGACCTCGAACCTCCAAAGTAGTTCCAGGGACCTCCAAAGTAGCCCCGGAGATCTTCTGCATGATGTGTGGCGGTGTGGATGTCCGTCGGTGTGGCGTGGACCGCTCAGGGGACTTCACCGAGCGCCGGCGGTGATAGCTGACCATTGCGCACCGTCACTGTCACTACGACTGCTGCCATTGCAACACGGCTCTGTCGCCACCACGTAATAGTTCTTGAGTCCGTGGAGGTTGTGAGCTGTGGACGTTATGATGCAAGGTTTCCGTTGTTCTGTCGGAGACGATACGGGGGACCAGTGGTCTAGGGGTAAGATGCTCGTCTCACAATCGAAGGTTGTGGGTTCGAGTCTCACCTGTCGCTACTCTTCGCCCGCGACCAATCGGCGTGAGAGATTGGCGACGCTACATGACTCAACGGTCGACGTGTCGTAAAACCAATAACCAACCAATCGGAGACGATACGACATCGGGATTTTGACATCGAGCCTGGAACACACCCTCAGTTGTACAGTGTGCTCGGGTGCGCTGCTCAGTGTGGACGCCGAGTCCGAGGCGCCCGTCCGACCCCGTCACAGCCGACGTCAGTGACCCGACCCGACCCGACCTCCTGCCGCCAGGCGATGACGATCGTGCACATCAACTCGGGCCGGTGTATGCAGCACGCGCGCTCCGACGGCGGCCGCCTGTCGCTGCAGGATTGCAGCCGCCACGACTCGGCGCAGAAGTGGGTGATGAAGAGCAAGTTCCGGTGGCAGGCCAACTGACGCGCCGCGGCGCCAGAGGGCGGCGGGCCGCGTGATAGCCTCCCGACCGGCTGTGGCTCGCGCCGGCCGGGCGGCGCCAGGCCCGCGCCCCCCACAGTGCAATGCGAGCTGGCCACCGTCGCGCCCGGCGGCCGCCCGCGTCATCATTCGCGGCGTGCGCGCGTGGTGGCCGTCTGGTGCGTGTGTATTTATTGCGTGCGGCCGGGTTGGGCGGCCGTGCGACTGCCGAACGCGCCGAGTCCGCCGACTGGACGGCGGGCCCGCGGCGGAACGCCGCCCCGCCCCGACCGACGGTGACGTGGCGGTGACGTCACGGACGCCAGCGGTCGACCGACGACTGGGGTGGCGGTGACGTCACGTACGGCAGCGGTCGACCGACGACTGGAGTGGCGGTGACGTCACGGACACCAGCGGTCGACCGACGGTGATGTCGTGGCGGTGACGTCACGGATGACAGCGATCGACCGACGGTGACGTCGTGGCGGTGACGTCACGGACGCCGGCGGTCGACGACAGGAGTGGTGAGAAGCGGCGTCGCACATATCCGCCAGCTGCGTCCGCCAGGTGCCAAAGGGAGCGCGTCGCCTCCGCACGGGGCCGGCGCTGCTAGGTAGTGCCATGACCCCTCCCCTGGTGGATCGGCCGCCCCGGCCCCGCCTCTCCGGCGGGCCGCAGCCGGCGCCGCAGTCAGTGTCTTCGACGCACCGGAAGCGACGCAGAGCCGCCGTGAGTGGCGCTTTTCAGTGTGTGTGGGTAGGTATCGGGGCTGAGTAGGTCCTCTTATTCCAGAGATTTCGCAAAGACGCATACTCACTTCAGTATTTGTCGCACTGGGTTTGTTTTCGATGCGATTGTGGGGTAATCTGCTGGGTCCTCTTTTCGTTTTCATTCCCGGTGGTTGTGAAGGGAGGGGGGTTTCGAGTCGATGCGAGACGATATGACCGATTGTGTTTGAATGCTCCGTTCTGTTCGTTGTTGTTTCACGCACTTGCCACTCAAACTCAAACTCCTCTCTCCCTCTCTTTCGTCCTCTCGCTATCTCCCTGTCTCTACCCCCGCTCTTGATCCCCCTCCCTCTATCCCCTTCTCTATCTCTTTTCTTGTTCTCTCGTTCCCTTCTGACCTGTCCTGTCCCGTGGTAAATTCCACAAGTGCCTCGCTGTGTTACGTGAAGACAAATACAGGTTACTTTGCGAACCAGCCGCTGTGTATGTATGTATGCGTGAGTGTGGATGTGCGTGCGTGTGTCGAAGCTACCTCACACGTGTCCGGCAAGACGCGCCCTTTGAATAGGCACATGACGACATCACGACTGACGGTGAGTTTTGGACGGACCACTGGGCGCATGGCAAGCTATAATGCAAGCACATAAGTGAGTGCATGTAGGCATTTCGTGCATGCAACAAGGTTCGATGAAGTGCAAGTTACCGTGGCGGATCGCCTCACGCGGCCGGTAAGTGATACAGCATAGCCTTCACCTCTGACGCACAGTGCTGTCACGGCTGCCAGACAGGCGTCACACAAATCCACGTCAGCCCACCTGCCTGACCCATGATGGACGTACGGTGTGCCCAACGCGACTCGGATCCACGACTAAGCTGTGCATTTAGACAAACGCCGCTTGGTTGTTCCACACTCCATTTTAGCGAACACTGCAAATATGCAAAGGTGAATGTCTCGTCATTCGACAACAAAGTGGATCGTCGAACATCTGAAGGGCAAATTTAGCCAATAAGCCTGTTTCGATGTAGTTTTCTTATTAATGTGATGTCAAATCGTCTGGAGAACGCGTTCTACACTTCGAAACTAATAATTCCCTTAAATGACACTACTGGTGTTGACTCTCAAAAACTATTGCTGGGGAGGGCACAATGCAAGAAAGTAATGGGTGAACCAAAATGGATTGGGAGGGCACACTCCATAGGGTGCATGTTAAAAGTTGAAATTGTTGGGGTAAGTTCTTGACCTTTGGAGATCGAACTGCTTGTCCTACTGAACAATTGTTGTTTGCCTTGCTTTTGCAAGTGACATATCATATCCTGAAAAGGATGAACGAAGTTGGAGAGTATGCGAATGCGAATGCGTTGCTAATATCATGGCCATTGCTGGTGGCCTTAAAAGTTCGCGCCCGGGCACCTGAAAATCACCCTGCGGCAAACCAAAATCGTGTAGGTGTCCTTGAAAATCGCGCTGGAGCTCCAAAAAGACAGGTCGGACCCCGGAATATTTCGTTGTGGGCCTAAAAAGTTGCACCTGGGTCCCTGCAAATCACACAGAGCTCGACAGGTCACACCGGGGCCCAAAAGTCTCACCGAGACCCCAGACAAATGAAGCCAGACCAACGAAAAAATCACTCTGGACATAAAACAAATATGTGTGGCCGCAACAACGCACCAGTCGCCTAAGTCTAAAGTCACCAGTCACCTAATCAACGCACCTAAGTCATTACAACAGTCGTTAATTTGTAGTACCTCCAAGTTCGATTAAGGTTTAAAAACGCACAACAGCGCACAACCAGAGACCAATCCCAATTAAATCAGCGATCCTTTGACTATATGTACCGTAAGTTTCAGCTGCACCTATTTGCTCTAACACCGGTAGTGGTGAATTGTATCCCGGCAGGTCGCGGTGCGATGCGGTGGCCGGCACGGGGAAGCCCCAGTCGGACGCCGCGACGCGCCGGCTGGCGGGGTGTTTTGACCGGGTAGCCTGATCCAGCGGTCGCTGTGCAAAAAAAAATCCCTAACTGACGAGGCGACTAAGTCGAGATAGGTCACGTAGAGCGTTTCCCATGGAAGCTGTCCTTGCCTGTAATGGTCTGGTCAGTGTGGTAGGATTTTGCGTACAGTGAACATGGAGGTGCGTGTCAGCAGGGAGGAATTAGTGGACTTGTTAACCAGTGCAGGGCGTGGAAACTATTATGCTCATGCATTTACTTATAGTTTGCAGTTGGTTATGGAGAAAATCCCTCAGGACCATCTCCCGAGTGAGTCGTCGATTGTGGACACGAAAAAGGCGACTGACTTGATCACCAAGAACTTAAAAGGAAAGTCGGTTAAGTGTGAGGGAGCCCAGGGTAAATTCAGAAGTCAGTTTGCGACTTATCTTTCGGGAGACGAGGTGTTCTACTTGTCCCTGAAGCGTGGTGACCACGTCGTGAGTGATGATGAAGCTAAGACCCGCCTTGATGACGAGGCCGTGGAGGGAGTGCGAGGGCGACCAGGTAGAATCTACGATCAGCTCAGCGCCCGTTCTCAGCGTCGGGCGTCCTCAAGAGTTGCTCAACAGCACACTTATCTGTAGCTCGTGAAGGCTGCTAGGCAAAATGCTTGTTCTGAGTGCATGAAGGACGCGGCTTCCGTGCTGCGACAGGTTGGGGAATAACCGAATCGGCCCAGCAAGATTCGCCGGGCTCTCAGAAGCTCTAAAGTGAGCCAACCCGAGCGCGTGTCAGGAGACCGAGCGCTGGCAATGTGTGTGCCAGCTGGCTTGTCTGTGTACGGCTACCGTGTGGTCCGCCGAGTGACGAATGATGCGGCGAAGACAGACATCCCGCCTGCCTATGGAAAGGTGCATGAGGCCAAGGGAGAGTGCTATCCGGCAGTCAGCGGCATGCAATTCACCGAGACGTCAGCTGAGGTGCCTCTGCGGGGACGAGTGGTCTAGGGGTAGGATGCTCGTCTCACAATCGAAAGGTTGTGGGTTCGAGTCTCACCTGTCGCTACTCTTCGCCCGCGACCAATCGGCGTGAGAGATTGGCAACGCTACATGACTCAACAGTCGACGTGTCGTAAAACCAATAACCAACCGAGGTGCCTCTGCAGGCTCTCCTAGATCATACGACGCAGCGGCTGGTGGCATGTCTGCCGTCTGTCGCCCGCACGGACTCAGCTTCACCTGCCGACCAGCAGTCGACGTCATCCAGCACCTGCACTTCGACCGTGCTTCACGTCAAATGGGAATTTGACGAGGCCACAGGGCAAGCTGTATACAAACAGGTGGGAGACGGCGATGGAGTTGCAGAACACAATCTGTTCTGTACCACTCTGGTGCCTTTGCAACTGACGGTCGGTGGCACTTGCGTCTGGACCAACCCATGCCGTCTTCAATCCGCTTCTGCCGGCCAGTTGCTGATCCAGTACAAGCGCGAGACGGCAGAGTCCTCCCGGAAAGAACGGAACAGTATTAAATCCGAGATATGTCTACTGAGGCCGACCTACGTCGCCGCAACAGACGGCACCAGTTTCAGAGTGGCGTACAATCTTCAACTCACCATGATTGACAGCAAGGTTGCGAACGCTCTGACCAACACCGACAGCAGCATGACATGCACTATCTGTGGGTGCACACCTCATCAGATAAATGACCTGTCTACTGCCGAGGCTCGACCTGCCCGCGAGGGTGCATGCCAGCTCGGTCTCTCGACTATGCATGCCTGGATTCGATGTTTTGAGTGCCTTCTCCACATTTCTTACCGCCTGGAGGTCAAAGTGTGGGCAGTGTCTGTCGAAGAAAACAAGATGCGTGTGAAAGAAAGAAGGAAGGAATTACAGCAGCAGTTCCGGGAGAGACTGGGTCTTGTCGTGGATCAGCCATGTGCGGGTGGTGCAAGTACGTCTAACGACGGGAACACGGCTCGACGTGCCTTCAGAGACCCATATTTTGCCTCTGTGTCATATCTTAGGGATGTATGTTGGAATAATTTCAGCCACTTAAGACAAGGAGATCTTGGATCTATTCTGCGGGGCAATTATTAGGTCACATTTACGGTGCAGAATGCTCGCATAGCAAACGCTAACTAATAATTATCCGATATATGAGTGCCCATGGACTTCACTTATGACGTCATTATGATGTCATTATGCATGACCGGACGTCTATCTTGTAAAACTAGGTACACTAGATACTCATGTAGGTGTGTGCACAATTTGAGCTCTATCTCAGTTGGTTCCCGAGATATTTCGCGGAAGCAAAATGAGGGGAGGGGCATGTTCCCTTCCTTCTAGTGGGTATTACCTCTGAAATTCCTAGGTTAACCAATCTTTAAGTCAATAGAGCTTCTCCATTTCCAAATGTGAAGCTCTTTCGATTAAGACCAAAATCGCCCCTGTAACTAGCATACTTTGTCCGCAATGATTTATGGCCAGTTTTTCCCTCGAGTTATCACAGTGTGCAGCGGTCTGGGCATCACCCAATCGGCGCCGTGCGACGAGTCGTGGCCGGAGACACCGGAGGGCAGGACTGGACCTTGCTGCAATGTTGCGTTTCGTTCTGTGGGGTACTCCAGGCATCCTGGACCCAAAGTTCATCATAGACCGTTCGCACCCCGAGGAGTCACCAGTGTAACGGATGTTGGCCAAACAGGGTTTGCATGGCGAAGAAATTTGGAAAGCAAATCCCAGCGAGCCCTGCACGAAGCACGCGTCCACCATAACACTGGTCCAAGAGCGCCTGGAAAATCTGGAGTGGCGAGTTGATTTGCCAGACCAATCGTTTCCAGTCAACGACACATGGCTAGTGGTTGAGATTCGGTTTGTTATGGGGGGTGGGGGGGGGGACATTTCCTTACCAAACCCCATTGATTGAATCCATGCACGATAGAAAGGTACATCCAATAATCAGGCAAAACAACATCAGTTAGGTACCACGTATAATGTAGCGTGCCTGGTATAGAACATCCACCAGCCAATACAAACGCAGCTAACATAACTACGCGGTGGCCGCTCGGCGAAGAGGACCCCACAGATTGCGCCATGCACTGCGGAGTGCCTCAAGTTACAGCCGCATCACCACAGCCACATCACCAGAGCCACATCACTACAGCCACATCACCACAGCCACATCACCATAGCCACATCACCACAGCCACATCACCACAGCCACATCATCACAGCCACATCACTACAGCCACATCACCACAGCCACATCACCATAGCCACATCACCACATCCACATCACCACAGCCACATCACCACAGCCACATCACTACAGCCACATCATCACAGCCACATCACCACAGCCACATCACCACAGCCACATCACCACAGGCACATCACCACAGCCACATCACCACGGCCACATCACCACAGCCACATCACATGCACCATGTTCTTCAAGCACGCCACGCGACTTCATGAGCAGGGTGCCTGCAGCCTGTGACTTATGTGCGACAAGATGGTTCGCCGCACAAAGTCGCACAGGCACGCTGCTCTCCAGTCCACGTCACGTATCCACCTCAGAGTACGGGAGCGCGCCTTCCGCACCGCTCCGGTCAGACGTGAACCATCCGCCAAACAGAACTTACCAGGCCAACCAGGCCAGGCCAACCAGGTGCCAGGCCAACCAGAATGTAGATACTCGATGTAATGCCCACCGAAGAACTAGCTTGTTGAACAGCACGGGCGGAGAATACTGCTTCAGCCCATGACGTTCTTTGATAACTATCGTGTGGTGTGTAGGAGGGGAGGATAAGAAGATGTCTAGTTCATTTAGGTGAAAAATGAAATCAGGCTGCTGGTAGCGCACGCTACGCTGCTAGAGGAGGTATGTTTTCTTTAATTTCCCCTACCCAGTAATAGGTAGGCAAGATTGCCCTACCATATCCTTGTGACCCAATTACGTCAAATTTCGGGGATGAGAAGTAGGTCATGGCAAGCAAGTCAAAATAGATGACACCACTCCCCGCTCGTGTTTCTTGCTGGACAGATCCCGCCACCAGGTATTAGCAAAAGATGTTCCTGAGGACCTCTCATACAAATAGCAAAGCTATTAACACCGTCGAGGGCTCCAGGAAGACGATGCCGAAGTGTTAATGGGGAACTAATACAAAATCCCCAATATTGCATTTGTTCTCCTCAGCTATTACTAGACTAAGAAGAAACTAATTCCAAAAAGGAAAAAACACGGGAAAACACGACACAAGAAAGGAAACAACAAGAAACAACAAGACAAGCAGATCATCCCTTGGTGACCAATCGACATTAACTGCAGGAGTTCATATTTTATAATGATGCATTGCCCAACATGTTTCTTCACAACGATCATATTTATAGGTACATCTTCAATTCAATGGAAGAGAGCGGATTATTTTATTCCAGGCTTTTGTTGCAATAAAGGTTAATTAAACCATACTATAATTGATTTCTGAGAAAGGTATTGAAGTGTTTTTTTAACACCAAGGCCACCTTGTTGATGAAGTTGAAACAAATCAGAGAGGTGCTGGTAATCATTGGTTAAGAAAGCCTAGCATGATGTAAATACATTGTTCAATTATGTCCCGGAACTTGATAATGTTATGCTTGATGAACAAGTCACGCCTATGGTACATGTCTGGCTTTATCGACAATCCGAATAACACCTTTGCAATATAATCTTGTCGAGCCTGGTGTGGCAAGTACTTCCCCAGACAACAGCAAAGGAATTTAGTTATGGCAGGATGTTCAGTTAGTGAAGAGGCTGTTAGGTGGGATGTGCCCTGGATATTCCAAGCTCAACTTTAGGGCCATGGCCCACAAGCCACCATCGGGATGAGTAGAAATATGTCGTGCATTGACGCTATCGCCTGCATAATTATTCAATTTGTGAGCGAATGTTTCATGATAAAACATTCAGATGTCCCATGTCAGCAATGTCAGCAATGCCAGCGATCTGAAAGCCAACTGGCTGCAACTAGTGCCATCCATGCATAGGCGTAGGAACAGGGGGGGGTCGTGGCCCGCCCACTTTTCAAAGTAGGGGTGGGGTGTGGGGCAACAATGGTAGCTGGCCCTTCCACTTTTGAGACATCTAAATTTCCTAAAATGCAGCATGCACACATTTGAATGTGTGAAAAACTCCCTGCAATCCACAACTAAGTAAAAGTTGTACATATCACATCGTAGCACTTCATTTCTTAAGTCATGCACACTTGGACATGACCTTACAACAACGCAACTAATTCAGGAGTTGATGTAATACAACAGATATGGATATTCACACCTTATATTATGCTATGAAAAGACTATACAGCAGATAATGTGCCAGCCAGTACCGAAATACACTCATACTAGAGTGCATTGTGGTTCTTTGACTGTTAACATATTTAACATCGATTTCATTAATATTACGTAGAGTAGAAAATTGTAAAGGCTGAGGGCAGTAACGTAACACAATCAAGGTAAGACATACCATTTGCAAGTGCAATTTCCTCGGCTTGATATTACAGAGCTATGTATTATATGCAGCCTTGGCCCTAGCTGCCAATCACTTCAACATTTACATGTACTTCGATTATTGAAGCATACAAATTACTACCACGATACATCCATGGCGTGACTGTGGTATTATTATTTTTTTTAAATAAATTTAATCCGAGTTCTTGTTGGGTTGGCTTTATGAACCAGGGTCCTATTGCTAAGCAGAGCTTGTTGCGTGAACCCTGGCCCCACCACCCGATCCATTAATTCAAGTTCAACGGCAGAATTTTGACCGAAAGTTTAACGTGCCGTCAATGCATCGACGCGGCCGCCCGGTAGCTCGTCCCCGGCCTTATCGGGCCAGCTGCCAACTGACCCTCCCAGCCGGGGGCTAAATGCGAGCGCCCGAAGCGACTCGAACCCTGCGTTGCCAGGACAGGGGAGACCAGAGCAGGCCAGCGCTCTAACCAACTGAGCTACCGGGGCGGCAAATGGAATAGAATAGAATGGTATGGAAAATGTGGAAAGAAGATAACTAATCATGGAATTAAATTTATTGAAATTTCACAGCGATCCCCTATCTGAAGCATTCAATCGCGTAAAATATGGCGCAAGACTATCATGTGGTATCAATCAGCAAATCGTAGGAGGCCTAGCAGAAACCGTAGACTCGCACGAAGTGTGACGGTTACGGCGAATGCGCGAGGCGGGCGTGCACGTGCACGAACGTTGGCGTGGTGGCGACCGGGCGGTATGAACTAGAATGCCTGAAATTAGAAAATTGTGCAATTTTTAGGTGATTTTCACGGGTGTAACTTCAGCATCCTTAGGTGACTTATCAAGGGATACCAAAATAAAAACCGCCGAACAGGGTGGGGGAGATAGGGTTGAAATCATGTGACTCAGAAACGATGTTGATAGATTGTGCCCCCTCCACAGGACAATTAAGTTGATCACTAATCATTATATTTTAAAAAGTAAAAAGGCCATTTTGAAAAAATTGTGGCCGAAATCCGGTGCCTTTAAACCCAAAATAGTGGTAGGTTGAGCACCCTCCAAATCCGTTTGCCCCCTTCCATGACGCAAACCCTAGTTCCGCCACTGGGAGTAGGGTGGGGTGGGGTGGGTGGTTAGTACGGGGTCCGCACCGAAAGTTGACCTCCCCAAACAGGTGGGCTAGATCCGCCAGTAACGCCATATTATACTGATTATGTATGAGCAAGAAATCCCACCTAGTGAAAATTCCATAGAGGAGGCCCTGGTTCCAGCTGCTCCTGCGGATGCACTCCGAACTGGGTACAGCAGGAGATGCCCCACACGTCCGTGAGCTGTTGAAGGGTATTTCTTCCACGGCTGCCGCAGGCAGCTTGGGAGGCATTATCGCTGCTGTCAGAGGAGTCTCCTCTTGGCCAACTGGCTACCGCAGCTGACAGATTCCTGGAAGCCTCGGCTTCAGGCCGGGTGTCAGCAATGGTGGCAGGGTACTCAGCAGAGTAGACGGTGCCAGTCGTCGCAGTGTTTCCGGTCACCAGTACGCTGGCCACACTACAGGGTATAGTCGCGACGTTAATAGTGGCAGTCAGTCGCATGGAAACCGTCCTGAGTGACAGGTCACCAGAGTGAACGGGCGGGCATCACCAATTCCAGGGCCACCGGCGGGGCCATCGGTGGGATCATCGGCGGGACCATCGGCGGAACCATCGGCGGGGCTACCGGCAGAACCATGGGCGAGGCCATCGGTGGGATCATCGACGGGACCATCGGCGGGACCATCGGCGGGGCTACCGGCAGAACCATGGGCGAGGCCATCGGTGGGATCATCGACGGGACCATCGGCGGGACCATCGGCGGGGCTACCGGCAGAACCATGGGCGAGGCCATCGGTGGGATCATCGGCGGGGCTACCGGCAGAGCCATGGGCGAGGCTATCGGTGGGATCATCGGCGGGGCTACCGGCAGAGCCATGGGCGAGGCCATCGGTGGGACCATCGGCAGGACCATCGGCGGGGCTACCGGCAGAACCATGGGCGAGGCCATCGGTGGGATCATCGGCGGGACCATCGGCGGGACCATCGGCGGGACCATCGGCGGGACCATCGGCAGGACCATCGGCGGGGCTACCGGCAGAACCATGGGCGAGGCCATCGGTGGGATCATCGGCGGGACCATCGGCGGGACCATCGGCGGGACCATCGGCGGGACCATCGGCGGGATCATCGGCGGGACCATCGGCGGGACCATCGGCGCTCTCACCCCGATCGCAGCCCACAGTTTTTGGTGTTTGCTGCATGCGCATTTTCATTTAATATCGGTGGGATTATTTAATATTGGGGGATAATATTATTTAATATCGAAGGGAATTCACTCTTGGGGGGACAAAGGCTAACATTTGGGGGAGGGGCACATGTCCTTTCAAAATTATACGAAACACCACCCTTGAATGACACCCTTTCCTTTAGTGACCTACGAAATCGTTTCCTACCGAAAGTCTCCAACCCAGTCCTCTTTTCTTTCAGTGCTCTTTCTTCGCCTTAGGTCCAACTTTTATTTATCTGCTCGTGTTAGTTCCAAAGACTACGCAAACAACATCAGGACAGCTGCTTTCCGGCAATCTGCTCGCGATGTCTCAAAATTCGGAAATTGCCTGGGTCATCGGCACATAACTGAAAACGTATTGACGTCGTAAGTCAAGTTCGTTTTCCTTTGCATCCCTCGATGGTTCATGTCACTCGCATCCTACAGATCCGCCGTATATACCATGAAGATCACATTATTTCCCTTCGAATTCAGGCTTGTGTGGTATTGTTCGGTCTCGCACAGAACAAAATCTGTACTGCATACCAATTTGGGTTGTTGTTGGGATTGCTTCCCAATTCACTTTTCGTTGCTTCGTGTTAGAGCCACCAACGGAAAAATCAGAGGCACAGCCAAGAGGGGCCGCCCCCTCCCGTAGGAACCAAAAATACACTAGACAAAGCAAGAACTTCAGATTTTCAACGCGCAAAACCAGTAGTGTTCGGCCCGCCGAAAGCAGTCTGCTTTGTAGCACTTTGTGGTCTGCTCTCCTTCAGATAATCCTGGCTGCGCTCCTAGGAACAATCACACATTCTGCTTTGCCACTCTCCCCCACGGGGCCCCGTGGGCCAACACTTGTCAGGAGTGAATGCGGGCCCATTAGTTGCACCGCTTTTCATGATTTATTTGGGCTTTAGGGCGCTTCGACCAGTTTTGATTATTCGCGCCCGCTTTTCATGAGATTCTCCGCTTTTCATGAGAACCTGTGTGAGGCTATAAGTGAACTTGTGTGGGGCCAGTTCATAAGCGCTACGGCTTGGTCATTGCCCAGGACTCCGATCACTGGGGGGGGGGAGGGACTGGATCAAGGATGCGCATTGGGCCCAGAATATCCAGCGCATGCCGTAGGTCCGCTGGCTGATCCAGGGGGATGCGACCATGGATCCCCTTTGCCGTGAAAAATGAACTTTCCCAACCGAAAGGAAATATTATATATCTGTGTGGTGCCGAGAAGCACCTCTCTCGCCGCTCAGCAGCTTTTTTCAGTAAGCCCGTCAGGATTTCTCAGCTTGAAGCTTCCCAAAATCGACCGGCCGGTCGTCCGCCCTTTGAAAGTCGGCTGGATTTGCCGGTGCCGAGGCCAAACACGATGTTTGCCGCTCGGTATGCGTACTGCTGGTTCCGTCTGAGTACCTCATGCGGCCTACGCGCGCCGCCCGTATTTCCCACTGCAGCCCGCTCTCGTACACACGGGCGGGCCACTACGCGGTCACTGAAACCGCGGCCGGGGCGCCGGCATTCAGACGACAGCTACGCCCCTGCCGGGCCTCGGTGCAGAGCAGCGCCGCGCGCCCGGCCGCGGCTGCACGCCGGCGCGGCCTTGGGACGTGCGCCGCCACGGCGGTGCCTGACTCCGCCGCTGGACGTCCGCCGCGCCGCGCGCGCCGCCGCTCGGCAGTTGAACGCTGACCAGTCGTGTGTGGAGCGGCGCGCGTCGGTGCGCTCGTCCGTCCGTCGGTTGGCCGGTGATACGGTCTTGTGCGTCGGCTGCGGTCTCCGGCCGTCTAGCGTCGAACCGCCGTCGGGGAAGCTGCCGGCACGGTCCACAGTTCGCCGACACCCGCCGCCGGGATGGGGTGAGTGTGGGCGCGGCGGCGCGCGCGGACGGCGCAGGAAGGACACGCTGGAGAAAGTCGGCCACCTCTTTGTTTGCTGTTCACGCTTTGACGATTTTACGCCGTTTCGTCGGGGACAAAAACGGCCGAAACGGTCGGCCACCTTTGTGGCCTAGCCTCCGCGCAGGCTCGCGAGACTGGCTGTTGCCCTCACGGCTCGGCGTGGCTCCAGTTCCGTGCAGGTGGGCCGGGCCGGTGAGTGGGGGTATGAAATAGCCTTGAGTGGGGGCACCGGTACGGGTGGAGTAATGTCGCAGTCCCGTTGTTGCGTCAGCCGCAGTTCCATTCGAGCGAAAAGTCTGTCCCGGAATTCCCGTAGCGAAATGGTGTTGCGTTTGGTAAAGTAGGACCAAGCTTGTTCGCGGACTTCGAATGAGGATGCCGTGCAATCTTCCGCTCCGTCGGAAGTGAATGAATGGCGCGTGGGGATTCTGTAGCTAGGTGATCAACTAAAACACCATGACCTACGGGTTAATTATGACTGATCACAAATCTGCATGATCGAGTTGATAGGACTCGGTCCTTATTCGCTGTTAAAGTCTTTTCGTTGTCGTTTGAAATGGTCCGACTGAATGAAGCGGCATAGTCGGCATAGACAAATAGTCGGATATAGTGGGCTCGCTTCGGCAGCCAGTTTACCCATGCACCCAACGCACCATGATCCCGTACTCATCTCATCCACCACGTTGAACACGCCACGGTTTCTCTTTCGTGAAGCTCTTTCGAAGCTCCTGAAAGTCCAAATAACTAGCTTCCATGTAGCAAGTTCTACGATGTTATTTTGTGTAGTTCTCAAATCAAGTGCATCGGCCGGGAAAGCAATGCATTACTGCACCACATGCAAGCTTTTGGAATCAGTAATGATCAGTATTGCTCACGGTCTTGACAACTTGGCATGGGTGTAGAGGACAGGGGGCGGTAGGGGACATACCTTCCCCTCCCCCACCCAATGTTCCGAAGAATCGGCAACCATCTGGGTGTAGCATAGAAAGAATAGTTTTCAAAGGTAAATCTTCCTCGTCCTAATCAGCAGTGAGTTTCCAACTCAGATGTCGGTCAGGTGGCGAGACTCATTTGGGATCCTGGAGTGGGGTCGGCTGTGCCCGCCACGCCTCCACCGCGGAAGGGCATATTGGTCCGCCCAACGACCTGAGCGGTCGAGCGTCTTGGGGACGACCCCGGTCATCCTTCCTTTAACATGTTGTTTTTGCGTGGCAGACATTGGAGACGCTATGGGTCTACGACACAAAATGGAAAGAAACGATGCCCAAAATATCGTGCCCGACCACGAAATATATTTGCTGGATCCGCCATTGATTCCCTGGATTCCGTCCCCGACCGCCAAATATAATCGCTGGATCCGTCATTAATGCCCAATATTCCGCCCCCTCCCACCAAATATAATCGCCGCATCCGCCATTGATTCCAGAAATTCCGTCCCCGCCCACCAAATAGAATCGCTGGAGTCGTCATTGCCACGGGACTGGTCTGCGACCGAGACGTCACGATTGAGATCGAGATGTCATGCGGCGTCACGCTTGCCCGCTGTGTGTTCTCTGATCTCCTGGAGCGGCGCTCCGAACGCCGATGTCGCATTGTCACGTGCGCGTAATGTGCGCCCCCTGCACGCTGGTGTCAGCGGTCCCATCAGACTCGGCACCATGCCGGCCGTTGTAAATCAGGATGATTAACACGCGCCCTGGAGGGCCTCTGAGAATTACGCGCACTGGAGGAGGGGGGGGGGGCGGATTCCGCCCCCCCCCTAAGATCTCGGCTCCTAGTAAAGCTGGAGGAACGAAATTCGCAGGGTGGATGGGCACGGTAGTGAACTCTATTGTGTGCAATTTTCGTGACCTTAGGTCAATATCTTCAAGGTCAAATGAGGTCAGATTGGCAAAATTTTCCGGTTTTGCGTGGCTTGGCTTGTCCTCGTTATGGATCGGCTGTGATTGTGTTTAAATGCTCAAAAATGGGCGTCAATGATGTTTTGGACATTACTAATGATGCAATGCAGATGCTAGACCAAACATTTGACCTCAGGTCACCTATATAGCACCACTTTATCCGGTTAGATACCTGTTCCAGTTACCGGAACTGGCCGACCGCCCGACTGCTCCGTCGGGCAGCTTGGAGCAATCGGCTTCGTGAAGAAGGGAGTGAAGTACATGAATAAAGTATGGAAACGCAATGACAAACAGTATAAAAAGACAACCAGTAGTGCATTTATGGCAACATTCCAGTTGATCAAGTTTGGTTCCATTAACCTGTCATGAACTTGACCTGACATGACCTTGGTGACCTAACATGACCTGGAAACTACACAGCATGTAAATATGCATCAAACAAGTCGCTAGTGTTGCCTAGAACACTTCCCTTTTGTCAGTATACTGGAAGCGCATCAGCGCCGATTTTTGTGGTCTAGCGCTATAACATTTTTTTACTTTAGCGGCCCCTACCTTGAAAAAAATTTCAGCCGATTTCCATTTTTCTCCCTTTAAACGACGCGCCGTTCATTTCTAAGCAGGTACACCGAAAATCGCGTATATCGACCGGTAAAATCTGCAGTTATTTGCGAAAAACCGGAGGGGTGGACGGATTTCGCCCCCCCTCCAGTGCGCGTGTTAAACGGCCAAATGGAATATACTTGTCAGTTCGGTGCGCCTTCAGTGAATGTCGGCTGGGTGGAGCGGACAGTGTGCCGGGACATAGTCGGCCCATCCTGACGATGGTAAGTCGCGACGTCTTCAAACCATCGCGACACAGTGCACAGCGAAGATAGCACCAATAGCCGGGAGATATTTACCGCAGGGCAGGCTATGCTAACAGTCAGGCCCAGTCAGGGACATAGCCAGGAATTGTCCGACGTGAAGTGGGGGCGGATTTTGCGAAGGAGTCCCAGGCTACATCCACAATTTTGAAGTCCCCC
This sequence comes from Ashinkailepas kermadecensis, assembly GCA_034440615.1. Classification (NCBI taxonomy): domain Eukaryota; kingdom Metazoa; phylum Arthropoda; class Thecostraca; family Neolepadidae; genus Ashinkailepas; species Ashinkailepas kermadecensis. The sequence continues at coordinate 194,197 of JAOTOM010004690.1, read as the reverse complement.
GGACTTCGACCACTATATTTCGAGAAGGGCCGGACCATTTTTCCTTCGAAAAGTAAAGTTTTGTTACCATTGGGACCCGAATCGTCAGGTCCCCTTCCTCCTCAAATTGTAAGTAAACATGGTACTGCTATGAACAAGGAATGCAGACCACTTAAACATGCATCTGCAGCTGCATGATGTCAAAGCTTGTTTTGAAATGTCGTCGATTCAATATTCAGCAACGGGCAAGTTGGTCTGTGCTTCTCCGCGGAAAAAAGGATTACTAAGTTATGACTGCGGCAACCTCAATCTGGGCCCCTAGACGTTTGTGGTGGCCTGTACACGTTCGTGGGGTTCGTGTACGCTCGGCCCGTGAACATTCGTAAGAGCTCTTAGAGGTCCTTAGGGTCCGAAAACGTTCATAGGATACGGATAAAATAGTTCATAAGGGACCATACGCGTTCGTAGGAACCCGTGGACGTTCTTTGGGGCGCGACGACGGCTTCGACGACCAGAAGTGCTGTCGTCTTTTTATTTTCGCCATTGCGATCCTGTAGACGATTGCGTTTTCCCCCTCCATGAGGAGGGGGCGACTTCCTGGCACCCGCCCGCCCTGGACATGTCCCCGGGCCCAATTTGGTAACGATCGTTGAGCCGTGCAGCCGACCGTGTCGGCCAGCTGCGGCCTGCGTGCGGCCCACTGGCTCGGTGGCGGTCACGCGGTCCAGCAATTGTGCACGCCTGCCGGGAAGCTGTGCGGCCCTCTGGCTCGGTACCCGACAGGCGGTCCAGCAATTGTGTGCACACTGTCAAAAATGCTTACATTTGTGGAGTTATTGAACACGCTCACCGGAACTAGCATAATGAGCTAATAGCAAATTGCACTGTGGGGACGGCTAGCCCACCGAAGTTCTAAAAAGTAGCTCTAGCCGGGCTACCGTGCACTGACCGGGCGGCCGGGCGGGCGGGCCTCTGGCTCGGGGGTGTAGCCGGCCGGCTCGGACGCTGTCAGCGACCCCGGCTTCTGTTGGTACGGGAGCGCTCCCACGGCGCGCGACCCTTGTGACCTTGTCTGACCTCTGGTGTGACCGGTCTGCCCACAGCTTTGCCGCCATTCACTACATTCATATTAACGGCCGGTGTTCGGACAGCATGTGCTTTCTGGACACCTCAAGGACTGCATTTCTCAGCTCCTGCATGCGACCTTGTGATTGCACTCAAAAACGTACCATCGCACCTCTGGTGGCACCAGAACTTTCAGGCTGGGTTCAATTTTTCCACAACTTCCAGAACTGGAAGATCGGGAAAATTTGAAGGAAGACAAATACCGTTGACAAAATACGGCCGACGACTGCGGCACTGTCCCGTCGCGGCCGACAGCCAGGATGGTGACGGTGGGGGGGGGGAGGGGCAGGTCATCGGCCCAGCGCCACGCAGTGGGAACGGTCCCGAGAAAGAACAACCACCGCTCTCGGGCAGGATTGTCGCGAGAAAGCGCGCACAAGGAGAAAACGCCGTGATAGAGCAGTCGTGTGGAAGTGAGCCACGCCCGCAGCTGCCCTTATCACCCGCATATCACTCCCACGTCCCTCGCTCCTCCGAAGCATGTCCTGAGTGGAGCCGGATTTTCCTCCAGGGCCAGTCGGCTATCCGTGTTAACGGGCTAGTGGTTTCTGCAGGTCCTCTGGGCTGTTTCGTGTCGACCAGTGGCAGTTCAGTCGCTCCCCGGTGCTTTTACGACTGTTGTCACACAGAGACAGAGACAGAGACAGAGACAGAGACAGAGACAGAGACAGAGACAGAGACAGAGACAGAGACAGAGACAGAGACAGAGACAGAGACAGAGACAGAGACAGAGACAGGGAGAGCAGAGCCAGAGCCAGAGCCGAGCCTGAGCCAGAGCCAGAGCCAGAGCCAGAGCCAGAGCCAGAGCCAGAGCCAGAGCCAGAGCCAGAGCCAGAGCCAGAGCCAGAGCCAGAGCCAGAGCCAGAGCCAGAGCCAGAGCCAGAGCCAGAGCCAGAGCCAGAGCCAGAGCCAGAGCCAGAGCCAGAGCCAGAGCCGAGCCAGAGCCAGAGCCAGAGCCAGAGCCAGAGCCAGAGCCAGAGCCAGAGCCAGAGCCAGAGCCAGAGCCAGAGCCAGAGCCAGAGCCGAGCCAGAGCCAGAGCCAGAGCCAGAGCCAGAGCCAGAGCCAGAGCCAGAGCCAGAGCCAGAGCCAGAGCCAGAGCCAGAGCCAGAGCCAGAGCCAGAGCCAGAGCCAGAGCCAGAGCCAGAGCCAGAGCAGAGCCAGAGCCAGAGCCAGAGCCAGAGCCAGAGCCAGAGCCAGAGCCAGAGCCAGAGCCAGAGCCAGAGCCAGAGCCAGAGCCAGAGCCAGAGCCAGAGCCAGAGCCAGAGCCAGAGCAGAGCCAGAGCCAGAGCCAGAGCCAGAGCCAGAGCCAGAGCCAGAGCCGCCCACGGGTTATCTGAGTAGAGCCCAGCTAACATGTTGGTGTGACCCTGCTCAAACCAGAGCCAGAGCCAGAGCCAGAGCCAGAGCCAGAGCCAGAGCCAGAGCCAGAGCCAGAGCCAGAGCCAGAGCCAGAGCCAGAGCCAGAGCCAGAGCAGAGAAAAAGAAAAAAGAGAGAGAGAGAGAGAGAGAGAAGAGAAGAGAAGAGAGAAGAGAAGGAGAGAGAGAAAAGTTGCTACACTAAGTGACAGTGACAGTGACGACAATAAGTGACGTCACTATCGGACCATTGCGGCGTGCAGCACTTGCGGCCGGTCTGTTTGCGGTCGGGCGACGACATCTCCCGCTCCGATGGCTATAATGACCGGGTTCAAACGGGGCGCACTTGCGGCGGCCTTGCAGAGGCGGCGCCGGCCGCGCGTGGAGGTCGGCCGCGGACCTTGGGGCGTGCCGCCGGCCTGCCCGCCCACTTCCCGGCAGCCTCGGCGCCCATTCCGGGCGTGGCCTCCGGGTGGCCGGCGGCGGCCGCTCTCCCTGCTGCCGCCGCCGTCAGCGAGCGTGGCTTGTACTGGTCCGGAGCTCCTGCCCTGGCTGGTCCGGAGCTCCTGTACTGGTCCGGAGCTCCTGCCCTGGCTGGTCCGGAGCTCCTGTACTGGTCCGGAGCTCCTGCCCTGCTGGTCCGGAGCTCCTGTCCGGAGCTCCTGCCCTGGCTGGTCCGGAGCTCCTGCCCTGGCTGGTCCGGAGCTCCTGGTCCGGAGCTCCTGCCCTGGCTGGTCCGGAGCTCCTGTACTGGTCCGGAGCTCCTGCCCTGGCTGGTCCGGAGCTCCTGCCCTGGCTGGTCCGGAGCTCCTGCCCTGGCTGGTCCGGAGCTCCTGTACTGGTCCGGAGCTCGCCCGTGCGTCATGTCCTGCTCCCCTGCCCCGGCTATGAAGAGGAGCGTAGATGTCGCTTTGGGCGTGTTCAGTCACTGTCACTCAGTGAAGTTTTAGGCGACGACTCGGATATTGTCCAACTTTTTGATTAATTACCTCGCCGAAGTATCATTTTCCGTAATATACGCACCACGCTGAAAAGGTTCAATTATGCCATGACGTATTTCACATACCGTTCGTTACTATGATTCTACTATTCTGCGAAGCTTAGCTAGCATATGCAATGTATCGAAGTGCAAATAACTTATATTGTTATGGGCGCTGCATGACCAATGAAGTCGATACGCCCTAAAGCCCAAATAACTAACTGCCTAACTCTGCCGGAGTTCGCCTGCGCTCGGCGTGACTTGTGGGTTGAGAAAGCCGATGCGGGCGCGCTGCAGTGCACGCGCCACTCGCACTGTCTTCTCCCCACGTGCAAAGTTGTATTGCCTGGGTGCTTGGGATGGCGGCGGCGGGCGCTGTTCGACGACTGGGAGACCGGTGGTGGGCGCGGCCTGCTATCTGGGGAGGGCAATCGTGGGAGTGTTATGCGGGTAATAAGGGCAGCTGCGGGCGTGGCTCACTTCCACTCGACTGCTCGATCACTGCGTTTTCTCCTTGAGCGCGCTTTCTCGCGACAATCCTGCCCGAGATCGGTAGTTGTTCTTTTTCGGGGCCATTCTCACTGCGTCGTGCTGAGCCGATGACCCTGCCCCTCCCTGCGTCACTGTCCCATCAGGCTGCTGTCGGCCGCGGCGGACAAGGGTCAGGTCAGGGCAGGGCAGGACTCCCGGAGAGCAAGTGTTTGGTGGGGATGAGTTGGCGGCGACGCGATACGGTGTATTCGTTGAAGGTCGCAGAGGCTGGGCCTTCTTCTCCTACCACACTGCCATCGGCCATATGATAACGTGATATATATATATATATATATATATATATATATATATATATATATATATATATATATATATATATATATATATATATATATACATAACGCGGTAATAAGTGTCATTGTATTAATAGCAAAGCAACTTGCTCTTTATGTTTTCGGCCATAAACAGCCTTTATCATTCTCCTCGAATGCAGTTCACCCCCATTGCAGGAATAACTCAGGTGTCCATTACCACACATGACAGGAAGCCGAGATCACGCTGAGACCGTTTGTCACTGTGTAGCGTAGCACCGGTGACCGGCTGGATGCCCAAAGGGACAGATCCGTCACGGTGGCCATCCGACCCTCAGGCGTCTCACGTGAAGACCGGGCCCGCCGCAGTGCCGGAGACACGCCACTGGGGACGAGGGTGCGTGTGAAAATTGCGCAATCCGTTTCCGTCTGGCGGATCAACCCGGTACATCATGTGTGATTAGGGGTGCTACATCAGCTCTGTGCCCATAATTAATTCGGCTGCAGCACAGGAGTATGACGTCAGTGGAGCGACGATGGGTGCGTGTCGTTCTTGGATTCACCTTAGACGTGGGTTGACCGGGTGTAGTCTCATCTAATCTTAGTGTTTTCTCTGATCAGATACTGATGTCTTTTTTATTGGATAAAACTAAGAGTAGGGAACACCAATTATCCAGTATCTACGTTGATCATAGTGTTTCTTTTATGGTGTGGTTGGAGCACGCTGTGGTTTTTACATTGACAATAGTAATGCTTTGCCGGGAGTATCATATAACACCTGGTTCCTCTTTCTAATATTTAGTACATGGGTAGGTACATCGATGCTGTTGGACTTCAAGCATCCGAAGGCTTCCTATATATAGATCCCCATGTGATTGTAATGCTTGTAGGGTATCTCATCAAAGTATTATCAACATTGCACACGAAGGAAGTCGTAGGTACCGTATCAAAATCATGCAATGAAAGGCGGATTTGACCTCCCAACATTTTTGTTTTGCGTCGCCCTGCAGCGATTCTGAATGTGAATGCCGTCGTTTTCGTCGAGTCAGCGTAATAGTCTTCTAGCGTGATGCTAACTCTTCGCTCTAAGCTGCGTTGTTCACCGCAGAGGTGCCAATTTGAGTCCGGAGGAGCCCGTCAACTGTTCGGTATCCCGGCCGGCTGGGGTAGGCCGCGGGTTTCGTGACACCCTGCAGCCGGTGTTTAGCTACACGCGGTCTGCGTGTGACGTCAGAGGCGCCGCCTCCCCTCCCCTTCCCCCCGCCTGACTGCACCGGCGCCGGTCCATGTTGCTCGGTGTCTCGGTGCCTCAGTCGTGATCTGACGTGTGACGTCAGAGGCGCCGCCTCCCCTCCCCTTCCCCCGCCTGACTGCACCGGCGCCGGTCCATGTTGCTCGGTGTCTCGGTGCCTCAGTCGTGATCTGACGTGTGACGTCAGAGGCGCCGCCTCCCCTCCCCTTCCCCGCCTGACTGCACCGGCGCCGGTCGATGTTGCTCGGTGTCTCTGTGCCTCAGTCGTGATCTGACGTGTGACGTCAGAGGCGCCGCCTCCCCTCACCTTCCCCGCCTGACTGCACCGGCGCCGGTCGATGTTGCTCGGTGTCTCGGTGCCTCAGTCGTGATCTGACGTGTGACGTCAGAGGCGCCGCCTCCCCTCCCCTTCCCCCGCCTGACTGCACCGGCGCCGGTCGATGTTGCTCGGTGTCTCGGTGCCTCAGTCGTGATCTGACGTGTGACGTCAGAGGCGCCGCCTCCCTCCCCTTCCCCCGCCTGACTGCACCGGCGCCGGTCGATGTTGCTCGGTGTCTCTGTGCCTCAGTCGTGATCTGACGTGTGACGTCAGAGGCGCCGCCTCCCCTCCCCTTCCCCCGCCTGACTGCACCGGCGCCGGTCCATGTTGCTCGGTGTCTCGGTCCTCAGTCGTGATCTGACGTGTGACGTCAGAGGCGCCGCCTCCCCTCCCCTTCCCCCCGCCTGACTGCACCGGCGCCGGTCCATGTTGCTCGGTGTCTCGGTGCCTCAGTCGTGATCTGTTGTCGTAGCTGGCTGGCGATGCGGCTTCAGTGAGGTGTTCCGGTCGTGCTGCCAGCTCCCGGTCACCTTGGAGGACCGGTGCTCGGCCGGCGGCCGGCCGGTCCGCGCGGCATGGGCGGCCGCGGCCGTGGCATGGGAGTCTGTGGCCTCTACGTTACTTTCAGTATGTTAGGCTATGCCAAGCAAGGCTAGGTTCGGTTAGGCTGCATTTTTATTTTTAGTTATGTAAGTAACTAGCTTCACCGTAGATAGCTCAGTTGGTTACAGCGCTGGCCTGCACTGGTCTCCACTGTCCTGGCAAGACAGGGTTCGAGACGCTTCACGCGCTCGGATTTAGCCCCCGGCTGGGAGGGTCAGTTGGCAGCTGGCCCGATAAGGCCGGAGACGAACTACCGGGGCGGCCGTGTCGGTGCACTGAC
>JAOTOM010004690.1:0-185000 GCA_034440615.1 Ashinkailepas kermadecensis | reverse complement strand
AGGCTTGAAGGTTTCCCTTCACCATTGGTTTACACCCAATTTTACCGACTTTCTCTACGCTATCTTGCATATTTTATGGCAATATAGGGTACTTTGACGTATTCTAATTGAAAGACCTTTTCTTTAGCTTCATCAAAGGGTATCCTAAATGACCCAGTAATAATCGTCCTGCCCAGCAATGTGCCATTTCCGGCAGGCTCACCATCAAGTGCCTCCAAAATAAAGGGATTGTTCCTGATATTGGTAGGCTCCCTCTACCATCCATTTTACATGTTCAAGTTGTCACCCTCGTTCAAGAGCGGAAGAAAGGACAGCCAAGGGGGCGCTGAGTGCTCAATAGCTTCTTCTCACCATTGGCAGGAGAGTTTCAGTTGAGTTGCAAGTTTCAGGAGGGCATTCCTAGATCACAATTGTGTTGTACATAAATGTTCAATTATGCATGTATCATCAACAATCCATGCATGATTCACCAAGGAAGAATGCATCATGCCCTGGGTCTAGCTGGCCTGGAAAAACTGTTTTCAACAACTGCTGTATGTCAATGTAGGTAGGTAGGTAAATGTTTGGAAAAATAGGCTGATCCTAGATTTTGGGGATCATGAACATTATCCTTTCCAGAAAATTATTTGTTGTTTTTTAATCTGGAAGTTGAAGTTCCTAAGTTATTCACTTTTGACAACGAACTGCTGTGATCAAGGAAAAGTGCTCAAAATTCACTGAAATGGGTGCAAGTTGAGTTACCATGCATAAGGTTTGAATAAAAATATTATCCATACTGGATGACTACAAAATATTCCTCTCCAAACGCCGGATTACAATGCACAAATCCGACCTTGTCTATGCATGAGAATAAAATGTGTCAGAACAAATGCTCACTGGAAAGAATGGGAAAAGATTATAACTCACCTGGTGAGCGGAATACAAATATATTTGCTAGGAAGCAAATTAAAGTGACCATTGCGTATGATTTGAGAAAAGTTCTGCAACCAAATTTTTACCATATTTTTTTTTTTAACTTCGAATGACGTCATGCGGGCTTGAAGGAAAATTTTGATCTACCTTCTTGTAAAGGTAACTTGGGTTTGTTATTTGTCACACAAACCGACACAATTTATTCAGTGCAAATGCTTGTTCCAAAAAAAGTGCATGGTCGTTTCAGTTCCCTATTATTTTTCACAATCACATCCCATTTCTGTGTTGTGTTTCTGGCACTAGAATTGACTCATGCATGATACTGATTGTGAATACCAAGCTTAGCATTAATACTTTTTTTTGTTATTGTTATCCGTTTTTGGTAAATAACTTAAGTACACCTCATTCTTTACTCACTGGCAGCTGATAAGTTGACAATTGTAATGCTAAGCATTAATAATTATACTGTGTTTTTACTCCCTACCTTGTGTCATGGCATACTATTTACAAAGATACATGCTTTATATCATTTGTTCATAACTTGCATTTGAGTCGCAAGACTCAAATGACTCATTGTGATTCAAATGATTGACTCGTGATTCAACTCCTTTAAAAAAGAAAGAAAGATGTGATTCAACTCGCGACTCAAGATATGTTTTTGGGAAAAGAATCGATTCAACTCACGACTCATCCAAAAACGATTGATTCATGAGTCGATTCTCGATCCAACTCGAGTCGAGCACAAGTCTGCTGTTAGGACACATTTACTACCCAGGGTGTTGATTGGTGTGGCCTATTACTCAGATTTGCCGCGTGGAGCCTGTGATGTGGCGGCGGGTGCTGACGAGATGTCGAGCTTCTGAGGTCGGCCGGGCCATCAGGGGTGAAGCGGTGGCGAGCTTCGAGGCGTGGTCGCCGAGTCCTGCCCACTCCCCGGTCGGTGGTGGTCTGTGTTTGCTGATGTTTTAGTTCGGCAGCACGTCAGACGTTGTGCTCGCGGGCGGGCGGCGGCCCGCTTGAGCAGCTGTGAAAACAATCTGTCGTGAAACATATGGTGTGCACACACACACTGCTCATAAAGTTTGATAATTATGGCTATGTTGTAGCCGATCTCCATCACGAACAGCTAGAGATATACGCTGTTGACAGAAGGCGAGGTCATTGCTGAGTAAGTTTGTTGGGAAGAAGTTCACATGGGCGCCTCCACAATGAAATCCACGTGGTATTATTTGTCTATTTTTCTGGGAGGGGGGGCACGAATATATGAGCGCCATAGCCGCCATTATCCCACCACATTCGGAGAATGGCCTCGCTACCATCATCTCACCACACCATAGCTCACACCATAACTGGTGCGGAGAATGGCCTCGCTACCATCATCTCACCACACCATAGCTCACACCATAACTGGTGCGGAGAATGGCCTCGCTACCATCATCTCACCACACCATAGCTCACACCATAACTGGTGCGGAGAATGGCCTCGCTACCATCATCTCACCACACCATAGCTCACACCATAACTGGTGCGGAGAATGGCCTCGCTACCATCATCTCACCACACCATAGCTCACACCATAACTGGTGCGGAGAATGGCCTCGCTACCATCATCTCACCACACCATAGCTCACACCATTCGGAGAATGGCCTCGCTACCATCATTCACCATAACGGCGGACCACCATCATCTCACCACACCATAGCTCACACCATTCGGAGAATGGCCTCGCTACCATCATCTCACCACACCATAGCTCACACCATAACTGGTGCGGCAGCCGTTGAGAAGCGAATTCACGCCTTGCTGGAGGAGCTGCTGTATTGCAGCTGCCTGTAGAAGTTGGCACGTGATGCGAGGCTTCCGTGTGTATGTCATAGGAGAATTGAGACCGCGTCGGCGGAACCATTGGGTGGCTGTCGTGAGCAACATTGAACCATGGTGCCTCTGACGCTGGGATTGTTTTTGCACCGCGGCCTTCGTGCGGTGGAGTTTTTCTGCCAACTCATGGGGCTGTGTGAGGACATCCAGGACCATGTGGAAGCGGCGGTCTGAACCCCCCCCCTCCCCATCCCCCTTTCACTTGGACGGTATTGTTTTTGCACTGCAGTCTTCGTGCGGGGGAGATTTTTCTGCGATTCATGAGGAGGGAGGGGTCTTAATGAAGGACATGTGAGGTAAACACGTCTGACACCCATGCCAACATGTGAGGTAGACACGTCTGACACCCATGCCAACATGTGAGGTAGACACGTCTGACACCAATGCCAACATGTGAGGTAGACACGTCTGACACCAATGCCAACATGTGAGGTAGACACGTCTGACACCCATGCCAACATGTGAGGTAGACACGTCTGACACCCATGCCAACATGTGAGGTAGACACGTCTGACACCCATGCCAACATGTGAGGTAGACACGTCTGACACCCATGCCAACATGTGAGGTAGACACGTCTGACACCCATGCCAACATGTGAGGTAGACACGTCTGACACCCATGCCAACATGTGAGGTAGACACGTCTGACACCCATGCCAACATGTGACGTAGACACGTCTGACACCCATGCCAACATGTGAGGTAGACACGTCTGACACCCATGCCAACATGTGAGGTAGACACGTCTGACACCCATGCCAACATGTGAGGTAGACACGTCTGACACCCATGCCAACATGTGAGGTAGACACGTCTGACACCCATGCCAACATGTGAGGTAGACACGTCTGACACCCATGCCAACATGTGAGGTAGACACGTCTGACACCAATGCCAACATGAGGTAGACACGTCTGACACCCATGCCAACATGTGAGGTAGACACGTCTGACACCAATGCCAACATGTGAGGTAGACACGTCTGACACCAATGCCAACATGTGAGGTAGACACGTCTGACACCCATGCCAACATGTGAGGTAGACACGTCTGACACCCATGCCAACATGTGAGGTAGACACGTCTGACACCCATGCCAACATGTGAGGTAGACACGTCTGACACCCATGCCAACATGTGAGGTAGACACGTCTGACACCCATGCCAACAGCAGTTTAATGTTGCGTCAGTCTGAAATCGCGAGCTAAAACTTCAGCTGGAAATAATAGAACGGATTGTATTTCATTCTTCGAGATGCATGGTTTCACTTGGGCGTACACGTGTCACGTAAAGCGATATCAACAAGCACAATAAATGGATATCGTTATCTGTAGTCCTCCAAAGAATCCCATTTTCTCACCATTCAGCCCATCTGCTATACAGTTGTCGAGACAGCGGCATGGGGAGCCGTCTGTTGGACAGACGTTGCGCTTCCGGCGTCGCTCCGCCAACACACGTGCTGGTCGCCGAGGACATCGGGTCTGTGGTCCAGGCCATCGGACCTGTGAATGGGCCCACCAAGCTGGGTCCCGCCGCCGAACCGCGGGCCGCTCTACCTCCAGGTCGTCGGGTCTGTGAGGGGGCCCACCGAACTGTGGCCACCCCGCCGAACCGCGGGCCGCTCTACCTCCAGGTCGTCGGGTCTGTGAGGGGGCCCACCGAACTGTGGCCACCCCGCCGAACCGCGGGCCGCTCTACCTCCAGGTCGTCGGGTCTGTGAGGGGGCCCACCGAACTGTGGCCACCCCGCCGAACCGCGGGCCGCTCTACCTCCAGGCCGTCGGGTCTGTGAGGGGGCCCACCGAACTGTGGCCACCCCAACTCAACCTGTGCGGCGCATCACCGCAGTTTGCCAGCGTGACCTCGTCGCAAGTGACGGCGCGCTGCACGTGACGCGGCGGCACGTGACGCGGCGGCACAGGAAGCCCGTGTTCCGAATCACGTGACAACGATTCTGCACAACGTGAGTGTGGCAATGTCACGTACGTGAAGAAGCCGGCGCTGCAGGCATGGCATGCTGTTCCCTGTGTACCTGCAGCACTGCATTCGTCAGCTTGCAGCACTGTAGTCGTCAGCCAGCAGCACTGCATTCGTCAGCCGGTCAGCCGGCAGCACTGCCTAATCAGTCTGCAGCACTGCCTCATCAGTCTGCAGCACTGCATTCATCAGTCGGCAGCACTGCAGTCGTCAGCCTGCAGCACTGCAGTCGTCAGCCGGCAGCACTGCATTCGTCAGTCTGCAACACTGCAGTCGTCAGTCTGCAGCACTGCATTCGTCAGCCTGCAGCACTACATTCGTCAGCCTGCAGCATTGCATCGTCAGCCTGCAGCACTGCATTCGTCAGCCGGCAGCATTGCCTCGTCAGCCGGCAGCATTTCCTCGTCAGCCGGCAGCATTGCATCGTCAGCCGGCGCGCCAGTCGCCCAGCAGCCACCAGTGCATCCGGGGGTGCTGGGGGGGGGGCGGGGGGCGCTCCAGTTCATTCAGTACGGCGCCGCGCAGATACCGTGTACGTTTCCCTGCATGGTGGCAGGTGTTGACGTTTGAACAGTCGGCCGTGCAGCCCACAGGTCGTGCCGTGTGCGGCAGCCAGCGCTCACACGTCACGTGACGTCACAACCGCGGGCAAGCCATTGCCGAGACGAGGTTGCGTCCCTTTTGTTTTGTTGTGATGAATGAGAGCATGTCCGTGTCGCAAGTGATTCAAGGCATTGATGCATCACGATGGTGTCGCCACTTTCAGCTTGCAGGTGGGGTCCAACTCCAGGGGCGCAGGAGCGGTCTTCAAGCGGAGGGGTAAGACCGTGACTGTCCTCTGGCCTCGTCACCATCCACCCCTTCTCACCCACCGAACTTAAACAATCTCGGATTTCAGTAACTTTGTTTCTGCAGCCCATCATTCTTTCGTCTTTTATTTTTACGTTCAAAATTTGGAATTCAGCTGCTCGAAAGCTCAGCCTCTGCTCTTCCCACGTTCATATGGTCCTGTATAAACAAAACGCAAGTAGCTAACCGCCTCACCTCCTCGTCGTAGAGACAAAGCAACGCTTTTCGGCCACCATAGAATGGTAGGTTATTACGCGGATCGTATACTTTTAGACCTTACGGGCTGGCATTCCTGCCGCACCAATGTCTATTGCTGTTGCTGGCTATTCTATTTCTGCCTATTGCTATAGAGAATGCATTTTGTTCAGCTGCTGGCAGCCAAAACAGCAATGCAGATAATCGTTCCAGCATTAGTATGAATGAAGGAAAAAATCGTGTTTGCTCTTTTGCAATACATAACGCCATGCAATAGCTGCACAGCCACTTCGGAGGTGGCAGATGCTTACGGTCAGGTCAGGCAGGCAGGCGAGCCCACTCGTCGTGCCCGCCGCGGGCCATGGTGGCATTGACCGAGACGGAGACACGCGCGGGGGACCCGTGACGGCACCGTCGGGAGAGCCCATCCACCTGATTCAGATGTCGCCTCATACTTAAACTAGGACACTTCAGGAGGATGCCATATTTTCCTGAGGCTTAGCGGTTTTCTAGGTGGGGTCGGACCCCACAAAAAGATATTAAGTGGGATCCGGACCCCAGGGATCCCAGCGGTGGTGACACCCATGATGTATCAGATAATGTTATAATATAATTGTAGATTAACGCAAGCCAGCGAATTTCGTATTTAGATGGCAGCTTAGTCAGTATATTTGCAGGGAAAGACGGGGATGGTTTAGGGGTTGATGTGTTACCTAATGAAAAATGACCTGATCTGCCCTCGGGTGGGTGCGATATCGGACCCATCAGCCCCGATCCACACATCTCACAGGATTATTCTTGATAGTCACGTAGCCCCATGGAGGATTTTGACGCGCATTTGGTGATAATGCGTATACTGAGCAATCATCCTAAACTTCCAGCCGGGTAAGGAACAAATTCGATGCAACAAAACATTGAATAGATTCCAAGATATTGATGCCATCGTGTATAGCTGTATTTATTTCCATTATGAACAGAAAGAGGAGTGGTTATATGCGGTGGAGAACATGACATACCCAATATGCAGCGCCACCATAGTATGCATCTGTTACAAGCGTGACAGATGCAGCAGGCAGGCAGACGGTGGCAATGATGCAACAGGCTGTCATATTTCTAGCTCATGACAGACGACTCTGCGTGTGCCTGTTTACCTCCGACCGAGACGTCCCGTCGTTTTGTTTTCGTGTTGTCAGTCGGAACTTCTCCCGTTGTCCGATATTTCTCCGGATTTCAAATGATAGGCTGTCGCGTCCACTGCCCGTTGACCTTTGGTCCCCCTTCGATGACCTTTGGTGCACGGGAGCGGGAGGGAGGGTCCACGTTCGAACCCGCACCCTCCGCTTGACATCAGTTAGGATGGTCCGGTTCGGTCCGATCCGGCTTGAATGGTCCGGCCCGGTTTGAATATCCGGTCCTGTCTGGTCAAAGGGGCCGGGATGGCTCACGTCCTAGATCCTGTTCGGGTGGTGTTCGTGTTCCAAGCGCAATGGAACCGCGCATGGAATACCGCTCATGTAGTCAAAGGTGCACAAAGGTGCACATGTGGTCAAAGGGTCAAAGGTCAAAGGTGCACAAAACGCACCGAACGCCACCCGTGCACCGAACGCAGCTATAGCGTACACCGAGAGTGCGTAGAATACGCACGGCATGTGCCCAGCATCTCTGTGGCACAAGCATGACACATACAGGAACCCTGTACACAAGGGCGCAGTGACTGTCCAAAAGTTTGGGAGGGAGCCAGAACCATTTCAAAGTTGAATTTTTCCATGCAATGACCGTGAATATGGTCTGGAATGAACGGAATCAATGAAGAACATGAATGCATATGAAAAAAATAGAGTGAATGTTGAGCTGCTTCAAAGTTTGGGGGGGGGGGGGGCACTGCCACCTCTGTCTCCCCTTCCGGTTCCTACGCCCATATCTGCATGGTGCAAACACGGTACGCATGCATCACATACATGGTGCAAACACGGCACGCATGCATCACATACATGGTGCAAACACGGCACGCATGCATCACATACATGGTGCAAACACGGCACGCATGCATCACATACATGGTGCAAACACGGCACGCATGCATCACATACATGGTGCAAACACGGCACGCATGCATCACATACGTGGTGCAAACACGGCACGCATGCATCACATACATGGTGCAAACACGGCACGCATGCATCACATACGTGGTGCAAACACGGCACGCATGCATCACATACATGGTCAAACACGGCACGCATGCATCACATACGTGGCAAACACGGCACGCATGCATCACATACGTGGTGCAAACACGGCACGCATGCATCACATACGTGGTGCAAACACGGCACGCATGCATCACATACGTGGTGCAAACACGGCACGCATGCATCACATACATGGTGCAAACACGGCACGCATGCATCACATACGTGGTGCAAACACGGCACGCATGCATCACATACGTGGCAAACACGGCACGCATGCATCACATACATGGTGCAAACACGGCACGCATGCATCACATACATGGTGCAAACACGGCACGCATGCATCACATACGTGGTGCAAACACGGCACGCATGCATCACATACATGGTGCAAACACGGTACGCATGCATCACATACGTGGTGCAAACACGGCACGCATGCATCACATACATGGTGCAAACACGGCACGCATGCATCACATACATGGTGCAAACACGGCACGCTGCATCACATACATGGTGCAAACCGGCACGCATGCATCACATACATGGTGCAAACACGGCACGCATGCATCACATACGTGGTCAAACACGGCACGCATGCATCACAAACATGGTCAAACACGGCACGCATGCATCACATACGTGTCAAACACGGCACGCATGCATCACATACATGGTCAAACACGGCACGCATGCATCACATACATGGTGCAAACACGGCACGCATGCATCACATACGTGGTGCAAACACGGCACGCATGCATCACATACATGGTGCAAACACGGCACGCATGCATCACATACATGGTGCAAACACGGCACGCATGCACACATACGTGGTCAAACACGGCACGCATGCATCACATACATGGCAAACACGGCACGCATGCATCACATACATGGTGCAAACACGGCACGCATGCATCACATACGTGGTGCAAACACGGCACGCATGCATCACATACATGGTGCAAACACGGCACGCATGCATCACATACATGGTGCAAACACGGCACGCATGCATCACATACGTGGTGCAAACACGGCACGCATGCATCACATACGTGGTGCAAACACGGCACGCATGCATCACATACGTGGTGCAAACACGGCACGCATGCATCACATACGTGGTGCAAACACGGCACGCATGCATCACATACATGGTGCAAACACGGCACGCATGCATCACATACATGGTGCAAACACGGCACGCATGCATCACATACATGGTGCAAACACGGCACGCATGCATCACATACGTGGTGCAAACACGGCACGCATGCATCACATACATGGTGCAAACACGGCACGCATGCATCACATACATGGTGCAAACACGGCACGCATGCATCACATACATGGTGCAAACACGGCACGCATGCATCACATACATGGTGCAAACACGGCACGCACACAATACTTTTGCGGCACGAGCACGGGAGGCTGTGTGGTACAAGCATGTCGTACGCCCAGACTGTCCATAACAGCCACTATACGTGGAGGGCATGTATCGTGAAATAAATAAATAAAGCATATGTGTCCCACAAACATCTATGTCGTGCAAACACTGCACGCTCACATACGTATGCGGCACAAACAAGCCACGTACACAAGCGTATGCGACACAAACAAGCCACGCACACGGAGTATTTGTGTGGCACAAACAAGACACGCGCATAACACCGGCGGGTGCGAACACCACGTACGCAACACCACTGCTGTGCAAACACGACACAAGATACATACACAATACCCCTGCCGTACAAACTCGACACGACGAGTACGGCAGCGAACATGGCGCGGCTGCGCCATGTTCGGCGCGCCGGCGGGTCGCCGGTTCTCGCGCCGTCAGTCTGGATGAGTGATGGCGCGACGGTCGGCCGCCGATTTGGGCATTAGCTGGTGTGACGGCCGCCGGCGGCACGGCCCGTCCCCAGCCGGCGCAGCGCCGTCCCCAGCCGCGCCGGCAGCCGGATCGGACCGTAATTGGACTTGCTGCCGGCGGGCGTAAGATGTGTCTTGATCGGCGGAGGTGGCGGCCGTCTGGCTCGGCTTCACTTCCGGCGATTCGCTGGTGCCGCCGCGCCGCCGCAATTCTGCCGTAGGCGACGTCGGTGGCTGCGACTTTTAATTTGTCGTGTCATAACTCGCTGAAGAATTCACATAGAAAAGTAAGAGGCAGTCTGAACTGACGGTAAGACTGACGGCACGGTAAAGGTTTGGCAGTTGGTTATTGGTCTTACGACACGTCGACCGTTGAGTCATATAGCGTCGCCAATCTCTCACGCCGATTGGCCGCGGATGAAGAGTTGCGACGGGTGAGACTCGAACCCACAATCTTCCGATTGTGAGACGGGCAACTTACCCATAGACTACTCGTCCCCAAAGTTTAGCAGTTGCTGTTACGATTGTTCAGGCGTGGCTGGATTTGATGCCAGCAGCCAAGCTGATTGGCTAGCATGTTCACGGAATAAGGTGTTGTATCATTCATATCTTGGATAATGCACTTTCAAGTCATCGCACAGTTTGCGTTTAAATGGCTAATTTCTTCATCCTTAAATTGCAGTTCCCCAAAATGCATACGTTACATGCATGACAGATTGAAAGCTTGAGCACTTGAGATAATTTGATATAATAAATGTTGTAGACAAATGCTATGTTTTAAATCACGAGTATTTCACCATCTCAAATGTTTCAAATTACGGTCACCTGGTCAACTCGTGGGATATGGCAGATTTCGCCTTAAGTATAGGTACAAGCACATGAAAACCCTTATTGAGCTTAGTTCAGCGAATTTCGGTGTAAGGAAATGCCATTTCACTGATGAATGCTTCAACAAAGAAAACAACCATTCTCCTTTCTCCTTCATTCTCCTTAAAACCGAATAGTTATGTTTGCGAAACTCCTTGGGTGTTCAATGTCCTGATGGCTGCTCTGCCCTCGCATCAGCTACCATGACGATAGCAAAGCGTCCCACCGTCAAGACCAATTTCAGTGGGCGGTGACCATGATTGGGCGGCGCCCACACCGGTGGTCACCGCTCTCCGCCCCAACCACGTGCGGACGAGGGGGAGCGCGGCTGCCCGGCACGATGGTCGCGCGTTTCCGGGGGCAGGTGTCATGCGGCCTGCTCCGGCGGCGACGTCGCCTCCCAGCTGACGAATGGTGGAACAGTGAGTCACAACACCTGCCGACATGCTCGCTGGACACGCATGACTCACGTGGCCGGCACGGCAGACGCGCGGTGTCGTTGGCTTCGGCTTGTGTGCTTCCCCACGCGTGCATAAGCGGCCACTTCACGCCGGTATGATGACGAGGTTCTCTGGCTTTGTGGCGGAGTGCCGGAACGGAGGGCCATGTCGTCTTCGATCCAGACTCCTTGGCGCTGACTCACACTGTGCACTTGACCTGACCTGAGGCATGGATCTGAGCACACAGGTCTGGATTTGGCTTCCATTCGGTTCGATTCCTGCGTATCCGTCGGCACTTAGCGGGCCAGTGTTATAATGACGTCGATATTTTGTGGGTTGGAGTGTGAATAGTTGATATGCACGGCGCAATAAGGCGCATCACAGATATAATGCGAAGAGGGCCGCAAAACATGTCGCCAACAGCACCCTACGTGCTTCACACAGCATGTCACATCTGCATTTTACAATGCATTCCGCACTCTGCTGTTCACACTGAACTATGGGCTGGACTAGCGAACTCTCCGAGAACTGAGCGCTATAGACCCCAGCCAGACGGGAATGGGGTCTGACTGCGTCGCATTTCTGATAACTGGTATGTACCTGATAGTACCGTGGCACAGTGGTACCGTCGCATGTCTGATCACTGGTGCCTGCTACACCAGCATCACATGATTACATGATACCATAATTACATGACGTAATCTCTCTGAGTTTGTGGTCCAGATCATCTCATCAAAGGGCACGCCTTGTTTCGGTCTGTATCTGTCCATTGCTGAAGTTGTGCGTCGCGCACGTCAAAGCACACGTCTGCCTCCGCACATGGAAGAGGCTGCAGCAAACTTGTGAGCGCACGTGCACACTCGTGGTATGGCACGTGCCGTGCCCGTTGGAAAATGTATTTCGCAAAAATTGATTGCAACCAGGTCATGGAAAGTCTTGGTGTAGATTACCCTTATTTTGCATTTCAGGTGGTTCCCAATTTCGCTCAGAGGCTGGTCACCCCCGTCCCGCTTCCACGTATGCCAGATCGCTTAGCATATCCTCAGCTGAGGCTCCACCACCAAGGACGAGACTGGCAGGTCTCCCGGCTGCAGCGGGCCGCGGTCTCCACCGCTGCGACAGACACCGACGGCGCCCCGACCAGGAAGTGCGTCGGCGGGGCGCCGTCGACCGCGACGCGCCAAATACTGGCGCGGGAGCGGCCGCCGGCGCGCCGCGACGTGGCTGACCTTGAGTCGGGGCGGCGGCGGCGGAGCGTGACGTGACGAAGACGCCGCGACGAGGCGACCGGGACGCGCGACGGCTCGGCGCGTGCTGAACACCGCAGAAGCGACTCGTGCAGTCTCGGCGGCGGTCGTGTTGCACTTCAGGCAGCCGCCACGTAGCGTTACGCGCCGTGACGCGACGTGACGTGATGACGTGGAACTGTCTGCTCGTCTCGCTCAAAGAGGCACACTGGCCACGCGGGGCTGTGGCGGAGCCGTCCACTGGTGAACAGCCATACACGGCCGTGTTTGGTGCGCGGATGTCCTATATCACATCGGCTGCCGGGACTGTCAGTACCCCCTCCCCCTTCCGGTTGTCCATGAGGTTGCTTGATCGTGGCTGGTAAACAGTAGCAGCAGCACTTTGTTATCCCAGAGGAACCACCACCGATGAGAAACGGCAATCTTTTAGACACTGCCCAAGTGGGAGGGATGAATGGCCGGATCTTCCCACTTCCCACCTCGAAAGCAAAAGCGCTGGCAGGTGAAGCAGTAATCTGAACTGTAAAAGCTCTGCCCAGCAGACAACAGTTGCATACTTTTGGAAACACCAATGGAACTCGGATGCATTAAAACCTGACGTTTTTTACGTAGTGTATTATCATTCGTTATTGAACGTGTTGAATTAAACTCTTTTTTTAAATGGAAGTTTGAATGTTGAGGCCCCTCATCGGCTTTTTTGTCGGCTGTGAACTACCAGAATGACCGAACCAACCCGCACTGCCTTTGGCGCCACTCTGATGCTCTCAAGACTATAAAATATGACGTTGTTTATAGTAATATAAATATACGACGGATGAACCGCGTATATTGCTCCGATCAAGTTACATACATACCAGCAGATATGAACAAGATTACGAGTAATTGGCTTGTGAATGTCATGTCGTAAGCGATTGATGCGATCGATGCAACACTGACCAGGTAAGCCTACTTTCCCGTCACATACTGGATGCAGTGTTTCCCTTGATCGGTGTGTCTGAGGCACACACGTGCCCTCCGGGCGTAGGACTGTGTGCTTGCAGACACCGAACAACGTTACCAGCGCATCATGCGACTGGGGCGATATCGAGGCAACGAAAAAGCCGATGGAGCGAATGGGTCAAGGATGGCACGACATCGTGCACACGTGTGTACAATCGTAGCACGTTGTCACGCGGTCACCGTGACCTCGGCGACACGCGTCGTGACCTCGATGACACGCGTCGTGACCTCAGTGCAGCGCTCGTCGCCAAACAACCGCAGAAATCCAGAGTGGGTAACGCCTGCAATGTTTGTCCCAGTTATCGAGGTTGTATACACGTCGACTGCTTGTCCAAGTTAGAGGCACTTCAACGTGAGTTTGCTGGCGCCACTCAGAACCTGGCAGGGTCGGAGGACCTCAAGAGTGCTCCTGTCGTACAACTTGAACTTGAACTACAGCTTGAAGACTATTCCTGCATGCATGTCTGGGACAGAATAAGCAGAACCACGTAGTATCATTAGTGGCAATGCGCGGGGGCGTCAAGTGGTGGCATATCGGGCGAATATGGCACCGCTCGTTGCAAGCAAAATACGTCCAACGTTGGAACGTTTCAGCACGGGTGTGGCAGCTCTCTTGGAAACAAGATCGAGATGAGAAATACCCTTGGTAATCGGGATCTTCTGGCAGAAATACCGGGGAAAACACGTTTAAAGACAGGTATCTCTAGCTTTATTGTGGACCGGCCTTGTCTTCTAGTTGCGAATGATTACGGTAATAATTGTCGTAATTGTTACGGCAATATTGTTATTATGCATTAGTTTTCGACAACGTTAGTATTCGTGCTACATGGCTAGTGCAGTCGATGTCCCCTAAAGCCCAAACGTTAATATTCATGTTTATTGGTGCTAGTAATGCAGGGCTTGTGTCAACATTATATACAATGGTGCTATTCATGTTCGTGTCGTATTGTTATCATTATTATCAGTTTTCTCGGCATTTTGTCCTTTAATCACTCTTGCCATTATATCACCACCATCATTGCTGTTGTCTAAGGGCACACCGATTACTGAGCTCCCTCCGTGCGAGATGTGTTGAGGTGTTGCCAAAGGTGTAGGCGACGCCGTGCACTGTGGTGTGCATGGTGTTGTTCTCACCAGCCAATCTCGCTGACCGACCGACCGACCGACCGACCGACCGACCGACCGACCGACCGACTGACCGATACCCCGGGGTGGCTGCAAACGCGACCGGAAGTGTCTGGCACCTACCTGACCGGGCGCTGTTCGGTGCTGGCTGGTCGTGGCGACCGTCTGGCCAATCGGCGCCAACTCCGGCTGCCGGTAACGGTTACCGAGTGAGGACCCGCGTGATTACGGCGCGGCGGCGGCCGGCCGGCGACGGTGCAGCCATGTCGAGCGGCCTCGTGTGATTACCGGACCGCCTCGTGTTGTCGCCGGACCGCCTCGTGTGATCACCGGACCGCCTCGTGTGATCACCGGACCGCCTCGTGTGATCACCGGACCGCCTCGTGTGATCGCCGGACCGCCTCGTGTGATCGCTGGACCGCCTCGAGTGACTGCCGCGCGGGCGATTCGCGCGCCGCCCTCCGCCGCCGTTGCAGTGTTGGCCGAGTCCAGAGTCGTAGGAACGTCTCAAAAAGTGTGTGTGTGTGGGGGTGGGGGACCCTTTTTGAAGTTGATTCTTACCAAGAATCGCCATAGCATTCATGTTAAACTTTCATGAAAATCGGGAGAGTGGAGGGGGGGGGGGAATGGCTCCCCCCCCCCTTGTTCCTACACCTATGGCCGAATCAACCACATTCGGCAGCACTCGAGCGTTGCTGTCGCCATCGCTGCACACGGCCTCAGATCGTGGACGGTAACCGCGGCTTTGCATGGAATTCGTGACGTGTAGGCCACGGGAAGCTTTCCATGAGGAGGTATGTGTGTGGGATGTTGAGCAACGACTGGTCGAATACTCGCGTGGATCATCGATAAAAAGTGTACCTGCGTGCCACATAGATTATCACAGAAATGTAGCAAATTGTGTGGCGCCTGGCGGGTTTTGACAATTTTCCTGCACGTACTGTCGATGGATGTCCTACAACGTTACATTGACTGTAGAGGGTAGTGTGGTGCCTCCACTTTCCTGTTGAATGGGACCTGTGCTAAAAACATGCACTGCAAGTGGCACGAAGTAATCGCGCAACTCTGGAGGTTAGAATGGGCGGCAACAAAATAGCTATTGTTGGCGTCGATGGGTGCCTAAGTTACCCTACCTTGGCCCCAGCATCTGCCTAGTGTTGCCGTCTGTCTGAGGAAACATGGAAACCCGAGTATGTCACGTGTGCTTCTCAAGGTCTGGCGTCTAGTCACGGGGATTCTAGATTAGTCTGAGCATGCCTGAAGTTAGGCGTTTCTCTGTTTAGACGTTTTTCAGGTTCGGTGGCGAGTTAAGTGTCGTAACTGTGGGAGCCGCCATTGTTGTCCCGGTGCGCAGTCGGCCAGACCTCGTGGTGGTGGCGGCGGCCGTGCCAGGGCGGCTGTTGCCGGCTGGCACCAGGCTTCCGGTCACGTGACCACGACACTCGGGGTCAAAAGTCAGGGTCGTATCGGTTGGGCGGCTGACAGAGCCGGCCGGCCAGCAGCCTGGTGGTACAACCGCTGTCGGCGAACGGAACGGCGAAGATGTAACACAACTGGACACAGATAAGTTGGAGAACGGATTTGCTGTGCAACTTCGTGCCTACATGACTGTTGTTCACTTTCTGCGTGTAGGGAATCGAGCGCATGCAACGCTCTCCCAAACCCGTCCCCATAACTTCAGATTTTATCATGGCGCACCTCTGCAATGTGTGTATGGCACAGCCAACCTCTGCAACGTTTGCCTGCAGTTCACCAGTTTCGACATTGCTAACTCCCTCTCCTTAGTATATCTGTTCAGGCTCTCCTGTGCGTACCCTATGCTCCCGAGCTTACGATGCTTGGAATGAGATGCATCTGGAAATTGAAGGCCATTTGGCCTGGTGGAAGGCGACCAACAGGACAGCTGGCGCTGAGTGCGAAGTCAACTTCCAAAGCTGCAGAGGTTGCGCCATCCATGGGCGTGAATGATCAACTCTGGTCCAAGCGTCCTAAAGCCCAAATTACTAACTTAACTAACGAGGTTGCACCATCTAAAACGTTTCCGGACCACGCAATTCCCGGATCGAATCGCACGCGAGCTTTTCAAAATCTGCTTTACATTGGATGAGCGTGTTGCTGCCGTACCGGCGCAGTCCACAAGGTAACGTTATGCCTGTGCTGCGACCCGCCGCCAACCGGTGCTCCCGAAGGGCTTAATAGGGGCCTAAGGGGCCTCACCCCGGATCACCGGAGTAGAACCCCTAGTCACGTGCAGTGTGCACACCACATGCGAAATGTTTAGCTTTCGAGGACGGTGATGGAGATAAAATTATACAAAACCCCATACAAAGAGTGGCCATGGGGTGCCGGCGTCCCCCCCCACGCCCTCGTAGCGAAAATATACACTACATCAAGCAAGAAATTTGGGGATTTGCGTCACCTCAAACGAAAAAATGTTGCGCACTTCGATCGCCGAAAGTGGTCACTGTAAAATGACATTTTTTGGTCGTTCCCTTTAAGAAAATCATGGCTGCGCTCCCTGTCAGCCCCGGCGATGTTTCTCATGTAGCACATACAACTTCCACTAACTTAGCGGTTATTGGACTTGTGGATGCATGGGCGGCCAGTGTCGGGGCTGGGGGACGGGGAGAGGGGGGGCTACTGGCCCTCTAGACGGTCAGTAGAGGGAGTCTTTCCGGTCAGATCCTCACACCCCGTCTGGGGGTTCAGTATAAGCCCCTCTAATCTCTAAACTAAGCGTTGCACTGAAATGAAGGAGTTGACATCGGAAAGCGCTCGACGAGTAGGGTCAGAAACCACCCCCAACGTTTTCTCCTCTCAAAAAGTGACATCACTAGGAGGTTTATGAGGTCACGATTGACGTCATGTTTTTGGCTCTGGGGACTTTGGTGGGGGGGGGGGGGGGGGACTGGGAAGTTGTTGTACAAGGGATCACTTATCACTAGCAAGGGCGAAGCCTACAGTGCGTCTTCTCCTGTGTACGCATGTAACAGGCTCACACGACGGATGGCCTGACTGACCAGACTGTTCTGCTTTCGAGGCCGTAATAACTCTCCTGTTGTTGTGTTCAGGTTAGCTTCAGGTCAGTGCGGGGTCAGTCAGCCGTCGGTCACGTGGTTGTGACACGTCACGTGACCTGCGTGACCTGCGTGACCTGCGTGACCTGCGTGCCCCGCGGCTGAGCGGTCGTGATCAGCCGCGCCGCGTGTGCTGCTCTGACATTTCGCCAATTCGCCAATTCGACAAATCGACAAATCGGCAGCGTGAAATACATGCGTAATATTCAGCAGTAGATGAGCTCAGTGTCGGTGGGAGTGTAGCTAATTTCAGCTGGATCAGATGCGCTTCTACCAAGTCTTTCAATGCGCTTGTATCGAAACTGAAGGTAGTTTTTCCCGAAATTAGGCTCCTCTCCCGAATATCGTGCACATATCTCAGATCTGAACGCACTGTGTCAATGCTTGCGTTTACTCCTGAAATGCTTGCACCTTCGCACGAAATTCATCCAGTAACTAGCGTGCCCTATGGACTGCCAAGATATCCGAGTTGCGGTCGGCACACCAGTTTTCTGTCGGTAAGGGATCCACACCGTTAAAAAGGCCCGATCCACACCGTTAAAAAGGCTTACATTTGTGGAGTTATGGAACACGCTCCCAGCGACCAATATGATGAGCTAATAGCACATTGCACTGTGGGAACGGCTAATATAACCCACCGAAGTTAAAAAAGCAGCTCAAGCCGGGCTACCGTAACAATCCCGGATCACCAAAGTCGCTGCACCCCCACGCAGTGTTTAACCCGACTACTGAAACACGCATGATGGGATCAAATCAAGCATGTGCCCGCAACACGGCAGCCTTAGGTCACCTCTTGTCCTGGCCCTTCAGCGTCCCTGGAATTTTACTAGAAGATGTTCTGCATAGGAATTATTTAACAACTCATTCACTAGTCGATACCATTGAATCGCTACCCAGTTCATGTTCTTAATCACCAAATGCGCTCAGAGGTACTCGAGCCCCGAACACGCTGCATTGGCGATTCCTCAGTCAGGGCGCTTCCATTCGACCGACGCCGCCCCCACTGCTCGTGCGGCACCCCCCTCACAACGCCGCTCCACTGCTCGTGCGGCACCCCCTCACAACGCCGCCCCACTGCTCGTGCGGCATCCCCCTCACAACGCCGCCCCACTGCTCGTGCGGCATCCCCCTCACAACGCCGCCCCACTGCTCGTGCGGCATCCCCCTCACAACGCCGCCCCACTGCTCGTGCGGCATCCCCCTCACAACGCCGCCCCACTGCTCGTGCGGCATCTCCCTCACAACACCGCCCCACTGCTCGTGCGGCATCCTCCTCACAACGCCGCCCCACTACTCGTGCGGCACCCCCTCACAACGCCGCCCCACTGCTCGTGCGGCATCACCTCACAACGCCGCCCCACTGCTCGTGCGGCATCCCCCCCAACCCCCCTCACAACGCCGCCCCACTGCTCGTGCGGCATCCCCCTCACAACGCCGCCCCACTGCTCCCTCACAACGCCGCCCCACTGCTCGTGCGGCATCCCCCTCACAACGCCGCCCCACTGCTCGTGCGGCATCCCCCTCACAACAACAACGTGATACATGGACGGCTCTTTTGATCTAGACTGGTAGGCGACGATTGAGCGCAGGCCTTCCTGTCTCGTCATTGAGCCAATATGTACTTCCGCCCCGCCGCGCCAGGCAACAGCCATGACAGTATCCGCCCCACAGCGGACCGCCCCCACCCCGTCCACTGCGCCTCGACCCCTGCTGTATCATGTGTTTGTGTGTGCGCGGGTGTGTGCAAATATGTGTGTACCTACAAGTATATATACACAAGTATATTTGTTTGCTGGTAGTTTGCACTTTTGGGTATCTAGGATGTAAGTTCCTGTGTTGAAGTTTGTGCAGCTAAACGTGAAGAGAAATGATGTCGGAATGGCTCCTGCAATGTGAATGGAGTTGTATTGGAGTGTGGACATATACAACAGGGGACTTTCACGAGAACTTAGCAGTGTGCCACGTCGGCGTGCCAGAGCCGTGTTCCGTGCGGTTACTCCGTCCAGGCGGCGACTGCCCAGTGTCGGGGCGTCGTCACCGTCCAGGCGGCGACTGACTGCCCAGTGTCGGGGCGTCGTCACCGTCCAGGCGGCGACTGCCCAGTGTCGGGGCGTCGTCACCGTCCAGGCGGCGACTGCCCAGTGTCGGGGCGTCGTCACCGTCCAGGCGGCGACTGCCCAGTGTCGGGGCGTCGTCACCGTCCAGGCGGCGACTGCCCAGTGTCGGGGCGTCGTCACCGTCCAGGCGGCGACTGACTGCCCAGTGTCGGGGCGTCGTCACCGTCCAGGCGGCGACTGACTGCCCAGTGTCGGGGCGTCGTCACCGTCCAGGCGGCGACTGCCCAGTGTCGGGGCGTCGTCACTCGCCAGTCCCCATTTCACGGCCTCGGACCGGGTCACGCGGCCACCCGCCGTGCACGCGGTGCACGCACACTGTGCATGTGCTCGGTCGTGCCGCCACACCTGAGGCACTCTCGGCCGTCGACGGCACGAGTGGCCAGGCGCCAGCCGGAGCCGGTGCCGGAGCCGGAGCCGGAGCCTGGAGCTAAAAGCGGGAAACAGAGCTGGGAGCCAGAGCCAGGAGCTGGGAACCAGAGCCTGAGCCGGAGCCGGTGCCGGGAGCCGGAGCCGGAGCCGGAGCCGGGAGCCGGGAGCCGGGAGCTAAGAGCGGGAAACAGAGCCGCAGCCAAGAGCCAGGAGCTTGGAGCCAGAGCCTGAGCCGCTCTCGGCCAGCGGCTGTGGAGAAAGCCAGTGAAGCCCTTTCACTGATCGCCCGATGGTCCGCGCCGCTGCTCTCCTGATCGTTTCCGCTCTCCGGATGAGGCCCCGCCTCTCCCCCGCCCTCCGGAAGGTCGGCTGGCGTCAACTGTTGCCGAATGAACGGACAGGCGGATCAGCGGATGAATGAGGAAATGAGCCGTGAATGCGGCCTGAGCCATGAGTGGGTGCGGAGTGGCGGGAGCTGCCGGCCGGGAGTCCACTCGCATGGTGCGGAGTGGCGGGCGCTGCCGGCCGGGAGTCCACTCGCATGGTGCGGAGTGGCGGGCGCTGCCGGCCGGGAGTCCACTCGCATGGTGCGGAGTGGCGGGAGCTGCCGGCCGGGAGTCCACTCGCATGGTGCGGAGTGGCGGGCGCTGCCGGCCGGGAGGTCCACTCGCATGGTGCGGAGTGGCGGGCGCTGCCGGCCGGGAGGTCCACTCGCATGGTGCGGAGTGGCGGGAGCTGCCGGCCGGGAGGTCCACTCGCATGGTGCGGAGTGGCGGGCGCTGCCGGCCGGGAGGTCCACTCGCATGGTGCGGAGTGGCGGGAGCTGCTGGCTGGGAGGTCCACTCGCATGGTGCGGAGTGGCGGGAGCTGCCGGCCGGGAGGTCCACTCGCATGGTGCGGAGTGGCGGGAGCTGCCGGCCGGGAGGTCCACTCGCATGGTGCGGAGTGGCGGGAGCTGCCGGCCGGGAGGTCCACTCGCATGGTTCGGTGCATACCGGGCCGGCGGAAGCGCATCAGATGGCCCGGGGATCGAGTCTCTCCTGTGCGGTGGAAAGCAGACATGTGCTCGAATCGAGTTGAATCGAGAATCGACTCATGAATCAATCGTTTTTGGATGAGTCGCGAGTTGAATCGATTTTTTCCCCAAAATATATCTTGAGTCGTGAGTTGAATCACATCTTTCTAAAAAATGAGTTGAATCATGAGTCAATCATTCAAATCACGAGTCATTTGAGTCTTGTGACTCAAATGCAAGTTATGAACAAATGATGTAAGGCATGTATCTTCATGAATAGTATGCCATGACACAAAGTAGGGAGTAAAAACAAAGCATATATTCACGCTTAGCATTACAATTGTCACTTGTCAGCTGCCAGTGGGTAAAGAATGAGGGGCACTGAAGTTATTTACCAAAAACCAATGACAATAACTACAAATAAGTATTCATGTTTAGCTTGGTATTCACAATCAGTATCATGCGTGAGTCAATCCTAATGCCAGGAACACAACACAGAAATGGGTTGTGATTGTGAAAAAGAATATGGAACCGGAATATGGAACATTATATATATAATGTGAGTTGAAAACTAAGTTTCAGCAAAAATAATTTATTCAACAGACATTTTGATGTCAAAGCATATGTATCTGTGTCTAATTAAATAAGGGAATTATATATATATATATATATATATATATATATATATATATATATATATATATATATATATATATATATATATATGTGTGTGTGTGGGCAGTGCACACTGAATCATATGGCTCATGAGTCTGATCCCACTGAATCGGATCTGAATCGATTCAAATTTATGTCAGTCTATTTGAGTCGCGAGTCGAATCATGCTTTGTGAGCTCTGAGTCGAGTCAAATAATTTTGACCTGCTCTGAATCATGAGTCGAATCAGATCTCAAGATATGATTCGCATGTGAGTGGACTCAAAAAAATTAAGTCGAGCACACGTCTGGTGGAAAGTCGACGTTTTCGCTACGCGCGGACGATAGCGTCGTCCTTCTTACTTCTGTCCCAAAGTAAGAAGGGCACGCCGTTTTCTTGCTTCGACTCTTCGGGTCCAAGAGCGCTCAAGCACAGCACCAGCCCCGTTGAAGATGGATGCATGCTGATGCATGCGGGCGGCATTGCATGGCTGTGTGGTTGTGGTGGGTGACGGTTGTCATCTGCCGCCCCGAGAAGAGCCTTGCGGTCGCCGAGAAACGCTCTCGGCCACGGGCTGCTTCCGATGCGCGGACCGTGGTGCTGGTGGCCGACGTACGTCACTATCCACACACACATGCGGTGTGGCCCGTCTCGATCGGAGGCGTTCCTCGCGGGGTGCTCGCCCTCACAGTCTGACATGCGCCGGTCTGCAGGTGTGAGTTGAGTGGGGACTCGGCGCCGCTGGCTGTGTAGCATGCACGCGTCGACGCCTCGCCGTCCGTCGGGCATGGTCGGCGCCGCTCTGATGCTTCGTGACGGGGCGTAGCGGGGCGTGACGTAGTGTGACGGGGCGTGACGTAGTGTGACGGGGCGTGACGTAGTGTGACGGGGCGTGACGTAGTGTGACGCTCGCCCGGCGTGGCAAGTCTCGCACCGCATCCTCAACCAGCCTAGAGGTGGCAGGTGTGCAGTGGAGGAGAGAGATGGTGGCCAGTGTGCCAATGAGCATGTAGACAGGTGACTGGAGAACAATAGTCGTCCATGACTTATCTGGTCATGGTAAACGCGGTGGTAGCCAATGAGTCATGCCATGGTAATCTTGGTGGAAGTCGGGGAGTCATTACATAGTAAATGTGGTGGTAACCAGGGGGTAATTCCACGGTAAATGTGGTGGTAGCCAAGGAGTCATTCAACGGTAAACGTGGCGGTAGCCATGGAGTCATTACATGGTAAACGAGGTGGTAGCCAGTGAGCCATTCAATATCACTTGCAATCTTTCGCTTGGCAGCATCGTATTCCTTGTACACCATATGCTGCAGAATGTTAGCTTGCTACCCAGATACGCCACAGTGGCCGGCGCAAGTGGCTGCTGGTCGGAGGCGGGAAGCGCCCTTGAAATCAAATAATTAACAAACTGGTCGGAGGCGAACGGTTGTGCCCACTTCAGTCTGATCTGTGACCGTGACCGTGCGATTTGTCAGTGCACGCAGGACCGCTCCGCTCGGGCTGTGCTCGCCGGATTCCGCGGAGCTCCTGCGCACCTCGCTGCGCCCGGTGGCTGCCTGCCACGCCGACTGCCGAGTGATACGATCTGCGAGGACCGTTACTGGGAACGGGACCGTGCTTGACTGCCTGCTGGTGGTGACATCACTCCGATTGGTGTCTGACCCAGGGGACCCTGCCTGACCAGCCGGTGCCGGTATGACTCCAAGATGTGTCGGACCCACGGGACCCTGCCTGACCAGCCGGTGCCGGTATGACTCCAAGATGTGTCTGACCCACGGGACCCTGCCTGACCAGCCGGTGCCGGTATGACTCCAAGATGTGTCGGACCCACGGGACCCTGCCTGACCAGCCGGTGCCGGTATGACTCCAAGATGTGTCGGACCCACGGGACCCTGCCTGACCAGCCGGTGCCGGTATGACTCCAAGATGTGTCGGACCCACGGGACCATGCCTGGCCGGCCGGTGCCGGTATGACTCCAAGATGTGTCGGACCCACGGGACCATGCCTGGCCGGCCGGTGCCGGTATGACTCCAAGATGTGTCGGACCCACGGGACCATGCCTGGCCGGTCGGTGCCGGTATGACTCCAAGATGTGTCTGACCGTGATCTGACTCTGTGACGCCGCTCTGAGGCCTCTGCGTTGATCCTTCGCAGACCCTCGAGCAGATTGGTAGCTCGTGTCGGCAGACGTAGCAATTCTTACCTATGATGATTGAGATGCCGGGATTAACGCTCTCTAGCGTGTTGCATGCCTCGCAATGAAAAATTGCATCCCGGGCGCCGTTAAGTAGTGTACAGTGCCAGGAGTAGTGAGTAGTGTTATCCTCCATAGAAGGTGAGCCGTGGCTGGTAATTGGATCCCCAAACGAATAACAATCGGAGAACATGATTCGGTTGAAAGCAGCGTTAAAACCCAAAGCACAGCTACGACTTCATTTTATCCCCACCGACCGGTGGCACCGACACGAATTGCATCACGGCACTACAGCCAAGGGATTCATAGGTGAACATAAGCTCCATTGGCTCATTATCAACGTCATAAGCTTTTAGTCTCATTGGCTCATTATCCACGTCGTGCGCCCCTCCCCGTCCGCCCGCTTTTTTACTGCACGAGGTCGTTTTCGAAAATATCGGAAAAGTCTCCAGATACGTCAGAAAACGTAGGCCTTCCCGGAGGCCTACGTTGGGGTGAGAAACCTTCCTTCCCTCCCCAGAAATTCTGTTCATGTCGCCGATGCCACCACTCAAAGCAAATATAGGCGTACTATGTGAGAAAGTCCGCCTTAAGCCCAAACAATAAACAAATGATCCGCCTTCAAAGAGCGCCCTAAAACTCAGATAACCTTCAAAATGTGTGCTCAGTAGTATGGCTTAGGGAGGTACTATTTGTATTTTGTTATTTGCTCAGTGTTGGTGCATATTTTGACATGGATGGCAGCGATGAACAAAATCATGCAGTTTGGTGCTGGTTGCTTGTAATCAGCACGCCACAAACGAAATACAGATGAGGTTGTTCTTCATTCTTAACGAGCTGGTAGAGCTGATAAGCCTGTCGTATAATGTGGTTATCCGACCCAATTACCCTCGAAAACATGAGGCAATCTATCTGTTGACATTGCACATATAAACACCGTGCACACGATGGGTGTACTCTGGGGGAAGGCTGCTATGTACATGTCCTCCACAACGTTAACCTATGTAGCTAACTTGTAATCCAAAGCATACTTCCAACCCCGATGTTGAACACAAAGGTATTCGCTTCCATGCTTGCTCTATATATTTTATAGAAAGAAAACGAAATGCGTTCTTCATTTATCGGATGAGCCCCTCAATTTCTAAAATACGAACGAACACATGTTACACGTAATGCATGTTGTATTCGCAATTGGGAATGCTACACATTTACCCCTCGTAGTGTGTGATTTAACACCTTCGCCAACTATCCCTGCTTGGCACGACATCCACCTACAATTGCCATTCGTTGATCCCCACCACCAGACGTTTGAACTATATCAGTAGCCTATAAACATCATCTGTTTGCTGTAGTAGCCTCGGTAATTTCTGCATTTGCACGTTCGTATTTGCTCTTCTTTCCATTGGAGCTTATATTTGGCACCTGAGCTCACTGCAAGAAAAGCATTGCCCAACCAGCAGGCTTCCATTCCGACAGCCGGTCCCGCAGAACCGTGCGATGGGGTGATCATCGCGACGATCTATCCGGTCCAGTCTGCGACCCGGCACGGCACTACCAGCGCGGAGAACGCCAGCGTGCCGACGCCGAGGCGGTGCCGGAGACTCGGTGTCGTGTCTGCCGGCACTGCAGTGTGGGTCTGTCGCCGCGGGCCGGCGCCGGCCGCCGCTCAATGGTAATAAGCGCCCGCTCCGTGGCGCCCGCGGAAGCGCCGGTCTGTTCGGCGCCCGCCGGCGCGGACAATGAGGCCGCCGTCTGCACTCACGTACAGTGCACACCGTGCACACGGTGCACGGGCTGCGCCAGGCGTGGTGCAGTTTCAGTGGCCGCCGTCGTTGGCGGCTGGAAGCTAACGCGTACGTCGGCAAAATAGCGGCTGCGATATGAGATTGGCTCGTCAGGCGTGGCCAGCGGTAAGTGGTCAGGCGTAGCCAGCGTCAGGCGTGGCCAGCGGTAAGTGGTCGCACACTGGTTTGGATTCCCGCCGCGTGGCGTCAACAATGCGTGGTACCGCTGTGTGTGTGGCGTTGCAAGCGGTCTTGGTGTCACCTGTCGCGATTATTATGCACCGCAAAGGTGTGTGATCGTCGTGCGCTCACAAACCGGGAAATGGTGCCGCGCTAAACGAGGTTTATGAGCCGTGACGGGCCCAGCTGGCACCGGTCAAGACCAGTCCCGACCCGCAGAGCGGCCCACCGATCGCCACCATCTAGGCAAATTTCCATTCTTGCACGTGCTGTCAAATTTCGCCGGACGACCGGCTGACCGGCTCCCCCTGTCGTACCGTCAGCGATGTGGACAGTGGTCCGCCATTGGTCCACGCAACATTGGTCCGTTGTTGGTCCACGCATCAGTGGTCCGTCGTTGGTTTACGCAACATTGGTCCGTTGTTGGTCCACGCATCAGTGGTCCGTCGTTGGTCCACGCAACAGTGGTCCGCCATTGGTCCACGCATCAGCCATCCAGCAGGTGGTCCGGTGATGACGGACCTCTATGCCCACGCTGTTCGGACCCGCTTACCGTGTATCATGTTTTAGTAGGTTGTGTACTTTTGGAACCACTACGACACCAAATTTTAGGAAAGCTGGACGCTGACACTACTTTGCATACGCTAATGGGAAGCTACTCTGAGGTCGTGGCATCTGGGGACATTTTTACCTTCCTTCAACAAGCACGCTTTGATGTTGTATATCGCCGTTCCTAAGGATTATTAATTATTGACCGCTGTAGGAGCACGATAGATTCTCTGTAAACACAGTTATGGGCGCAAAATGACCTTGGCAGTCGACGCGCCCCTAAACTCCAATTCATCATCATCCAGCAGGTGGTCCGTCGGCGGTACAGGTGTCTGTCTCGTCGCCATTATATGGGCGTCGGTCCGGACATCAGCCGCCTCCCAGATGGCGGAGATCACCCCCCCCCAACCCGCCGCGTCTGGCAGCGTCAGACCGCGTGAGCAGTCCCCTGCACTCCGCCTCGGCGGTCCGGCCAAGCTGACGGACTTTTGCCGTGGACGCGTCACATTCTGGACCGGTTCTGGGTGGCCTTCGCTTCTGCACCAGAGCGGCTGCTGTTGTGCTGGGGTGCATGTTACCGGCGCTGTGGGGACCTCTCGCCGGACTCTCCCGGTATGCCGGAGTCTGACGGCTGCTGTGTATGTGTGAGTGTGAGTGTGAGTGTGAGTGTGAGTGTGAGTGTGAGTGTGAGTGTGAGTGTGGGTGTGGGTGTGAGTGTGAGTGTGGGTGTGAGTGTGCTCGCTATGTACTCTGTGCTTGGTATGCAGCTGGCCAAGGCTTTGTGCTTAGCATAAAAGTCATAAAGTCATAAGGTATTAAGGCTTAATAAGAGCCACAGGGGCCCATCTGGGTTAAGCCTATCTAGAAAAGGTACTAGAATGTACATACTCCCACCCCAATCAATCCCTTATCCCAAGTTCCTAGGAAGCTATATATCCCAGCCCATCTAACACCACTCACTTGCTACCGCCTAACACCCTCAATAATCACAAGCTCCTCCCATCACACCCATCGTGCCACCATAGACAACCTCATCAGCATCACATCCCGAAGGAAGGTGCCGAATCCACTGCTAGGCACATCCCACAGAAATTCATAAAGCGTTCAGACTTAATAAGAGACTCACGTGCTATTGCATAATACACTCAACAATTACAAACTCCTCCCATCATACACATTGTGCTACCATAGACAATCTCATCAGTATCACATCCCGAAGGAAGGTGCTGAATCCACTGCTAGGTACACCCTATATAAAGTTATAAAGCATTTAGACTTAATAAGAGACTCACTTGCTATTTCATAACACAGCCAACAATTACAAACTCCTCCCAACTCCCACTCCTCCCTGTCGATCAACCTTCCCTGGAATACAGAAAAACAATCCCCCTATTCTTATAATGATTGTCTGAATACATACAGCTGACCAAGGCTCTGTGCTCGGTATGCAACTGGCCAAAGGCTCTCTGCTTGATCTACAGCTGGCCAAGGCTCCGTGCTTGGTCTACAGCTGGCCAAGGCTCTGTGCTTGGTATATAGCTGGCAAGTTAATACAGCTGGTGGAGCGTCCGTGTTTGCTATCGGTCCGTGTGTGTATGCATCTGCTTTTCTCGGGTGAATGTCAGGGCGTACACACACGGATTCAGAGACACTTCATACAACACTGCCTGGCAGTGCGCACCTGCGTGCACATCGCTTCACCGATTGTTCCGTGGATATACCTCCTGAGTGTTGCATCGGTGTCTGGGGGGGATGTCACGCAGGCATTTAGTCGAGGGCGTGCCGTTGAAGGTGTGGTTCGTGCTGGATGTATACATGCAGGGTGCAAGGCGACCCAGGCAATGGTCTGCTTTTACGTCACTTCGAAACAGTCGTGCTCGACCGCTCTTGCAACACCCATCTGTGGGAAACGATAAAGGCGCTGACTTGGAAATCACGCCCGGAGCGTCAATCTCCGGGACACAATCTCTCCAATGTGGGCGTCCAGGAGCATGGTATCTGCACATGTTGGGAACCGCATGGTTGATATTGCACATTATCTGCGGACTGAATTCCGTTGCCGCAACTTTTGGCGCGTCAAGTGATAGTGGTTCGGGCAATTACTGTGGGCCGAACCATGACAGCTTGGCTACACTCGGCGGACGCCAAGACACCAGGCAGCCCCTCCACTCACCAACACCAGGGTCGGTGTAGAAGGGGTGGGGGCACTGAGGGCATGTGCCCCGCGATGAGAAAGTGGCGCGCGCACGCACGCATGCACGCGCGCACGCACCACGTCGCTCCACCACTCCGGCGCAGTTCTCGGGAGGATTGGAGGGGAGGGGCGGGGCGCCCACGATCGAGACACGCTCAGGTGGCCGACTCTGACGTTGCAGGCGTGACCTCGGCCACGCTCCAGGTCACCGTGTGACCCAATGCCCGTCTGCACGCCGGGTCGGTGGTCGTCGGGCCGTTGGTGCGCAAGCTCCGGCGCGCCGGCTCCGGTGCGCCGGCTCCGGTGCGCACAGTGGGCTGGTCCGGTTCACCGCGCTCCAGTCGCCACGCCCCCGTGTGCGAGTGTAGCCCACACACTTCAGCCGAGAAACGGTGTTTCGACTGTTTCGGCTGTTTCGACCAGCGTGACCGGAGGATGTTTGGCGTCGCGTGTTTCCACCCGAGCCCAGGCTGTTTGGACGGTTTGTTTAGCTTAGAAAGCGTTAAATCCTGCTGATGGATCTGCAGCCGCCGTTACCTGAAGCTCAAAACAGCAATTGATGGGTTTGTTTGTTACAGTGGTGCCCGGCGCGCAAGTCGCTAGTGGCGTATCCAGATCTGACCCAGGGAGGCAGCCCGGTTGGTCGGAGTGAGGACGAGACAGCAGTGCATGCGAGTCACTTCGTGATTGGCACCTCGAAACGGCTGCCACACATATAACACATTATGGAATGCAGAACAAAAAGCGCGCGTTTGTATTGTCGAACGCCGTTGATCAGCGCGCGAGCCTGGTCTCGGGCTGACGCCGACTGGTGTCGCTCGTCTTGACTGGTCGTCTCACCGAGGCGAACTGACCGCACTCCGGTCAACAGTGGGTGGCGCACTGCGCCCGACCTCCGAACTGGGCTCTCCTGGGATTGCAATGTGGGACTCTCTGGGTGTGGCAAGACAAAACACGTCGACCAGGCTCACTCAGCTGGAATTCAGACCCACTGTTGGCTTGATGCCAGAGGTGGACACAGGGAGGGCGGTCACCAGGGCCATGAAGCGGCCTCCTGGTGATAAAACGCCCATTCAGTATGCTCGAGCGCACCTCTCTCCACTCCACCTCCAACGAATTTCAACCGAAGGCGAGTGCCCTGCGCGAGTGCCCCCTTGAAAGAAATTGTTGGATCGGCTCCTGTTTGATGAGTGAAATCGATTTACCACTTCTCGCTACTGACCTGACCTGACCTGACCTGACCTGACCTGACCTGACCTAACCTGACCTGATCTCTCCGCAGACGCCTCCGCCGCGAGGTGCACGAGGAGGAGGTGGAGATGACGGCCGGCTCGCGGTGCTGTTTCTCGCTGCTGACGCTGCTGGCCGAGGTGCTGCTGTTCGGCTCGGTGGCGCTGGTGGTGGCGTGGTGCCTCAAGTACCGCGGCGGCTTCGCCTGGACCGAGGAGCCCGCCAAGCAGTTCAACCTCCACCCGGTGCTCATGGTGACCGGACTCATCTTCTTCGCCGGACACGGTGGGTTCAACCGCCACCCGATGCTCGTGGTGGCCGGGCTCGTCTTCTTCGACGGACACGGTAGGTTCAACCTCCACCCAGTCTTCATGGTCACCTGGCTCGTCTTCGCCGGACCTGGCGGGTCCTGGGACCTGAAACCATCCTGCACCCTCACGCTTCCCGCCAGCTGGTCGTGCTGTTCCCACGTCTGTGTTTGCAAGCATTCCTCGTGACGCAATCGCGTGTCCATCCCGCCTCGCTCCCACGCCGTGTCGCCGATGTCAGGTGAGATTGGCGTGGCTCGGCTGTCGCCGCGGGCCGGTGTCGAAGGCTGGCGCCGGGGAGAAGTCCGCCGCTCTCTGGCGGTCAGCCTGTCAGCCTGTCAGCCTGTCAGCTTGCCGCCGCCAGGTCGTCACAGCTTGTCATTGTCGCCATGTTTAGCATTACGCCGGCGGATCCAGAGACCTTATCGGGTGGGTCCCGGGCACGCCGTTTCCCCGGAGGGGCGATGCAGATCGGAACAAAATCGGCATTCCGACCTGCTCAAGGACCGACGATTTCAGTTGCACTGACGGCTTTAGTGCTGTTGCGCACGCGAGCGTTTTGAGAGGCCGCTTTCGGCTGAAGGAAATCGATGTGATGTGTTTGGCCTTTCCAGATGGGTTCCATTTTCCGATCAGAGGGGAGGGGAGGGGAGGGGGGGGGGCGTTCTCCGTCGCAGGGCACACGCCCTATTACCCTACCGTCGCTCTCTGTGTGGGTCCCCCAGTGATCACCAACATCGCCAGCTTATTCCAGCCGATGCTCCCCCTCCTGATGCTGGCATTACATTGCGACAAGCCCCCCCCCTCGCGGCGGCGACGCCCGCGGCCCAACAGCTGACGCGCTTGTCCGGCGTTTCAGCGATGCTGGCCTACCGGCAGTGGCGCTGCTGCAACCACTCCACCATCAAGCTGGTGCACACGCTCTACCACATCTGCGCCATCCCGTGCATCGCCGTCGGCCTGATCGCCGTGTTCGACTACCACAACAACAACAAGCCGACGCCGATCCCCAACCTGTACTCGCTCCACTCGTGGATGGGTCTGGTCACCGTCGGCCTCTACGCGCTGCAGGTATTCCCGGCGGTAAATACGCGTGCTCCCGACGACGCCCGTCGGCAGCTCTGTGTTCGGCCGGCGCTCGTCCGCGTCTGGGCTTGACTTGCCGAGCCACGGATGGGGAGTCTGGGCCCAGTATAGCCAAGGAAGCCGAAGCGCCCAAAAATCCCAATTACACCGGAAATGGATGGATAGGGAGGGATTCGGGTGGCAGTTTGTCGGAAGGAGCGAAACGTGGAAACGGGGGTCACTGGTCTGGGTGGAGGTGAAAACTGGCGCCGCGGAGCGGTGTGGTCACCTAGTTCCTATGAGACAGCATACCAAGGAAAGCAGTGCTCGAAGGCGTGGTCTCACCGCGTCTAGATTTCATCAGCTTGATCGCTGTTGAGTCTCGGAACAATTTCGCCAACACTCCACCGCCTGCATGTATTATATGCATTCCTTGAGAGCAATATCGGGTTATATGGGCCATACACAAGGGGTAAGTGGGCCATACACCGCACAAACTTCATGTCGATTCCACATTCGCCCGTGGTTGGTGAGGGGTGTAGGTTGCCCGGTCCGGACGGACGAGACTGAGCTCCCCATCCATTCCCCCGTGGTTGGTGAGGGGTGTAGGTTGCCCGGTCCGGACGGACGAGACTGAGCTCCCCATCCATTCCCCCGTGGTTGGTGAGGGGTGTAGGTTGCCCGGTCCGGACGGACGAGACTGAGCTCCCCATCCATTCCCCGTGGTTGGTGAGGGGTGTAGGTTTCCCGGTCCGGACGGACGAGACTGAGCTCCCCATCCATTCCCCCGTGGTTGGTGAGGGGTGTAGGTTGCCCGGTCCGGACGGACGAGACTGAGCTCCCCATCCATTCCCCCGTGGTTGGTGAGGGGTGTAGGTTGCCCGGTCCGGACGGACGAGACTGAGCTCCCCATCCATTCCCCGTGGTTGGTGAGGGATGTAGGGTTGCCCGGTCCAGACGGACGAGACTGAGCTCCCCATCCATTCCCCCGTGGTTGGTGAGGGGTGTAGGTTGCCCGGTCCGGACGGACGAGACTGAGCTCCCCATCCATTCCCCCGTGGTTGGTGAGGGGTGTAGGTTTCCCGGTCCGGACGGACGAGACTGAGCTCCCCATCCATTCCTCCGTGGTTGGTGAGGGGTGTAGGTTGCCCGGTCCGGACGGACGAGACTGAGCTCCCCATCCATTCCCCCGTGGTTGGTGAGGGGTGTAGGGTTGCCCGGTCCGGACGGACGAAACTGAGCTCCCCACCCATTCCCCCGTGGTTGGTGAGGGGTGTAGGGTTGCCCGGTCCGGACGGACGAGACTGAGCTCCCCATCCATTCCCCTGTGGCTGGTGTGGGGTGTAGGTTGCCCGGTCCGGACGGACGAGACTGAGCTCCCCATCCATTCCCCTTGGTTGGTGAGGGGTGTAGGTTGCCCGGTCCGGACGGACGAGACTGAGCTCCCCATCCATTCCCCCGTGGTTGGTGAGGGGTGTAGGGTTGCCCGGTCCGGACGGACGAGACTGAGCTCCCCACCCATTCCCCCGTGGTTGGTGAGGGGTGTAGGTTGCCCGGTCCGGACGGACGAGACTGAGCTCCCCATCCATTCCCCCGTGGTTGGTGAGGGGTGTAGGTTGCCCGGTCCGGACGGACGAGACCGAACCCCCCACCCATTCCCCCGTGGTTGGTGTGGGGTGTAGGTTGCCCGGTCAGGACGGACGAGACGGAGCACCAGACTGCCGATGGCGCCGCATGTCTTATGTTGCCTGGACACTCACCTGGGTATACGTAGACGGGAGTGGCATGCCGTGTATAATCTGTGCATGTCGTAGCCGCTGTTGTACCCGCTGCTGCAGCCGATGCTGTAGCCGCTGCTGTAGCCGGTGATGGAGTTCTTGCTTGGTTGCCGCTCATGAGTCCCTCCATAACATTAAACTTAACAGCTCACCGAGGGGACGAGTGGTCTAGGGGTAAGATACTCGTCTCACAATCGAAAGGTTGTGGGTTCGAGTCTCACCTGTCGCTACTCTTCGCCCGCGACTAATCGGCGTGAGAGATTGGCGACGCTACATGACTCAACGGTCGACGTGTCGTAAAACCAATAACCAACCAACCTACAGCTCACCGAGTTGTACGCATTCTTAGTTTCATTCTTCCCATGAGCGCAATTTGAACTCTCGAAATACCTGAGGGGCAGGTCTCATCATTTGCACGGCCTCCAAGTTCAGTGGTGGCGGGTCCCATCCCCTCACCTGCTGCGCACCTCTTTCCTCTTGCGCAGTGCTTGCCTCTTGCGCAGCGGTCGTGCTGCCGCCGTGGTTGACTGTATTAACTCCTCGCGTGACTTGTCGACTAATCTAATTATCATGCGACGTGCCACGCGGTAGAAAGTGGCGGCGCGTGCCCAAGACGGTTGGGTCCGGCATCCATGGCTAACGTCAATTCAAGTGGACTGATTGCGTTCTGAGATAACAGATAAGCGCCTTTTTTGGCGTGGGCCAATGGTATTGTTAGTCAGGGCCCCGGTCGTTTGCCTCCTTAAGTGGTGTTTATGGAGTTGGCGCAATCCCTGGAGAAATTATTGCGCGATGCCATGACTGCTAATACCGACAAGTTATGAAAGCGCTTGCAAGCATTTCTTATTGCATCAGTAAAGTACTGGTTTGCAGCCTCCAGCCCCGCACGCACCCCTCTTTTACCTCGTCTTGCCGTGGCACATATTCTTTTTTGAATCGTGCACGATGCGTGTGGTTAAAAGTTTGTCATATTGCTGTGTCGCGTATTGCCACATATTGCTATGACGTAATATTGGGTTTTCGCTAGTTCTCAGCATTATCGTTTCAAGACTACAGGCAACCACAAGAATGGCACACCACGTCCTTCGTCCACAGTATTTTGCATTACCTTTAACATTTATCTTTTAACATTATCAATTTAACACTGCACGTGACCAAAGTAGGGGCTTGCTATATAACGATGCCATGTCGTTTTAACATTGTCCGCTATGTTTTAGCATTGACCGTCTGCCTTGTCGGACAGAGCGGCATGTCACACAAATTACCTCTTGACAAAGGTGGACTGGCCCAGTGAATGGAACCCACAGCTGGAAAATGGTGCACCTGAGACAATCCATGAGGAAACTAGCTTCTGCCCTTTGCTGATTAGCTCCTGTCCTTTGCTAATTAGCTCCTGTCCTTTGCTAGCTAGCTCCAGTCCTTTGCTGTTTCCCGTATTGCTATCTATGTAGCAGGATGAGTGGATGTTCTGCAATAGCATAACATAATGTTCTAACTTGAACGGCAAGGGAGTGGAGTTTTTCTAAGACCAACAGTCAGCGCCGATCACATGCCCATTCTGCGTGTCTGTTTCGTTGAACGTTCCATTATTATCCATGGAATGCCCATTGGCATAATGTTTATCTTCACGACGTTTGGGGGGGGGGGTAGAGGGGGCACGTCCCACCCTGTCCCTCTGGGTGGACCCTCTGGGTGGACGGTTGTCTGCGAGTTGGTGGCTATGGGGCCGCCTGGGTGGACGGTTGTCTACGAGTTGGTGGCTATGGCGCCGCCTGGGTGGACGGTTGTCTGCGAGTTGGTGGCTATGGAGCCGCCCGGGTGGACGGTTGTCTACGAGTTGGTGGCTATGGCGCCGCCTGGGTGGACGGTTGTCTGCTATTTGGTGGCTATGGAGCCGCCCGGGTGGACGGTTGTCTGCGAGTTGGTGGCTATGGCGCCGCCTGGGTGGACGGTTGTCTGCTATTTGGTGGCTGTGGCGCCGCCTGGGTGGACGGTTGTCTGCTATTTGGTGGCTGTGGCGCCACCATTTTAACGCTGTCCCTTTCAATAAGACGGACACGACCCAAGTCATGCTTCAATTGAGACGATTGATGGATCCAGTCATTGCCCTCTGCAGCGGCGTCTCGAGGAGAGGCCGGGGTTAGCAGTTCTGGCCCATTCGTCATAGTTTCGCACCGACGATTAAATTACTCCGCGCAGCTAAACTCAACTGGTGCAATAGACAGAAGTGCGCCACCGGCAGGGGCGGCACCAGGCGCAGTGCTATGGGTTGGTCTGCACCCTTTACTAGGACGGAAGCGTGCTGCCCGAACAGACGGGTTCAGGCGGGGGAGGGGGCTGCGCGGTGGTCCACACCCCTGTACTAGGACGGAGTTGTGCCGCCGGCAGAGGCGGGTTCAGGGAGGGGATCGGCTTTTTGCAGTGATTCAGTCACACCTCTGCCGCAGAGGTGGCTGCGGCAGAGGTGTGCCACCGTCTGTTCCAACCGCAATGTGACCTTGGCGCTGCAAGATCCGCCTCCTTCTGCTGCGTCACCAACTGTCCACTAACCCTCCGCTTTCCGGAATATTTGGTATTTAATTGAAATTGGCGCGGCCGGAGACGCACAAAACCCGCTTCGACCCTGTCAACTTCAAACTTCTGTGTCCGCATGCGCGAATACGTTGCTGAACACCCTGAAGCCCAAACACCCGACGAAGCCCAAACACCCGACGAAGCCCTAACGTGTTCGACTGACGAGCGGCCGGCCGGCCGGCAGTTTGTGGTCGGCTTCTTCTCGTTCCTGATCCTGCTCTGCTGCGACACCGGCACGGCGTCCTTCCGGGCAGCGCTGGTGCCCGTCCACAGCAGCTTCGGCATCACCACCTTCTTCCTGTCGGTGGCCACCTGCCTGACCGGCCTCACGGGGAAGGTGTTCTACTCCATCGGGTGAGTGGGACGCCAGGGACGTCACTCGTGCACACGAGTGACTGGTGTTCGAGAATCGTGTGTCGAGCCAGCTGGGACGTTTGGTTGTGCAAGTTTGGTACGCTGCCTGTGCGCATTGAAGCTTCAGGACTGGTATTTAAGATATATCGTGTCTTCACGACTGTGACGTCACAGATGTTGTCGCAATAAGGGCTCGCCCGTAGAAGGAGTCTACTTTATTGAAGGCAATTCTTCCCATGCATTACCTGTACGCTTGCTGGCATGCGAAGGCGTGACAAACTGTGTTTGCATCCTCCAAACCCCCGTGGGAAGCCCATGGTTGCCCCTTCACCTGGCGGGTCGCTCGTCCTCGGCCTCGGTCGGACGACCTACGGTCCCAGCTCGTGTGACGTCTGACCACATACGACCTCGTGACCCAACCCGCGACACTGGGACTTGTGCTTACCTCAGTGTGACTCCGAGGGGTGGGGAGCCGACCTGCCACCTCAGATATGGTACGCGCGCGCCCGGTTTGGCTCCGAGTGCGGCTGGCGGTCGCGCCGTGGCGGCAAATGCAGAGGTCGGTGAGGTCAACATCGCGACTGTGTGCTGTTCCAATAGCCTCCCAAGGCTGCGCGAATGTGCCGCGTCAGGAGTAGTCGTGCGTCAAGCTATGGCACGAGGTTGTGTTAGTCACGCGCGCAGTTGTGCAAGGCTGTGTTAGTCATACGTGGAGGTAGCGGATATCCGAATAGGTAAAATTGGGGCGAGAGTGGGGGGTATGCCTGGAGGTCATCAGTAGGCGTCAATTCAAGTTCATTGCATGAACTCTACACCATGTACCAGTACCCCTGCCTAGATCCTGCATCCGCCCCTGGAACGATTATCCCTGGGCACCACGGGCTTCTCTGGACGACGTAGACCAGCTGTCCCTGTCCTATCCGTCAGCTCCTTTTTATTACAATATTACCGCACCCCCGTCCTGTCTCCTGAGTAAGTATTAACTGAAAATTACATTCCGTAACCACTAGTCCGCTGGTCGTGTCGATTTTTGAAGAAAAAAATACATTGAGGGGGGGGGGGGGGGGATGCGAAGCGCCAATGCACTGGACCCTCCACCAAAAACTCATCGGATTTCGCCCACTTTACTTTCAGATTCCAGAATTTTTATTTTTTTATTTGACGATGTTCATATTTATGTTTATTCAGCATCATCACCAACGGGCGAAATCGCCCAACACAACACGTGGAGTACACGCCATCCACTGTGGCGGACCAGGGTCGCGGAGCATACCACCCATTGTGGCGGACCGGAGCTGCGGAGCACACCGCCTTCTCTGGTGGACGGTGTACTCCGTCCTGGTCCTCCACAGCGCACACCATCCACTGTGGCGAACCAGGGCTGCGGAGCACACCGTCCACCGTTGGGGACCGGGGTCGCGGAACACACCGTGATAGATAATGTGATAGATATTAGGGTTGGATGCGTGTCAAATATGGGAAGTTATAAATGGCATACTGTTTTAAGGCCGGAACAGGTTCAGACCCAATAAAAAATAGAATGAACATAATATTAACATAATAAAAAGTATTACATGGGAGTAATTTATTCAAGTTCAACAATTCAAGGTGCAT
Source organism: Ashinkailepas kermadecensis (assembly GCA_034440615.1). Lineage (NCBI taxonomy): Eukaryota > Metazoa > Arthropoda > Thecostraca > Neolepadidae > Ashinkailepas > Ashinkailepas kermadecensis. The sequence continues at coordinate 147,360 of JAOTOM010004690.1, read as the reverse complement.
GACAGTTAAAGGCTCATAGGTTTTCAGTCAAAGGGTGGTTGATCAATGAAACAGGCTGCCTGATGATCTAGTAGTCTCTTATTTCATGTCTTAAAAGGCGCTTTAACAAATTAGTTACATTTGGGAATCTCATTTTTGAATGATAATTTGTTCAGTGGGTGCATATACATTTATGGAGAAGAGATGGGATTGGTGTTAGTAGGTGAGCACTGTGTCGGCATAGCGTCAGGGCTGTTCAAGGAGGTGGTGGAAAGTTTTCGTTGCATGCGTTTATAAAAATGATTCCTGTTTTCCCAGGAGCAAGGATATACTATTTGATTCGGTAGATCATAGGATATGCTCTTGGATGGGCCACTTCCGCCGATATTCGAAACATCCGTAGTATCCGAAACCCTAACATTCGATGCCTTTGCAGCGTGCTTGAGCTGAACGTCCGATATACTGCGAGCCTTTTTGCTGATGGTGAATTTGAGTATGGACTGCCGGGGCCAGTTTGCGCCCATAACTGTGCTGACAGACTCACAATCTACAATGACGTCATGGCAACCAGATATTGGCCCTCAGGGACGCCAGCCGTTCTGATCTGAGCGCCCTGATCTGATCTGATCTGAGTGCTCGCCTTCGGTGGCTGCACGCCCCTCGCCCCACCTCTGCTCGCCCGCAGTTGAAAGATGCTGACAGCGACGTTGGTTCGCAGAACGACCTACACTTCGCTGAACGAGGAGTCGATCCTGGTGAACGCGTTCGCCATGTGTCTGGTGGCGGTGGCCGTGGTGTTGGGTGTGCTGCTGCTACTGGACAGGTTCCGCCAGAGCCACGAGCGGCTGATCGTCGTCACCCGACAGCACGGCGTCTGAGCTGACACCCGCCCCGCCGCAGACGCCACGATCACGTGACACAGCAGAGCGACTGGCACCGGTGTCACGTGACCCAGTGGGGAGTGTTTCGCCGGGCGGCAGGTGGCGGTGGAGCAGCGGAGGCGACTCCGGGCGGTGGTAGAAGGTGTGGGCGCGGCAGAGGTTCAGCGGCGACCGCTTGTGGTCAACTCTGAAGACCGACTGGGTTACATTTAGTGGCCGAGTAGTGCTAAGCGGTACCGCAGTGTGTTGTCACGTTTGTTACGTCCCATCCAAAGTTTGGAAGACAGATACACGCGGCCATTTTCACAATTCCATCATCCAGTGCAAAGTACGAGGACATGAGTGAAGCGAGACTAATGTCGTACCTGAACAGTTAACGCGATACTAATGCCGTACTTGAAGATTTAACAACCGGTGGGACGACGACAAGAGCACCTGGAGACAAGACACCGCAGGGCACCGGAAGACGACTCGTCGTGATCAGGCCAGAAACCTTCTCTGTAGACAGATCCGACTAACCGACGCGTTTCGCCCGCTTTTAGTGTACTGTGCAGAACTCACAGCCTAACCAACTTCTAACCGGGCTTACAGCGGACCTGCCCGCAACGGTGGCATGACCTAACCGGACCTATCGCCTAGCTTCCAGTGCCGACCAGAACGCAGGTGCTTCTCTTCGCTTCCGGGCCCAGCCTCAGCGGTGCTGCGCCGATCGCCGCTGCGCTGATCGCCGCTGCGCTGATCGCCGCTGCGCCGATCGCCGCTGCGCTGATCGCCGCTGCGCCGATCGCCGCTGCGCCGATCGCCGCTGCGCTGATCGCCGCTGCGCTGATCGCCGCTGCGCCGATCGCCGCTGCGCTGATCGCCGCTTGCTAATGCTAACCGCCAGCTTCCCAGCCGCTTCACGTGTGTTGACGCGCGAGCGGGCGGGCGGCTGACAGGCTTGGTGGCGGCTCACCACGCCGAACCTCCCTGCTTGCAGAGACTCCTACTCTTCGATGCAGGACGAGGGCTTTGTGGTGAACGCTCTGGCCATGGCGCTGGTGGCGTCCACCCTGGTGGTGGTCTGCCTCACCTCGCAGCACCAGTTCCGGCAGAGCCGCGGCCACTCCCTGGGCACCACTGACCTCTGAGGTGCCAATTTGGAGTCGTCTGGGTCCCGTCTGGCAGTCGGTCCCGACCGCCGCGCTTGACATGTGCGGGACGCGGCGCAACGCATGGGCTGCCGCTCCGCTGCGCCTGGCTGTAGTCAGACGCTGGCCGACGAAACAGCTGGCAGGTGGCGCCGTCCCGTCGGCCGCAGGGGGAAACTGTTATAGGCGGCAGCACTATCGCGACGCGGCGGCGCACCAAGCCGCGAACCTCCCCCGGCCACACGGCGATGAGGGACCAGTATTTTCTACTCGCAACGATGCGTTCACTGTATCATTATTCATGAACATCCGGTTGGATAACCGGTCTAGAAATGCCTATTAACTGCCACCCGCCCTACCGTTGCAGATGTTCCAATGAGCCATTTTCATTTTCAGCGTAACATGAATTGTTTTTATGCGGGGTAATAATGGTAAGTGGGAGACAGTCGGCCAGCATCACCGATGTGTTGATTAAACCAGTACTAGCAGCATCGATGTAAGCACCAATGTTTGTTTCGTAGGCTGCAGTTGATGCTGGCGGTACGCCGACTGTCGAATACGCTCGACATAACCCATCATGTGGACGCCCACATTTAGTGGCTGGAAAAATGTACTTTTCGTTAGCACACGGTACACGTATTATACAACCTCAGAACATTCCGTTCGCCCCCGTTTCATGATGCCGATTGTGAAGACATTTACCACGCTACGAGTCGTAGCGCTGCTTCTTGCACATCTTTTGCAGACACTCATAAAACGCACGAAATAGCGTTTAGCAACTTCTCCGATCCGGCGAGGCATCAGCGTGTGTGGACGGTTGCCCGCCGCCTGAATGGTTTGTTTTGTGCGTGTTCACCACCGCAGTTGCGCGACGGCACACGACGCGCACTAGAGAGCGTCTGGCTTCCCGCGGAATCGGAGAGCGTGCCGTTCCCGCGGAATATCGCCAGGCTCATCGGCGCTTGTTTGGTCAGCGACTGACGGTGTGTCTGGCGGACAAAATAAACAAATGATGTGCACCGCGGCTTTGTCGTGCTGCCACACACACACCGAGCGGCCAGAGCAACCAGCGGACCAGGTGACGTCAGGCAAGTGACGTCGTACCATTGTGGTAACCAACAGGAAAGTGATGACGCGAGGAGGGTGAGGGGCACAAGTGACATTTAGCCATATTCAGGCTTAGGCATACTCAGAAGCAATTTTCTTATTTTATGAAGTTCCGAGTTCGCAAGGGGCTTCCCACTCAATTTGTGCCAATACGACTAGTAATACAATGTGAAGTTTGGTCGCGATTGAAGAACGCTTAACCGTGCCGCATCGCACCTGAAGTTGTCAAAAATGGCGGATTTTAATGAACCCCTTGTAATGAACGCGACCTTCTCATGGTACTGAGACCTTATACCTAATAGCCACCTGCGTGTATCACTCTCCCCTGACCCTTCTAAGTCCACTGGTGCCAGATTCCAGTGATTCATTCATTCCATTCCACAGTGGCCGTGGCGTTGCCAAGTGGGGGAGGGAGCGAAGGGGCAGCCACTCCCAGCCCCATGATGACCGCCGTGAGGGGCCTGCAATGACCCCCTGGGTCGACATGAGTGGGCCCCTGGACCGATGGAAGGGGCCCCGGGCTGACTGAAAGAGTCCCTGAGAGGGGTCCTGAGTAAACGGAGAGTGCTCACGGGCAAATGATGATGGCCCTGGGCTGGGCCAACGTGAAGAGCTTCTGGGTCGACAGAGACCGCGGGTCGTTGGAAGGGCCCCTGGGCTAACGGAGGGGACCCGAGCCAACATGAAGGCCTATGGGCTGACGGCGGGGCACAAGCGGAAGAAAGGGCCGCTGACCTGATGGAGGGGGCCCAAGCTGTTGAGAGGGCCTTATACCTGACAGAGGAGGCCCTGGGTCGCTAAGGAGGCCCTGAGCCGACGGAGAGTACCCCTAGCTGCGAGAGGACCTCGGGCCATCGGAAAGGGCCCCGAGCCGGTATGAATGACCTTTGGGCCGACAGAAGGGTCGAAGCCGCATAGAGAACCTCTGGCGTGAAAGTGGAGGCCCAAGCTGTTGAAAGAGGGGCTTTGGCAGGATGAAGTGCCCTGAGCCGTGAACGAGGGCCCTCGAGCCGACGGAGGGGCCCCGGACCGGACGTGCAGGGCCACCGGGCCGACTTTTGGTCACGCTTATGGAAATGGACCCAGAGGTGACAGTGAGCCTCAGGCCGATGAAGATGCCCCCAAGCCACGGAGACGGTCCGGGCCGAAGCGGAGGGTTCCCGGTGCGATGTAAAGGGTCTCTCAGCCCATGGAGGGGCCCTGGCCTGTTACGTTATGCTATATAATATATATATATATATATATATATATATATATATATGAATGCAGAATGAAAACACGAATGCACCAGGGACTGATACATGGAAGGGTAATTTGGAAACATAGTGCCCGAAATCCGAGGAGTTTCGAAAACGTTGGGGCCTAGTATGTAGGCGAGGGCTCTCTTCAGATGTTAGCCCTCTGGACCAAGTCCTGGCTACGCCACTGATTAGCTCTCGTAAGGTACTGGCACCAGAGCCCTGCGCTCGTGGCGCCATCTATTATCATAGATTCCATCTTCCCACTGAAACTCATTTCAGCCTCCAGCTTTTTGTTCTTGCCATGCTCAAACTTCAATGTGAAGGACAATTACTGAAAGGAGTAATTGTCAAGCTATTATATAGTTTCTAAGCTATGTTATCGCTTCCCTTCCAACTCATCACACCCTGAATTCAGCTTCGACTCGCGCCATAGTTAGTCACTCACCATAGTTGAAAAGCGATCCATGAATTTTGATATAATTTATATCTTCCTAATCGGCGCGTAATCTGGTTTCGAATGGTATGTGCTCGGTCTTTAAGTCCTTCGAGCTCTTTCAACGAGTCCAAGTTTTCAAGACACGGCTTCGACCAACTTACAGATCCGAACGCACAGCGAACGGGCTGCTGCATAGGATACGGAACGGGCTGCTGCACAGGATACGGAACGGGCTGCTGCATAGGATACGGAACGGGCTGCTGCATAGGATACGGAACGGGCTGCTGCATAGGATACGGAACGGGCTGCTGCACAGGATACGGAACGGGCTGCTGCACAGGATACGGAACGGGCTGCTGCATAGGATACGGAACGGGCTGCTGCATAGGATACGGAACGGGCTGCTGCATAGGATACGGAACGGGCTGCTGCATAGGATACGGAACGGGCTGCTGCACAGGATACGGAACGGGCTGCTGCACAGGATACGGAACGGGCTGCTGCACAGGATACGGAACGGGCTGCTGCACAGGATACGGAACGGGCTGCTGCATAGGATACGGAACGGGCTGCTGCATAGGATACGGAACGGGCTGCTGCATAGGATACGGAACGGGCTGCTGCATAGGATACGGAACGGGCTGCTGCATAGGATACGGAACGGGCTGCTGCATAGGATACGGAACGGACTGCTGCATAGGATACGGAACGGGCTGCTGCATAGGATACGGAACGGGCTGCTGCATAGGATACGGAACGGGCTGCTGCACAGGATACGGAACGGGCTGCTGCATAGGATACGGAACGGGCTGCTGCATAGGATACGGAACGGGCTGCTGCATAGGATACGGAACGGGCTGCTGCATAGGATACGGAACGTTTGACACGTCAATTCCAGTCGAGGCGGCCGTCTGTCTCAGATGTCCCGGTGCACAGGTGGGCACCTCGTCACCGTCGACTCGGCGGGGGGACGGGACCGGGGACTCCCTTCAGTCGGTGGCGAACAGGCATCCGTTCGCGGTTTGTAGTCCGCGCAAGTGGTGGGCTTGTTGATGGGACTGGTGGTGGAGGTGGAGCGACTGGCTGTCCCGAGAGGTCAGGTGGTGCGCGCGGCGACGACTGCCAGTACTCTCGTGTACTGATGTTCACGGCTGGTTGGTTGGTCATTGGAGCTATATGGTCACTGATGCGCATCGGCAGCATCGGTCATATGTGACCGTCAAATGTGACGGTCATATGTGACCGTCACATGTGACGCGGTATCCTCGCCAGTAAAATAATGAATGATCCAGCGTCCTTAACCTAGCCAGTCAAATAATGATACGCATACGAAAGGAAAGTCGGCCGACGTCACGAACTACATGTCACGAGATGTTCTGCAAGTGTGACACCATGCCGTACGGCAATCCCGACTTTGTCACAAATCTAACAGCCAGTCAACGAGGAGCATAAACCATAGACAACTTGATTTCTGACAGGAAGGGGAGAAGCTGTTCAGATTTAACAATGGAGGACTCGTCGCCTAATACTTCTCCAATGGAGAAAGGACGTTGAAACGCCTCGCGGCGATCGGAGCTTTCCCTAGCCGGCCTTTCGCACCGATGTCAGGTGCCGCTCGCGTTCGCTCAGCTGGACCTTTCGTTCGAAATGGTCCAGAACTCAATTTCGCACCGGAACCCTCAGCGACGGCAAGGATCGCATCGATCGGAGACACGACATAGGCTCAGGACGACTGTCTTGTGGCACTGCAAGAAGCCTGCGTCTGCACGGGAGCGGAACGAGCCGGGAAGACATAATCACCTGCAACTCCGGCTTATACGGCGACCGGGATGCCCTCCAATGGACTTACCCGGATGATTGTCAGATCACATTCCTTCAAAATATCATTCAAGCAACGTGCTGTCATCATATCCAGGATGTTGATGCCAGGGGAGCTTGGCGGCGCTGGCGCATCAGGTGTCTGCTCGTTCCAGGGATGGCTGAGGTTAGACGTGATGCGCGGAGCAGGCCACCACCGCCGCGTAAGAGCGTGCATGCATGCATGCATGGCAGCACCTGGACTGTAGCATTCCCTTGTTTGACGACGCTTGGTTTTCTTCCAGACACCAAAGCTCTATAACTTGCTGATAATTTCCGGCCTGATGAATTTGGTAGCCTTTTTGGAGCAATGCAGACAGCACATGCTGCTGCCATCTATCGGCACACAGGTAAGCTCTGCTGCCGTTGGGTGTTTATGGTGTCATCTAGCGGTTGAATTCAGAACTATTCATAAACACAGATTGCCACATTTGTCTCAGTTGAAAGCACCCAAATATATTTACCGTGCAAGAAATACCCTGCTGCCAAATTCAGTTCAGTGACCCATGCGGTTCGGATCTGCTGGTTCGGATAGCAAGGCGAGTCGTGGTGGGGTTGTTTGTGCTTTATCGTGTCGTGTATGCATGTTTGCATTGATTTGATGTGAAGGATGTGTTTATGTAGAAAGGCCCTTGCCTTAAGCCCCTTCATTTTCTTACCCCATGTTTTTTTTTGCATTTGGTGCGTGTATTTAATCTCCCCGGTGCGCATTTTTTTCCGCGGCTGTGCACCTCGTGGAGCCATATGCTATACTTGCTCTACAATATGACACTTCATTACTTGCCTCACATACAAGAGTATCCTGCATCATACCCTTGCCTTCCTTTGATGAGCAATAATGCCATAATCTGCCAATTCAAATTCTGCAAGTTATCTAAAAAAATGCTTCCATGAACCCATGCATTACAATTACCAAATCTAGCTTTTCTGACAATATATATGCATACAATTCCCCAATTTTGTTCTGAACACTTCTGGTATTTACATAAACGCTGGCCGTAACGATAGCACGATGGGTCCATACTACCGACTGACGACAGCACACACAGTCTACCAGCGCATGTAGCGAGCACACATGAATGGTCTCTACCTACCAGAGTGGGAAACTTACTTTCCGGGTTGGGAGTCGGAGTTCATACCGATTTCTTCCGGAGCACATTTTCATGGACATTATTTTTTTATACATGGAATCTGCTTACCAGCAACTGACCAGAAAAACCTCAATCAGTACCTACATAATATGCATAAGTAATATCATTCTCATTTTTTGTCAAATCAAATGCCAAAACATACGAACAAAGACATAAAGACATAAAAGATCAGTGCAACTATGAGCCACAAGGGCCCTTCTTGGTTGCACTCTGTACACTGAACCAGTTGTCCACCAAATGTGTTGATCAACTCTCCCTGGAATACAGAAAAACAAGCCCCCTATTCTTATAATGATTATCTATGCTGTTCTTAAAGATGTTCAGTGTGTTGCTACTGACAATGGCTTCTGGCAGCTGGTTCCAGTGTTCTACGGTAATCTTTACCTTTCGGCCGACACATACTGCCAAGGTTACTGATTTGTAAACAGGTGTACAGTGGGGAACAGTGATGTCACAGGAGTCATGGAAGTGACGTCACAGGATTCGGGTGTCGGTAAAGATTACCACCTAACCTAGACTAAGATAATGTAGCAAAATATACAAAATGTATCATAGCATAATATAATCTAATCTAACCTAACCTAACCTAACCGGAAAACCAGAATCCTCCGAAGCAAATTTTTCGGCCATGAAATATATGCGACATTGTATGCGACACCTCTTTACAAATCACTAACCTTGGCAGTATGTGTCGGCCGAAAGGTAAAGATTACCGTGTTCTACTACCCTGTTGGTGAAGGACTGTCTTAACCTTGTCCTGCTGTGATTAACTTTAATTTTGAATTGATGACCTCTAATTGCATCATTTCTGTTAAGTTCAAACAGTTCCCTGAGATAACCATGTTCCTGACCATGAACAAATTTAAAGACCTCAATGAGATCTCCTCTCAGCCTTCTATATCTGAGTGAAAACATTCAATTTCTTCAATCTTTCCTCATATGCCAGGTTGCCCATACCATTCACCATTTGTGTTGCCCTCTTTTGTACTCTCTCTAAAAGCCAACAATCTTTTTCATAACTAGGGGACCAAGCTTGGACACAATATTCCAGTTGTGGCCTGACATATGTACAATAAAGCTTCCTGATGAGTTCCTCACTTTTGTATGATACATTCCTATTTATTGCCCCAAGCATTCTTAGTGCCTTCTTCCTGGCTTCTTTGGTCTGTTCTGATGCCCCCAATTTTGTGTTCAAAATAACACCTAAGTCCTTCTCCTGCTGAGTCACAGATAGTACTTGGCCACCCATCAAGTATGGAGCCTTGATATGCTGCCTACCTACATGCATGATTTTGCACTTATCAAAATTAAATTTCATTTGCCATTTTTCGGACCACTTCACAAGCTCGTCTAAGTCTTTCTGCAGCAAGACCTGGTCATTGTGCCCTGTTATTGCCCTAAAGACCTTCAAATCATCTGCAAATTTCAAAACCTTACTGCTTAGGCCACTTTCAATGTTATTTACAAACATAATGAACAATAGTGGTCCCAGTACTGACCCCTGGGGGACTCCACTAAGAACATTTTGCCATGATGATTTTGTACCATTTAGCATCACTCTCTGCTGTCTATCTGAAAGCCACAACCCTATCCATTTTAGGATGTTACCCACAATACCATGGGCCTGAAGCTGCATCATTAACCATTTATGAGGTACCTTGTCAAAGGCCTTGCTAAAGTCAAGATATGCTACATCAACCTGATTTCCCTTATCAAATTGTTCTGTAGCAAAATTAAAAAAGTCCAAGAGATTTGTGAGACACGATCGCCCTTTTCTAAACCCATGTGGAGTATCTTGAATCACTGTTTCCTTCCAGAAAACTAACTATTTTATCCTTGATAATTGATTCAAGTACCTTGCAGACTAGTGATGTGAGGCTTACTGGCCTATAGTTTTCAACTTTCCCTCTTTCTCCTTTCTTGAAAATAGGAACTACATTTGCCCTTTTCCAATCGGTTGGAATTTCATTTTGTGAAACTGATCTACAAAATATTATACTGAGTGGAATTGCCAATTCTTTTCAGCTTCCTGCAACACCCTAGCATAAATTCCATCAGGTCCTGCTGCCTTGTTTGGCTTTATTTTCCTGACATAATTCAAAACAACATCACTGTCAACACTGTCATGAACACATCACAACACATCACTGTCATGAAATCAACATCATGTAACTGATCACCTGTCGCTGAGCTGTGGTTCACAGTTGGCAGATTAGTCACATCCTCCAATGTAAACACTGATTTAAACTGCGTGCTCAATTCCTCAACCATCTCACCATCCTCACTCAATATAATCCCATTTACTTCCAGTGGACCAATTGTGCTTGAAACTTTACTTAGCTTGTAGAAACTAAAGAACTTTTTACTGTCCCCATTACAGTTCCTAGCCAAATCCAATTCTTTTGCTCGCTTTGCTGCTCTGGTTTTCTGCTTCACAGCGTCTCTAGCTTTTTGATACAACCTTAGATTTACTATATTTGAAGCTTCCTTAAATACTTTAAATGCATCTTTCTTAACCTTAATTGCTTTTGCCAAATCTGGTGTAAGCCATGCTGGCTTTCCTAATCTTCTTTTGCACCTTGGTTTTGGGGGACATGTCTAATCTGAATTTCCCTCAAGTAAGATTTGAACTTTTCCCACATTTCACAGGCATTTAAATCGGAGAATTCTTCTTCCCATTTTATGGCACTTAAAGCTGCTCTCATGCAGTCAAAGTCTGCCCTGTTAAAATTCACAAAGAAGTGAACAATGGATGGCACCGCCCGGCAGAGACCCGTAATAATCAGCACTTTCGTTTCTTATAACTCACAGGAGAAATGTGTTTTCCTTTCACTGTTGGTCTCAGTACAAGGCTAGCCATATGAAAAACAAACAAAAATACTTCACACTTCACCCTCAGCTCAGAGCGCATACCTACCTACGCAGCCAATTTCCCACGTTATACGAACACAACTCTGCTACCGCACACGCCACAGTTGGATGTGATCAAAGCAAAGGATCAGTCAAGGTCTTGTGTTTACTATTAACTTGTGTGGACACTGTTAACCATGTGTTCAAAGTTGCTAATGGTTATTACGTCATATACAAAATACCTTGCCTTGATTGGTTGACAGACAGATTTCAGAACAGAAAACGCCAACACAGCCAATTCTGATCGGTGGCCTCCGGGACTCCGGAGACGTCTCTTAAAACTGTCAAAGTTTCCCATTATAGGGTGGCAGAAACACAGGTATTCCGAGACGGGGCTCCAGAGCCGGAGACCAGTGTTCTCAGTGCGCATGCGCATCATCTTGCAAGTTGCTGTTGGTGCGTTGTTGTCGGCAATTCCGGTGGTTGAGATTGATGGAGTGTGTGAAGCTGTGGTCTGGCTGCTGACTGCTACAAAAAGTGATTAGTTTGAGTGGTGACCGTAAGTGGAATAACCAGCGTTTTCTTTGGTTGTCGTTCTGTTTGTTTTTATTGATATCTTTGTTCCCACATTTGTGTCGGAGTACATTTGAAGCCCATCCTATCCAGTATGAACCCAGAATGCAAAAATGTTTTCAGAGATAAAATCTCTTAAGAAGTGCCTTAATTCCCACCCTGCTACCTACCGTTCGGCAGTGGAACATGCATACTTTCTGTACGTACGGGCGGTGCCGGCTGGGGTGGAGTGGAGGCCGATTGTGACCTCATTTGACCCTGAAGACATTGACCTGGGGTCATGAAATGTATACTGCAGCAAGTTCACTACAGCTGTAATTCTTCCAAATTTTGTGCTTCTAGTTTCCGATCTTGGGTGCCCAAACTCCCCCCGGTGAACGTTATGTGAGAGGCATGTTGACTGGGTATTTTCTGCATTTCCTACGGTAGCGTTGCTTGCACTCTAAATGTAACGGAATGTGGTGCGTACAGAACCGGGCTGTTGAAATAAACAACTTGAACTGGATATGGATGCAATGTTTCCTTCCAGAGACGATGGGCGCTAAAGACCTCGTAGTCGGCGTGCCCAAATAACTAACTCACTAACCTTCCAGAGACAAAGTTCCACAATGACAATTCCAAATGGTCCAATTGGACATTCATTGCATGAGTGGGCTTTAATTATTTCCATCTTTTCTTTAATGGGCAAATATTATTACATCAAACAACTCATGATAGTGTAAAGTAATCTAAAGTGCAACATTAACCAACAGCACTGACCGCTAACGATTGTGTGATCGGTTAAAACGTGATGGTGCCGAGATTCGAACCCACCACCATTAGCATGGCGTGGGCCGAGTACGTGATGTAGTGCATGCTTACTGAGGAAATGTTTATTTCCTCGACGATCTCCGATGAAGTGTCGCATGTTCTTTACACACCACCTTACATAAAAGCCTGTGATTGCAGGCCATGTGTTCTACTCCATGTGTAGTGTGTAACTCCATGGGTTATGCACCATACACACATGACTGGGTCTTACTATTCCATTCCAAACAATGGAAGCTGTGTCAGGTGAATCCTGGGCCATTACAAACTATTGAGTGATGTCACTGATGGTCTCAGGCAAATTTCACTAAAATCGCAAGGCTGAGTATTCACACTGAATTTGGTATGAATACACAGTTTGTGTTATTATTTGTGAAGATAAGATGGCATCTCACTAACATCATGAGCTAAAAAAAACTACAAATTCTGAAGTACATCATTTCTTAATCACAAACTGGAAAAATGTGTCATTACATCATTTGTGTTTCACAAAGGTTGTTGATTGCCAACAATTGTGGTCAATACACTGTGTGATAATACACATTCTAGTTTGTGTTAATTTTGATGGAGAGTATTGTCAGTCAAGAAGAAATGAGTTAAGATATACTGCAATGAATTTGAATATGGGGTACCTAAGTGCTTGATATATTGCTATGAATTTCAGCAGTTCAACCCTGTTCTCCATATTTGTCTTCATGCTTCAATGTCATAAAGTTAAAGTGTTTATACTTAATAAGAGCCACAAGGGCCCATCCAGTTAAGTCTGTAAATGGAAGATGCCATAAGCCTGGTAAAAAGACCCACCCCAACCATCACCACATCCTAAATAAATCATCCACCAACATCCCACACACCTATCAATGCCTATCTACCCTAGCTATCCAGCCCTATTCCCCAGATCTCTCTTAACACATGTGGATTGAATGCCTTTTCAATAATTTTCAAATTGCATCCATGCCAGCTTAAATGGGTATGTGCCATGCATGCTTAGCATAGATCTCACTCCATCCATCACTAATTAGAACTCAAAAACAAGATTTCCTGTTTTAAAAAAAATTGTCCACCCTACTTTTAAATATTCAATAAAGAACTCCCCACAACATCAGCAGGCAGCCTATTCCACTGATCAACGACCCTTTGGACTGAAGACCTGTTGTCGCTTAACTGTCCTACACCTCAACCTGTCTAACCTGAATTGATGACCCCTATGTGATACTCTAAGCCAAAGAGCATCATTCAAATTGACCTGATGTAGTCCTTTAACAATTTGGTACATTTCAATCATGTTCACCCTTAATCTCCTATACTTGAGTGAGTACATATATAATGCCATAAGCCTTTCTCCATATTCGAAGTTACCTATTTCACTGATAAGTCTAGTTGCTTTGTGCTGCACTCTTTCTAACATATCTATATCTTTTTCTAGGTAGGGGCTCCATGCTTGTGCAGAATATTCCAAGTGAGGTCACACATATGTCAATATTTGAAAGGTGTCACTGTTGTGATGGAATGCAGGTTTGTTTGTTTACATTCAAAGCTCAGCTGATTTTCTTATCAAGGGCTTATGGAATTGATCAACATATTGTTTTTAAAGAAATGTAGTATTTTACATAGTTGACATGGCAAGTCCAATGAGCTATGAAGTGCATAGCTTTTAATTTGTGTTGTGTGTATGGCTGGGTTAGGGATTACTCCCCCCCTCCCCTCATTTGGTACCATGCCAATGTTAGGTTGTCATTTTCCATATGCAATATCCATATCTGAAAGCATGCCCTGAAAATGAGGACATGGACACCTCCCCACCCAGTTTCATGAGAGACAGATCTCCAGCCCCATTTGTGTGGGTACCTATATTGGGGTACATTTAACACAATTTGCAGGTAAATACCCTTAATCTCCTATACTTGAGTGAGTACATATATAATGCCATAAGCCTTTCTCCATATTCGAAGTTACCTATTTCACTGATAAGTCTAGTTGCTTTGTGCTGCACTCTTTCTAACATATCTATATCTTTTTCTAGGTAGGGGCTCCATGCTTGTGCAGAATATTCCAAGTGAGGTCACACATATGTCAATATTTGAAAGGTGTCACTGTTGTGATGGAATGCAGGTTTGTTTGTTTACATTCAAAGCTCAGCTGATTTTCTTATCAAGGGCTTATGGAATTGATCAACATATTGTTTTTAAAGAAATGTAGTATTTTACATAGTTGACATGGCAAGTCCAATGAGCTATGAAGTGCATAGCTTTTAATTTGTGTTGTGTGTATGGCTGGGTTAGGGATTACTCCCCCCCCCTCCCCTCATTTGGTACCATGCCAATGTTAGGTTGTCATTTTCCATATGCAATATCCATATCTGAAAGTATGCCCTGAAAATGAGGACATGGACACCTGCCCACCCAGTTTCATGAGAGACAGATCTCCAGCCCCATTTGTGTGGGTACCTATATTGGGGTACATTTAACACAATTTGCAGGTAAATACATATAAAAACGTAGAACAAAGCCCATAGGCCAAGCTTTGGTTAAGATATGTTTTCTGATGTGGTTTGAATGCATTTGATATAGATTTCTTTTTGGGCCTAAAATGTTTGCCATATACATAATCCAAGTGGAAGTACTAATATATCAATAAGCAGTCATTACATGAAGAAAGTAGCATCAAAGTCATTCAAATAACATAAAAAACACAATTAAAGCATGTCTTCAAGTTGGTTGGGAAGCTTAAACAGATCCAATCCATTTATTTTCCCCAATTTGTGTTCAGGGGCTTTTATATCATGGCCTCACATCCATTGGTTTAGGCAGATGTGACCCAGCATCCATAGGAGGTTAGGGTATGTTTCATTATGTTACCTTAATATGCATCTGAACATCACTCAGTGACATCACCAATGGTATGCTGCTCTCACAGGTTCCATTTACCTTCTCTGATGAGATATGTTAGGCAACAAGATGGAGGTGTGATGCCACCTACAGTCTACATCATTACTGCTGTAACCAGACAGTAGAAAAAGGTGGGAATGGTAGTACCACAGCAGCATTCAACACTGTAAAGCTCCAATAACAACCAACCATTGTCTTCCTTTAGGAGTAAATTGCAACAATTATGTCATTTGAGGGTACTTAATAATCAAGGATGCATGCACATGCTTCATGGAGTATTCTCAAGAACATGAGCTTGGTCAAAGGTCTGAAGATGTTTGTATAAATGGAGACTATGGGTTTTTATAATGGGATGTTTGAATGGTACCTCTCACAAAGGCTTTGTTTTGCTTCTGTGGTTATGCAGTTTGTGTTCTGAACAGGATACACTCAATTTGTGTAAGGGAAGTCAAAGAAAGCATCCAGTTGAAGACTTAGTGTTTGGAAACAATAATGGGATGGTCAGGTTACTTATTATACTACAATGTAGAGGGTGCAGTGTGAGTAGCAAATAGGGAACTGTGAAGGCATGATGGAAGCAAGGAATACAAAGTTACCATGCACACATTGGAAATAGGAGCATAATTCATTTCTGGTCAATTCCTGCTCTCAATGATAGCCAGTCTCCGAGCATTGATGCCATTCATCCCAGTATTGTGTATTGGTGGCATGATTCCAGAGGCTTGAATTTGTGATTTTTATCAGCCCTTCTCACTGCCCATACTGTTTCTGCATCGCCAATGACAATCACAACTAGCTGGTGCATAGGCGTGTTCTTGTGTATAAAGCTGCTTAGCATGATGCACAGGGAAACATATTTGGAAGTGGAAAAAAGTAAACGAATAGTGCAGATCTATTTTACACAGTATTATTCATGAAATGACATACTTGAAGCACATTTTGTTGGAAATTTGACGTTGGAAACACAATGTTATTGTCCATCGATTTTCTAGGGAAGGTGCTCAAAGTGGCCACCCCTGATAGGGTTGCATAGCTCTGCTCTGCGCCGGGTATGTCTGGCCATCTTTCTCTGCTTTTCTGCGTTCTGTTCCGAGTGACGTCCTCCACTACCATCTTCAACTGGGCGATTATCTGAGACTCGCGTCTTACCGCGTACACCATGGCCTGGGACCAATAGCTGAAGTTCACACAGGACAGGTCTGAGCTGTGGGTAGGTCGGTGGTACCCTCTGTTGAGGGAGATGATCCTCTCATCAAACTTGGAGTGCAAGAACTCCAAGAACAAGAACAAGAATTTTAGTTTTCTCACCTGAAACCATAACTTTTTCCACTTCCAAATAATCGCCCTGTACCAGCACTTTTATACACCTACATATATACATATACATAGGTAACATATCAATGCATAATATGCATCATTCAAAATGTGTTGAATTATTCATTGTAAAAATTAAGACTTGCTTGTATCATTCAAGCTTGAACTTCCCTCCAGGAAATTTTCAATTGTGTTGTGCATTACTTTCCCATGATCAATGATAGACAAAAAGTCTAGTGTGGATCTAATTTCAGTATTTCTCGATATTCATACAATTATTGCCACAATGAAGTTCAATACCTTGCTGAATGGTCAAGCTGAATTTTGCCAGCAGATGTTCAGTGATATGAGATAGTACTTAGATATTCATGTACATACACTCCTCTGCATTCTTCATGGCCATGGTATACTTCACTGAATGCATGAAGGCAATACTATCCTGCAAGTGGGTGCATATTTCAGTTAGGGGACGAGTAGTCTAGGGGTAAGTTGCCCATCTCACAATCGAAATATTCCGGGTTCAAGTCTGACCCGTCACTACTCTTCGCCCGCGACCAGTCGGAGTGAGAGATTGGCGACACTATATGACTCAACGGTCGACGTATCGTAAACACCAATAACCACCATCACCACCACCACCACGTATTTAAATAATGCGAAAGGGATCAATGTAAATCAAAAGTGGATCATATCTAATTGGGATTCGGGGGCCGTGGTAGCTCAGGTGGTAGAGCGTCGGACTCTTGATCGCAAGATTGCGGGTTCGAATCTCGCAACCGACGGCATTTACAGAGTCCAGCCGCGACCAATCGGCATGAGAGGTTGGCGACGCTATATGACCTAGTGGTTGAATGCGTCGTAAAATAACCCAAGGTTCTTCTTCTAATTGGGATTCAACTTACGACTGGTTTGTACAATTTACAGGTTGGATAATGACACGGTTTGCTCGCTACTCCACTCAAGGCATCAGAAAGCCACCATGTGAAGCGACGCCCTGGTCGGAGTTGGCACCGCCTGCGGCTGCCGGTAGCGCAACAGTCGCTGCTGCTTCAGACGCCAAACAGCAGGACGAAAAATGTCGGCTAAAACCGGACATGGCTGTGCCTGCTGAGCTGTCGACGTTGACAACTGCATCAATGCTCACTGGAAGCAAGAAGGCGAAGAAGATATCTGCCAAGAAGCTTGGCAACGCTGATGCTCCAGTGGGGAATCCAGCAGCGCTTAAAATGAATGATAAACAGTTGAAAGTACCCCACAGAAAAAAGTGTAAGGGCATTAAGAAGATGAAAAAAGCGATGCAATATCTTGTAATTGGCTCAGCCAATGGTGAGACGAAGGGAAAACCGAGAACATCGTTTGAACCAGAAAAACCTGTGAGTGAAGAGTGTTGTTCTCCAAGTGTCCCCAGTCAAGTTAAAAGGATGCATAGCAAGAAGATCCGCAGGCCTGAAGTGACGTTCAGGGGTGTTGATGCAGATCTGTTTCAAGTGAAAGGCAACCAGCTGAAGAATTGTCGGAAGGAAAAAGGTAAAGACATGAAGAAAATGAAAAAGGCGATGAAATGTCTAATCATTGATGATTTAGAGAGCATGGGAAAGCAAGTGGAAGTGACAATGGTACAGACAGATACTGCCCCTGCAATGGGCGCCTCCGACACCAGCAAAACACAAGCTGTTCACGTAAAAGCAAAGAAGGGCAAAAACAAAAGGATGGTGTCCGGATTTGACAAATCATCACACCAACCAAAGAAAAGGCGCAAGATCCTACGTAAATGTGCGATTGCCGGAACCACCCAAGGAGACGAAATGTGCCCAGATGACGTTGCTAACGCCCGGGCCGTATTCTCCACCTCTGCAGACGACTCCCACAGTCATCATCCGGACATGGCACGCGATAGTACGGACCCAGAAGTCAAACTATCGAAATCCGCCGGCTCAAGGCCGGACACAGAGGCCACCAAGAGGAAGAAGAAGCACAAAAAGACAAAGAAGGTGCGCGTGCCGTCGGCGGAGCGCGTGCCACCGCTGCTGGCCGAGAGTCGGCTCATGACGCGGTTCGAGGGCTACTGGGTGCGCCGGCGCGCCGTGCCGCGACTGGAGCGGGTGCGCGCCGAGCTGGCCGCCGCCATCTCCGACCCGCTGGCGCTCAAGCGCGAGATGAAGAAGCGCAAGCGCGCCGAACACCGTCTGCTGCTGTCGGCGCTGGTGGCGCGCGCCGGTCCGGCCACCGCCGCCGGCCGCATCGGCGACGATGACGACGGCGGCGCCGACGATCCGGCCGACGACGCGGCACAGGTAGAGGTCAGGCAGGAGCCGACGGCCTCGATCGGAGATGCCAGTGTGCAGCAGGAGCAGGCCGCCGAGGCGGCCGGCTCCGCAGCGGGCCGGCAGGCGAAGCGGTCGGCAGAGCGCGCGCCGGCGCCGACGGACGGCGCCGGCGAGCAGCGCGCGGTGAAGTTCGACGGCGTGTGGATGACAGCGGACGCCGTGGGTCGACTGAAGGAGCTTCGCCGCCAGCTGAAGCTGCAGCGCGTGTCCGAGCATCTGCTGAAGCAGACCATGAAGACGGCGCGTCGACGTGAGGAGATGAAGCGCAAGCGTGATGCGAAGAAGGTAGGTGGCACGGCCGCGGCCAGGGCTACGGCATGGGGTGGAATAGGCTGGGTGGCGGTCACTGTTTGGTACGGGAGGCTGTGTTAGCTTTTTTCTCTCAATATGTTGATGCTAGGCGTTTCCGTGCTTTGTTATATTTGCAGGTTACAGTCTGAGATACGAGTGTAGTGTGTCCAAAAGCCATTTGTAGACCTCAAGCTGCAAAGTATTAAAGCAGAGCATTGATGTTAGCTGACATATTGTTCACCTCCAGGGTGCAATTGATACTGAGAATTGATACCGAGAGATCAGAATGTTCATGTCAGAGGCCGCTTCTGGTTACTGTGATCAACAGAGGCCGATACCCTGCCAGGATGTCGCTCCCACCTTCGGTGACCTGTTGTGGCCAGAATTGGCGTCAGGCAGTTGCATGAAATTGTTCTGTGACCGTGATTTTAACCGGTGGAAGCTAGCGAGCTAAACCTATGCGTCTCGAACAATAGCAGCAATGACTGACAGTAAAATAACAAGGTCTATCGAAGTGGCGTTTTGCAAGCGTTTCGTAAAGGGAATGTATAACCTTTTTTGTTTGAACAAGTGGTGTTATGTGGTGTGAAACACATAACACACACCACAACGGTTATGTGGTGTTTTTTTCTTCTGAAACGCGTAGCTATCCGATATGGTTCATCTTTGTTTCGCCTACTGAAAAAACAAAAACATTTCTATTGTTTTGCAGTGTGTACTGAATTCATGAATCGAGGTAATGCTGAACGCTGGACGTCATATTTTTCTGAACTAATCCGTCCTATGGTAATACTCAACGTTAGCACAAGATACCTTTGCTTTAGAAGGTACACCAAAGTTCGCCTTCAAGCCTTGGTGACGCATAGCTTTTTCTCCTTTGATACGGCAGGAATTGGTACCATCAGGCATGTTTCAATTTCGCTGCGCATAAGACATACGAAGTTAACGCAATGCCCACTAAAGTTGGTGCTGCTGCTGTTGGCCCAAGCTACAACTACTCCACCAGGCTGCCCGACTATACGACTGTGTTCTTAGCCGAATTATTTGACATCAGAAGTGCTCTGATCCATATAAAACGGCAAAAAGATCCACAAAGTGTTACTTGCACCGACTCTAAATCATCCTTACATGCCCTCCAGCGACTGGAAGACATTCAACACCCTGGTGTCCATGACGTTATTAGGATCCTCCTCTCCCTACCACACTGGCATAACGTAGTCTTCCTCTGGTTACCCGGACATTCCGGAATCCCAGGGAATACAAAAGCTGACCAACTAGCAAATGAAGCTACTAACCTCCCAACACCTCTAAGTCTCCCCCTAGCACTTTCAGATGCCTTACATCAAAACACTCTAGCCATCTTTACCACATCATGCCTATCCTATCCCCATGGTCTACGTCCAACCGGTGCAGCCGGGAACACGAAGTTATTTTGGCCCGTCTCCGCTCAGGCCACACTCGACTCACCCACAGCCATCTCTTTGACCGTTCTCGGCCACCAATCTGCTCCTCGTGCAACGTGCGTCTGACCGTGAAACATTTACTTGTGGAATGTACAAGTAACTGCACTGACGAACCGCACTGACGAAGGACCTGTCCAACCTTCTAGGTAATATCCATCCAGAACTAATCGATCTTGTCTTGGGCTTTATAACAAACTCCGGTCTCGCCCACAAAATATGAGCTCGGAATTCCCAAAACTTGATGATTGATGATTGATTGATTGATTAATAGGGCTTTAGGGTGCGTCAACCCCAATTGGGTTATTTTGCTGGCTCTACGTATGTATTATATGTATATTTTGTATGTATTATGTGTATATGTATATGTATGCACATATATGTATATTTTTTATGTATTGTGTATGTATATACTATATATGTATTCAGACTGCAGAATATGGCGCCTTCAGTGCAATCTTGTCTGTGCAGGACAGGCTGTCACTAGTGTGGCTGGTGCAACAGATTGAGGTACAAGAGGTTTGTGGCAAATAATGCTGGTGATGCGCATGTGGGATATAGCAGTCTGAAAAAAGCAATTAGCAATTGCAATTGAAAAATTGGCAAGTTTGTGCTTTAAAGTAATGTCTCAATTCTTGGAATTTCTTTTTTTTTCAAATGTAATGTTTATGAACATACTTAACATGATGTAACTACTCATTTCCTCAACAAATGCATATTTTTCAGTTAGCAGGCAAAATGACACCAGAAAAGGGCTTGGGGTTTGGTAGCAGCATAAAATAATGTTTCAGATAATCTATTGTAACTAAACATTACTGAGCATGTTCTTCTTGACCTCTCTTACCAACTTCTTAAAAATATTCAACATAGAATATCTAATCTAAGTTAATCTAACCTAGCCTATCCGAACGTAACCTAACCCAACTAAACTCAACTCAATCTTTCCTAACCTATTTTTGATGATTATTTTTTAATGCAAAAAAATAGAGGACAAATTTCAGAATGAAAAAGCCAAGCCTAACCAAAACCTAACACCGTTGTTTGCATCATGGACACAGTGATAAATTATTCATGAAATAGGGTGGAATATGCCACTTTCTGAACACGCAATCGACATCCGTCTCCAAGAAATATCGACATCCTGCTTATTGATGCGTCCTAGTCTTCGTGTCTCCTTTCTAACAGTATCTCGTTCATATGTACCATGCTCACGCTTTCGATAAGGGATGGTGATACACAAATATTCTGCAAACAATTTCAGGTAAAGGGATTACTTATAATGTAATATGGCATACAACACCAGTTTATTGCATGTATATTTTTTCTTCCTATCCAGAATATAGCACTTCCTAAATTATGAATATCAAAACCAATGAAAAGTACAGTCATCAGTACGCCATTGGCTCAAATTTGAGTCTGAAAGACATCAAAAACATTTTAAATGACACTAATTCCACGACAAATTTCGACATCCTACTGTGGTCGTTTCGACATCTCACACCTAACGAAAAACCATTCACTGCCCTCCCACCACAGCCTGGCTCTCTAGTAGCTACACATACGACACACCCTCCCACCACAGCCTGGCCCCCAGCAGCCACACATACGACACACCCTCCCACCACAGCCTGGCCCACAGCAGATACACATACGACACACCCTCCCACCACAGCCTGGCCCCCAGCAGCCACACATACGACACACCCTCCCACCACAGTCTAGCCCTCCAGCAGCTACACATACGACACACCCTCCCACCACAGCCTGGCCCTCCAGCAGCCAGCCACACATATGACACACCCTCCCACCACAGCCTGGCCCCCAGCAGCCACACATACGACACACCCTCCCACCACAGCCTGGCCCACAGCAGATACACATACGACACACCCTCCCACCACAGCCTGGCCCACAGCAGATACACATACGACACACCCTCCCACCACAGCCTGGCCCTCCAGCAGCCACACATACGACACACCATCCCACCACAGCCTAACCCTCCAGTAGCTGCACACAACAAACCGTCCTACCATAGTCTAGCACAGTGGCAACTACAGCAGTGATAAATTATTCGTGAAGTAGAGTGGAATATACCACTTTCTGAACACTCAATCGACATCCTTCTCCAAGAAGTATCGACATCCTGCTCCTTGATCCGTGCTTATGAAGTCTTCGTGTTACCTTTCTAATACTATCTCGCTTATAAGTATCATGTTCATGCTCTCGATAAGGAATGGTGATACACAAACATTTCGCAACACAATTTCAGGTAAAGGGAATACATATAATGTGATATGGCATACAATACCAGTTTATAGCATAGGCATTACTCTTTCTATCCCGAATATAGCTCTTCCTAAATTATGAATCTCAAAACAAATGAAAAAGGTACAGCCATTATTTTCTAAACCATTGGCTCAAATTTGAGTCTAAATGACATCAAAATCATTTAAAGGACACAAAGTTCATGGCAAATTTCGACATCCTACTGTGCTCGTTTCGACATCTCACACCTAATGAAAAACCATTATTTTAACCCTGCATGGACACAACATGTGTGTAAAGCCTGTCTTTTGAATACCTTTAAGCACAATAATAGAAAGCAAATATTGGGTAAATTTCATTGGGTCAATAGAGTAACATTTCAAAGTGTATCCTTGGGTGGATGCCTTCTGATGAAAAATGCAAGGTGGGTGCACTTGAGACTTCTGGAGGGGTCTTTTCAATCAGAGGTGCTTTTTTGGCTGAAAACATCAATCAGTGCGCTTGAGCTTCCTGAAGGATATGACATGACCATGAGGGGCACAGCCCCCTGTGCCCCCATGCTATGGATGCCCCATACACTACCAGATGTGGGTTTTGCCCACCTGGTACATGTTGGTTTGGATTTTCTCCCAGCTGGTGCACCTGGGTGAACCTGATGCCACATGTTACAGACTGGCCACACATGGCTTTAATATTTATGTAATAACATATCGGCTTTCACTGACAATCTCCCATGGAATGCAGCTCGATAGTCGGTTGACCTATAAACAACATTTTAAGACACTTAGGGAGAACTGCTTTAAATCGCTCAACCTGCTCAAATATATTTATCCGGCCCAGTGTTGGATTTTCACTTCTCAGTCTTGGACTGGGAGTGTATAATTTTTGGACTAGCCAAAATATGGAGTGTATAACCTTGAGAAGCACCAAGTAATGGAGGGTATAATTTTTGGGTTTGGCAAAATATGGTGTATACCCTTGAAACACTAAGTAATGGAGTGTACATATTTCCTAAAATGCAGTGGATGTTTCCTGGAATGAAGAATAAAACACCCTCCAATCATTTTATGCTATGTTGCCTAACTCAAAGCCTTTTTGACATTATTTCGCTCACAACCTGAAAAGTAAGCATTTGCACAGAAAACACGTGGTTCCATCATCTAAGTCACCTTCATAAAGATGGTACTCCAAAAAAACTTACAAGCCCATAATTTTGTTGTGGTGCTGTTAGCAGCAGTGCCAAGAATCTTGGCAAGATTTGTCCACAGCATAGCTGAGAAGTTTGGGTATTATTGCAGTATAAACTAACAACAAGGCAAGTTGTATACACATGTTACTGGTATTATGATGATTTTCAGAGAACAAATTTCTTTGAATTTTTTTAAATTTATTTTTTTTACTTTTTTCTCCAATGGGAGGTTAGGTTAGGTTATGTTGCATATATTTTATTTTTTAAACATTTCTTTTTATGCTATGCTAAGTTACTCATTCTTGGTGTTATTTTGCTCACAATCTGAAAAGTAAGCATTTGCACAAAAACAGTGCTCCCATCATCTTAGTCGCATTGATAAACATTGCATTTGAATGCAAATTCCAAGTATTCATAAAACACCTTAAAGCACAAATTTACCTATTTTACCTCCATGAAGCACACAAAGAAGCGGTAAAGTTTGGTTAGGTTATGTTAGATTAGGCTTGTGCAATAAGTTTGGAAAAAATGTAGGAGAAATTTGTCCAAAAAAAAGTTTCTTTTTTTCTTCAAAAACATTTCAGGCTATCATATGTTGGGTTTTTCCTTTTTAAATTTGAGAAACAAAATTGTTAGAAAATTTTGAGTGAAAACAAAATTTCATGCATGGAAAGTTATGGGAGGTGAAGTTATGATGTACCCCCATCTTTTTTTGTTATTGTGAACATTACTTTTTAAGCTATATTAGTAATTACCTAACTTCAAGCCCTTTTTTGGGTGTTATTTTCCCTCGCAAGTGAAAAGCATGCATTTGCAGAGGAGACGAGTGGTCAAATCATGTTCAGCACATTCATAAACATTGCATTAAAAAACAAAGTCCAAGGAATGACAAACTACAGCACCATATTTTCTTGTAATTCGCAACCGGACAAAAACCGAAAGAACAACGGACCCAACCTTACCTCACCTGATCGAAAAGCAATTGGAGGAAGTATCCAAGGGAAGTAACCACCACGCGGCGGAATAATACGGCAATCGGGGTTAATGGTATTTTGTGCGGCGGATATGGACCATTAGCATAGCACGGCGAGTAACTGTGACCCAAGGCTATAGAACACCTATGACCTACAGAAAAGGCTAAAAATTAAATGTGATAAAATAAATCCCCCCAAAAATGCAAGGATTGATTGGTTTCTTCAATTATCTTAACTCTACTTTAATACCTTAACTCTGTGCCACCCAGATTAAAGCAGCACAGTCAAATTTTATTTTTGCCGAGTTGTAGAATATCTGTGTCCGAGTGGCATAAACAGTATTTGTGTCACGAATACGTGGCGCTCTGAAGCAATGTATGTCATCAAATCAAAAGACACCGAAATTTCTGGTTATCTGGTGGTCTATTTTGCCACGAAGTCTTAACAGGTTTGGAGAATGTCTTGGACGGATCTGGCTAATTTTCACGCGTAAATTTTAGCTGATATATTTTATTTTGATCGGCTGCGATTGCTTCAAAATTCAGAAATACACCTTTTCTTTTCCGTAAACTGATTTAAAACATACCAATCTTTCAGGAAGCATTCAAAAGTTAAGTATTCATTACCTTTCTTCGGAGTGGTTTCAAAAGCTCCCGAAAGAGTGGAAGCTGGAGAGGCATGATTCACCCCCGGCCAAGAGCCTCTAAATTTCCAATCCGTGCCGGAGAGCGGTAGTTTCTTTATTAGCTAGGCGACGCATGGAAGCTTCCTTCATTTGACGAGGGATTACTTCATGTTTTGAATTTGGAAGTCCGGAGATGGTATCTTGTGGTAAATGTTAGTTGTGCAGTGCGCTGGTGTTAGGATGTACGTATTTTGATGATTAATGGACTGGGAGGCGGGAAGTGAGACTCAAGGCCCTTAAGTGAGAGTAGTAATTGCTGTGGTGTGGTGTCGACCCGTCGGTGGGTGTCGTCCTACGTAAGAAATTAAGCTCATTTGAATTGTTCAAATTGAATGCCTCTCATTGCCGTGGTGTGAAAGGGTGAACCATGATATTATTGCGATACCTTACCTATATATACATTGCATGGATGTAGGTAGGTTACCTAGTAGGTACCTACCTAGTACCTACCTACTGGGTAGGTACTTGGTGCAAATCTAGGTAGATAAGTTTTACCTAGGTGCATCTGCATCCACATCAACATGCAAGTGCATATGCACCCAGTGACATACCTACCTAGGGTCTTCATTAATGGGTGGCCCTGTAATGGATGAAGCTTTCTGATTTTGTTCTTGTTTGGATAGAATTGTTGATTAAATTGATTGAATGGAATTGATTTGTTAAATTTTGAAGGAACAATCATTTTCAGCAGACAAATGCTTTGGAGTGAAGGGCTAGTCTGTTTATTTTGGTGTCGGAATACATTAATTTTTCTCCTATGGGTTTAGTGTCACTCCAGTGCACCTAAGCATGCATTCATGCACATTGATTGTGCACTTATGAAGTGTGTGGGTTCGAGTCTCACCTGTCGCTACTCTTCGCCCGCGACCAATCGGCGTGAGAGATTGGCGACGCTATATGACTCAACAGTCGACGTGTCGTAAAACCAATAACCAACCACTTATGAAGTGTTTCAGGATATTGTTGGGTGCACCCATCCCATCCCACACTGAGTGCATTTTTTTTTGTTTTGCCTCCCACCTCATAAAGAACTTCCATGCCAAAGCATGACTTGCACCTACTGAGATATTCGGAACATCATTCCCTTCATGCCTATCTAGTTGCGAGTTGTGTACAGCCTACTCCAGTTCTCTTTCTAGTTTTGGTCTTGCATTCTTCTGAACACTTCTGGTCAGGGAATTTTTGTGAATGGAAAGTATATGAATGAAAGCATGTATGTTTGTTTATTCACTTGTACTAGACAATTACACTTGCACCAGTATACACTTGACTTGCACCATTATATTTTTATAAATTCAATGTTGTTATGGTCATATGCATAGTGATCCCAACTTTAGCTTCTATTCTGCTGGTATGCTGTCATTCTTCAACTCTCACAGGCATTTCATCTTCTGTTATTTTCCTTGCATTCTCTTTGAATGTTTCTGCAGCTCTGGTGATCAGCTGAAATAACAAATGTACATTATTCTCAATGATGTCGCCAAGTTGATGTGCCAAAGACGAAAGAAGAAAAGAAGTGTGTATTTTTCTTTCAAAGAAGAAAAATACACAAGAGGAAGATTATTAGAACTGGTGGATCTCATTCCCACTTCTAGCCAAAGATCACCATATAGTCCATTGAGTGGGCTGCTCTGTGGGCTATGTTAACAATTATCACTATTTGATAGTGGCAGAACTAGTTAGGATTTATTGTTAGGCATTAGCTCTTCATCTGGTAGTTGGCAGCCCAAGGAGTGGATATTTTTGGAAGTGTATAATTCTTTGGACAGCCAAATGTCCAAAAAATGGCCATTTTCCAACGCTGCTCGAGCCTCAAACGGTGCGGATCGTAAAACACTCATGATGCTGTACCGGTCCTTGATCCGATCCAAGCTGGACTACGCATGCTATGTGTATGACAGCGCTTGCCCTACCGATACGCGTGTCCTTGACACGGTACACCATGCGGCAATACGCATCATTACCGGAGCTTTCCGAACTTCACCAATCGTTAGCTTGCTGGCAGAAGCCAACGAACCACCACTGACACTAAGACGGGAAATGCGTGGCATGCGGTACGCCTGCAAGTTCCGTCAGTTTCCCACCCACCCCACGTACCCAGCCGTGTTCTCGCGACACACGTTGACACTGTTCCGCAGTAGGCAACGTGGGACGGCCTTGCCTTTGTGTACGTATCCGTAAGCTCCTTCAGGATAGCAGAACGAGAGTATCTCGAGTGGCGTGCGTGGAGCAGCCATCGATACCCCCGTGGAATCTGGTGTCTCCTGCAGTTGACCTGACACTCGCAGCGATGCCTAAGGGCAATGTTTCACCTGAGCTGCTTCGGATGAAAACTTTGGATTGGTTGGCTATTTGGGCTCACGGGCGCATCGACTGCGTTGGTCATACAGCGGAGCATTTGGAAACGTTTGGAGGATGCACACGCATTTTCACAGATGGGTCGAAGGGTGACTGGAGTAGGATCTGCGTTTGTGTGCGGTTCCTCTGTCAGATGTTTTACTTTACCTATATATGCCGAGGCATATCTAGGTATACAGTTCAGAGCTCGTTGCAATCATCAAAGCGCTTTCCTACGTGGAGATCTCGCGGGATGTTGATTATGTCATTTTATCTGATTCCCTCGGTAGCCTTTTGGCACTGACTGGATTCTACCCATCTGACCCATTACTCCTTGATATTCTGACACGTCTGACTGCTATGCATCAGGATGGGAAGACTGTTCGTTTGTGCTGGATCCCCAACCATGTGGGAGTATCGGGAAATGAACGCGCCGATTCTGCAGCGAAATAGGCTGCCCGGAGACCGCAAACACGTGCTTTGTCACTGCCAGCCAGAGACCATCTCCCCGGAATATCATCATATATTAACACCAAATGGCAGACGACCTGGAGCGCATAGACCAACAATAAGCTGCACGCAGTAAAGCCACACATTGGAGACTGGCCATCGTGCCACCGCAGATTCAGAAGTGACGAGGTGACGCTGTGCAGACTGTGTCTCGGCCACACACATGCTACTCACCAATACCTTCTCTGCGGCGACGAGAGACGCCAGTGTCCCTGTTGTTTAGGAAACTTGACCGTACGTCACGTACTTTTCTCGTGCCAGCACTTCTCAACAGAGCGAAGGTTGTTTTATGGAAATACTACACGGCTCGACACATATCGTGATGTCCTGGCTGACGACTCAGACATTGTTCGTTTTGGTAACATATTCCGCTTTCTAGAGCGATCGACTTTCGGGCCATCTACTCACCCCGGTAACACCTGTATTGTCCGCATAACTAACTGAAGCGCTGAATTGAAAGTTATGGGCGCTAAATGATCACGCTTTGGTCGAAGCGCCCTTGAACTCAAATAACTAACTAACTAACTAACTGACAATCTCCCATGTTAGTCAGTTGCTCATTTTAATTTAAGTGCCTAGGTTAACTAAGCTTGATATATAGTATATATTACAGCATGGGAGAACCAGTTCAAGATATATTGGTATGTAATGTTGCATAAAGGTACAATGCATGTTATCGACAGCATAATCTGGCAAAGCCTAAGTTAAGACATATTTATTGTTATGAAGCCTACTAATACACATGCACCAATCAGTAAATCCTTGGCTATAAAGACGATGTGATTCCTAATTGTACGGTAGATATCTTTTTTTATTTCAGAAAACTGTTGTACTATGCTGCCCCTGGCTGCAAGACAGGCATATGATAAGTGGAATGTTCAGCACACCTTTAAGTCTGCATTGCTTTCCAAAGGATGAGGCTATGGCCAAGTTTGGTGGGAAAAAAATCGAAGGAGCTGATACCCTGTCACAAGTTAAGGCCAAGGTTTGGATTACATTTTGTAATGCTGGATGTGGAGCTTGGTGCCTGTTGTTCGAAACTTGCTTTGACCCCGTAGCTAAGCGACGCCCCAGCAGCTGACGCTATTGTCCAGCCGGACTGGACAGGCCTTGGTTTTAACCCACAAAGTGAATCACTGTTTCGAAATGTGTCTAAGCTTAGTGATCTTGCGATGTAGCAGGACAACAACCTAAGCTTCAGCGAACACTGCTTCATTTCGAACAAAGCAAGTGGGGAGATCAGTATGATATCGAGATTGGGAGATTGGTTGATGTTTTGGCAAATGGCGACATCTTCCCCTGACGTCACGTAATGGAAGCTAAAAAAAATGAATTCGCCCCCTCTGATCTAAAATTTCCAGCTGCTCTGCTCGTCTAGCGCCCTCTCCCTCCAGCGATACACTGATGATCATGTATTGGAAGCCAATTTCCTGCGTGTCATCAACGAGGGTTTCGACGTGCTGAAAATTAGCCACCACCAGAAGATATCAAGGTTCTGCGCCTGGGTAATCGTGGCAGCAGGGTAGGATAATCCACAATGTGGCCTGGAAATTGACATTTTAGGTGAATATAGTATAGCATAATCCTTAAGCTAACTAGGTAACTTTTCATTAGTTTCCCGCACAGAAAATGTGAGCAGTCATGGTAACTGCAACTGACAACGAATGCACCAAGCAGGTGACAAAAGTGAAATGCGTATAAGTATATATATATATATACACACACACGCATTTCACTTCTGTCACTTGCTTGGCGCATTCGCTGTCAGTTGCAGTTACCATGACTGCTCACATTCACTGTCATATATATATATATATATATATATATATGTATATGTATATGTATATGTATATGTATATGTATATGTATATGTATATGTATATGTATATGTATATGTATATGTATATGTATATGTATCTATAGATATAGATATAGATATAGATACATATATATATATATATATATATATATATATATATATATATATATATATATAAGGTCCCTTTTTCTCTCAGAGGGGTACCTCTGGCTGGAAAATTTTGACTGGGTACACTCAAGCCTTCCCGAAGGAGCAACTTTTATCGACCTGAGTGGCGACAATTTTCACGGGGGCACAAGCCCCCAGTGAACGCCTATGGATTTACGCACACAAGCCCCCGCCCTTGACGCCTATGGATTTACGCACACTGGGTAAAGCCGGGGAAGTAGACGATCGTCCCCCTTGGTGATTACGTCTGGCTACGTGCCTGGCCCCTGACCTGACAGCATGTAGGCGCCTCCAAAAGTTATATCCCCACATGCCTTAGCCCAATCCCAGTTCCGTCATTGAGTAGAATTCCGTTACTCCCTCCATACTTTGCTCGCCCAATGCCATTTTCACTTCTTAGATGCTGTGGGACTGTGCAAGGTTATCTTTGAGAATAAATGTACACTAATTATAAGGAAATAACCCCAAATAGGCTCCATTTCTGTGTAGTAAAGGGATGTGTGTTTCAAATAAGGAATGGCTTATAAGGAATCTAAAAAATGTTTCATTTTGGCGCTTGGCTTCTCCGAAAAGTGACTTCTCTCCATTACGATAACCTTATGAAGGAAAACCTTCATGCCGCTGTGACGCTGCGCTACCAACTCGGTTTGGTGGGGGCCGCGTTAGCACTCGTGCTTGATAATTGCTTATTTTCGTGAATTTGGCGCACGTTTGACATCATCTAAAGGTCCTCTGGGTTCAGGTTGGACGCTGTTTCGACGCTGCTTTTGGCGGTGACGAAGGAGGATGTTTGATTTCTGGAGTGTTATTTTTCTTTTAATACTATTGGACCTGGTCTAAATCTATCTCCCGACTTTTTTTTAATATATAATCCAGCTATCTATATTGAGACTGCCACTTATGTGCATCCTTGACGTCACTACGGGCAACCGACCCTGTCGGAAGGCGTGGGCATCATCGGACACGGCTATCAGCTTGATGTTGGATAAAGCAGGATCTTAGCAAATGTAATGTTAGTACGTAGGAAGCACAACGTTGACAGATGTCGTGCGATTCTTGGCCAATATCGAGTCTATTGCCCAGCCTTTTGATACTCTTATCTCGTATATTAAGGTTGCTCCATCAGGGCTATTAGCTGTTCTTTTTCTTATGCTTCTGAGCAAACATCTGATGGAGCCATGGAGGTGGTGTAGTCAAGATCAATGCCGTTGATTGTATCACCAGCCTTTAAGTGAAATGATGAAATTGTAGTAAATGCCTTTGCATCGTCCACCCCAGCGTTCAGGTCGGATGTGTCAGTATTGGGTTCCGTGTTGTTGCGAGCAGAGTAGATATGTTTTTGCGGCGCATGTGGTGCGTCAAGCGTATGAAGAAAAGACGGTAATTGAAATGCGGCATTTTACCTGCACAACCCTATGCCGGGTATAGTGTTGCCTGATCTTATTGATGTCTGTATGTCTGATCTAGTTGATGCCTGAAATGTTGTTGGCTGAACTGGAGTTTGTCTTGTTGGAATGCTTAAATGAGTTGGGTAGCGATAATGGACAATGGATAAAGAACAGAAAGTAGAAGTTATATGTCATGTTGCACACTTCCAACTATGTTAATTGCATGTACTAATTTATCGCACCCAGTACTTTCTTTTCCACTTTTATTTTGGCTGGAAGCTGCTTGGCAAGCGGATGAACTTTAAGAGTATTTCATTTGAAGTAATTTCTGAACCGAGCAATTATGCTTTTGTTGATTTCTTCGTCTGGAGAATCGTTTCTAGGCATGTGAACTTTTTATAAATGGTTATGCTTTTCCTGAAACGCATTCATCTCAGTAAAAGAGAGTAGTTAATGCCTCCACATTATTGGTTTCAGCATATATTACTTCAACCAGCCATAACTACAGCATGTGGTTCCCACTGGCCCTAGTAGCCGCATTCATCAGTTCGAGCGTCGAGTGACTCTTCGCAGTTGGTGTGCCTTACGCTACTCGTATCAAGCAATACGATTGGGAAATTCCAGGTTTATTCTTTCGGCGACAACAATCTTCGCCTCTGCTCTTCCCTTAGTTATGCTTTGTAGTTTTTATTTTGCCACTTCTATTGTTTAACCTGTTCCATATTTTGCATATTACCTGGTGATTGGTACTACCTGCATATACTTCAGAAACAGGATATTTCTGCAGGCGGCTAGTTTTCATAAAATTTCGAAAGCGGCCAGGGTTACCTATTTTGTCTGGCTGCCAACTGTGCTTCAGCGTCCGAATTAGCATTTGCGTGAGGTGGCAAGAGGCGTTTGCTACCGTTATTCATGAATGCCTTGAAAACTAAAAAATTTAAGTTGATCCAACGCCAAAATATTCAATGCTGCCCTGAAGAACAAACCGAGCCTACTTTGACATTAGTCTAGACGTGTGTCCGCCCCGCAGGTGTGTCTGGGCTGCCGGAAGCCGGGCCACGTGGTGAGCGAGTGTACTCGGCGGTGGTGGCCCGTGACTGACTGACACGGCGCGTGTGTCTGGGTGGTGGCCCGTGACTGACTGACACGGCGCGTGTGTCTGGGTGGTGGCCCGTGACTGACTGACACGGCGTGTGTCTGGGTGGTGGCTCGTGACCTGACTGACACGGCGCGTGTGTCTGGGTGGTGGCCCGTGACTGACTGACACGGCGCGTGTGTCTGGGTGGTGGCCCGTGACCTGACGTGTGTGTCTGGGTGGTGGCCCGTGACCTGACTGACACGGCGCGTGTGTCTGGGTGGTGGCCCGTGACTGACTGACACGGCGCGTGTGTCTGGGTGGTGGCCCGTGACTGACTGACACGGCGTGTGTGTCTGGGTGGTGGCTCGTGACCTGACTGACACGGCGCGTGTGTCTGGGTGGTGGCCCGTGACTGACTGACATGGCGCGTGTGTCCGCCCCGCAGGTGTGTCTGAGCTGCCGGAAGCCAGGCCACGTGGTGAGTGAGTGTACTCAGCGGCCGGGTGGTGGCCTGTGACCTGGCTGACACGGCGTGTGTGTCTGGGTGGTGGCCCGTGACCTGACTGACACGGCGCGTGTGTCTGGGTGGTGGCCCGTGACTGACTGACATGGCGCGTGTGTCCGCCCCGCAGGTGTGTCTGAGCTGCCGGAAGCCGGGCCACGTGGTGAGTGAGTGTACTCAGCGGCGGACCGACGACGGCGCGCCGCCCGTCACCGGCCTGTGCTTCCGGTGCGGCTCGACCGAGCACCGGTTGCAGGAGTGCCGGCGGCGGCCGGCCGACGGCGCGCTGCCCTACGCCGTGTGCTTCGTGTGCGGCCGGACAGGCCACCTGTCGCGCGACTGCCCGCTCAACCCCAACGGCGTGTACCCGCGCGGCGGCGCGTGCAAGGTGTGCCAGCAGCGTTCCCACCTGGCCGATGACTGCCCCGAGCGGAAGCGGGACGAGGCGGCGGCCGGCGCGCCGCGGCTTGCCACGCTCGCCGCCGGCGCCGCCGTCGAGGACGACTATGAGCACGACTTCAGCGAGCCGAGGCCGGCGAAGGACGAGCCGAGGCCGGTGAAGGACGAGCCGGCTGTTGGGGAGGGCAGGCAGCCGAGGGTGGTCACGTTCTAGACTCTGGTGTCGGAAGAGGCCGCGGTCGAGGAGCGACGGAAGACGGGGGTGAAGAGAGAGGAAGGTGATCTTGCGGGGTGGGTTCAGTGGTGGAATGGGCTGGTGTTCGATGTCTTGAAAACTGACTCGACGCCAGGTTTGTTTGTAAAGTGAAGGGGGGAAAACAATGCGTTCGTATAAACGAAACCGCCGACTAATGTTTATCATATCGCTGCTTGGAACGATATGATATCAAAACATCAAAACATCAACTGTTTTGATGAAATGTGAAATGGTGGCACTTGTCCCAGCTATTGCAAATGCATTGGACACTTTTATCATGTTACCTCTTTTTATAGTATTGTAAATTATTCACGACGAAGATGTGCGACCTGTATATGGCCATGTGAATTGGCGCGTCCTGCGAGTACCAGCATTGTACCAAATTTATCCACGATTCTGAATGGGCCAGAAGTGCACCGTGAGGTCGTCTGATCAGTCTTACTAAGACTCTTACTCACTGGACCAAACGCGACCGTACTATTTGAAGCGATACGAATGCCACTTTGATCGCGCAACATCGCATCCACTGCGATAACATCCGTATATTGTCATATCCTGAGCTAACGTGCATTCACCGCACGTCTGTGTTGCGGTTTACCGAGTGTCGCGGCGGTCGCCGTCCAATGCCAGCGGGACGAACTATATGGGTCCACGTGCCCTGACACCGGTGCGGCGGTACCGCTCTACCTACCCGGTGACATGGCACCACGATGGGGCGAAGTACAGCCACGTGCCCCGACCACGGCGCACGCCGGGCCGGTTCGGAACGCATGGCCGGCGGCCGTGGCGATCGTCGGCAGCCATTGGTCGCTGCCGAATCGATCAGGATTCTGCACACGGTGCAGAGCTGACGACACGCGGTGCAGAGCTGACGACACGCGGTGCAGAGCTGACGACACGCGGTGGAGAGCTGACGACACGCGGTGCAGAACTGACGACACGCGGTGCAGAACTGACGACAAGCGGTGCAGAACTGACGACACGCGGTGGAGAACTGACGACACGCGGTGCAGAGCTGACGACACGCGGTGCAGAGCTGACGACACGCGGTGCAGAGCTGACGACACGCGGTGGAGAGCTGACGACACGCGGTGCAGAGCTGACGACACGCGGTGCAGAACTGACGACACGCGGTGGAGATCTGACGACACGCGGTGGAGAGCTGACGACACGCGGTGGAGAGCTGACGACACGCGGTGGAGAGCTGACGACACGCGGTGCAGAACTGACGACACACGGTGCAGAGCTGACGACACGCGGTGCAGAGCTGACGACACGCGGTGGAGAGCTGACGACACGCGGTGCAGAGCTGACAACACGCGGTGCAGAGCTGACGACACGCGGTGGAGAGCTGACGACACGCGGTGCAGAGCTGACGACACGCGGTGGAGAGCTGACGACACGCGGTGCAGAGCTGACGACACGCGGTGCAGAGCTGACGACACGCGGTGGAGAGCTGACGACACGCGGTGCAGAGCTGACGACACGCGGTGCAGAACTGACGACAAGCGGTGCAGAACTGACGACACGCGGTGCAGAGCTGACGACACGCGGTGGAGAGCTGACGACACGCGGTGGAGAGCTGACGACACGTGGTGCAGAACTGACGACAGGCGGTGCGGGGAGTGTGGCCGGTGGCGGCACGGGGTCACACCTGCGCGACATGTGCGGCTCTCGGTCATCAGACGCAGGCCCGGCCCTGCTGACCGGTGGCGCCCGGGGCGGCTCGTGCTACCGTGGCGACGGTTGACGTGAGGGCCGGCGACCTCCGGTCAGACAGGCGGGTCTGAGTCAGTTCACCAGTGGAGCACGGGAGCGGATGTAAGAGGCAGACGACAGCTTTCACATATAAAACAGGTACGTCGCCATCATACAAGAGTCGCACTCAATAACGTGGACAAATATGGAAAAGTGAGTGGGCAGCGGATATTATATTTCCACATGGCTATGCTGTATCACGAGCAATGTGTATTTTGATGCCGAAAAAACTGAACAGGGTTCGTCGATAGGATGGATTGTGATGCCTTTCCCGAGAAAGGATGGGCGATTTTCCCGATTTATGCAGTTGGAAATGCCATCTTCGAGTTATCAGGAATGTATACTCGTCATACCGAGCGATATTGGATTATTTTTCGTATCTTTGGAATATTATTCATACACAGAATTAGTTGCCGAATCTGATTGTTGCTGCTCATTGCCGGTTACCGGACCGGTCGCGTCGGTGCATTGATGGCGCGCTAAGCTCTGTCAAAATTATTCCGTTGAAGTGGAATTCATGGATCGGGTGGTGGGACCAGGATTCACGCAACAAGCTGCTTAGCAATAAGACCATCGTCTATAAAGCCATTCCAACAAGAATTCGGACTAAATTAATCAAAAGGGAGAGTTTGCCAGTTTTGTTTAGAAAAACTGGCAAACTGCTTAGATCGGTGGATATAACAATGAAAATGATTAGGAAATCCCAGCTTATCGATGCTTGCAGACGTCTAAGCTCGAACGCAAATCAATTCACTTGGATCCGCCTGGAACTATTATATTATAGCAACTTAGAATTGACTATTCTGAACCGATTGAAATGTATGTTCCGACCAAACGGTGGATAAATGCGACATGGATAATTACTGGCATTTTTAGCGATAATAGTATAATAGTGCTTGAAATAGTGAGTATATTTAGTAAAATGCTCGAACAGAAACCACAAATTGTTGGAACGTTGGCAGTTGATTATTCAGGTTGCGTGAGAAATTAGTGCTGGGAACCGTCACGAACATGAACACCCTGATGATAGATGCACTGAGACAGGACTGGTGAGTAAGTTGCTGAGGAATATGAGAGTACCTTGTACAAGGAAAAGAAGAGAAATAGCTAAAGGGAAGAGAGCAAATGAGGGGCACGTGAAGCAATGGCAAAGTAACTGGAAGTGCCGAGTACGGATGGATGCTACCAAATGCTATTCGAGAATACAAGAAAGCTGAAGAGGAGTTGGAGAATATCAAAGCGGAGACGGGATAAAAGGCACTGCTGCTGTCAATGGTTAATTGCGTACAGCATGGAGCAAAACCAGCAGGCTTCTTTTTGCGCATGTATAAACAGTGAAGTGCAGGCAGTTAGTTAGTTAGTTATTAGGGCCTTAGGGCGCATCGACTAGAAGTGCAGGCAGTCATTGATATCCTTGATACGGGCTAATTAGTACAGGATCAAAAGGAAACCTCAAAGTCTGTGAGTTGTTTTTCTGTGTTTTGCATGCATGCAAGAGGGCACCACATCTATTGGCTTAAGTTGCGTCGACGTTGTGCCTCGGCTGGATGATAGAGACCGATTGCGTTCAGCCATGGCAGCCGTTGAATGTTAAGTCGCGTTAGAAACAATTTGCGAGAACAAATAAACATCAGTTGCGGGGCTTGCAAAGATATTTTCCATATACTTTTGGGAGAACATGGAAGTATAATTACATAATATTGTAATCAATCGAATGCAGCTTGGATATTGTTGGTATTACATTCTACCATATTGTATTGTACGATTGAAGCGCCATCTCGAGATAACCAGAGCTATAATTACATTTATATAATATTATCGGTGTCGTGCCAGTTAAAAAAGGTGGGGACGAGTAGTCTAGGGGTAAGTAGCCCATCTCACAATCGAAAGATTGTAGGTTCGAGTCTCACCTGTCGCTACTCTTCACCCGCGACCAATCGGCGTGAGATTGACGACGCTACATGACTCGACGGTCGACGTGTCGTAAAAAACCAATAACCCACCCTGAGTTAAAAAGGTACATGCCACACTAAACCACAAGCATATTAACAAGAACAGAAAGGGACACGATGAAGGCATGCGATAAGAACGAATCAGGTGCCCGAGAAATTGCATACCATACGCTTAGAACAACTCGTAGCTACCCAACTGACGAACCTGCGGAAGGGGGGCGTTGTATGGCGCTGTGCTACCATGTAGTAAACAAGACGCTCGCCAGCCTTCTGCACGCGTGGGGCGTTAGGTCAGTGTATACTGGTCACTTGTAATTCATACAGACCACACGTTACATAGGCGTTCCGATTTACTGCTGAATTTACTCCGATTTACTGCCACTTAAAAATTCGTGCAATGAACCAGACGCTGCAATCAGCTCTCGGGGAACAGCAACCAGACGGGGAACAGCAACCAGAACAGCAACCAGACGCTGCAATCAGCTCTCGGGGAAGAGCAACGTTTTTTTTTACTGGACCGTCGACAGCGCCTGGCCATGTTTGATTGTGGCGTGGCGCTTCTCATCCCCCAGACTACGGCCCCACATGTCTTGGCCGTTGACCGTAGACCTTGGCCGTTGGCCGTTCGCCGTATGCAGTGGCAACCTCGTGCACAGCGTGCTTTACTTGCTTGGGTGTGAGCTTGGCGCGCACTGACGTGCAGTGGCTGTGTCTTGAGCTCAATGATGCCGTCCTCCGCCAGCTGCTTGGTAAGCGGGTGTTCAGTCATGGCTACTGTGAACCAGTCGAATACCCCACGACAATACAGAGCGTTGGAGTTAATATTTGCAATACTGAAGGGGTGCACCTGGGCGCTGTCCTCACTCACGAGAGCGCGACATTCGGTTACCTTTTCGACAGGCTCCTTGCGCGCTGTCCTGTCGCCGTCCGCGCACATCGACCTCAGAAAGTCTTCAGGGTGAAACCAGAGTGTCAGTTGTTCTGAATCACGGGTCAGACGACTGTCTGAATGCCTTTGGGCAGATATGAGAGCACTCGATACTACGATAGGCGTGTTTAGCACATTCAGAGCACGAGCACCGCTGTCGGATATGAAACCCGGGCAGATGCCCTTCCCCTCCCCTATTAACACCCAAGAATACACTAGGTCAAACTATTTTTTTTTTAAAGATTTTAGCACCCGAAATGTTACATTTCGTTTTACGTTTCGTTTAATTATTCTACGAGTTCAGGCTGCCAACATTTCACATGCCTTAATGGGATGGTCTGGGACACGGCTTATTCGGGTCTTCCTCGCTGATGTCGGACCGACTAGCACAGACCATTGGCTTTTTTCAACTTAAAAGAATATCTTCTAGGGTTATTTTACGTTCTGAATCCCATTTGATTGTCCGCTTTTACCCTGGAGTGGGTGGAAGCATTGGTTTCAATAAACATTATATCAAGTTTTCA
The DNA here is from genome assembly GCA_034440615.1 of Ashinkailepas kermadecensis. NCBI lineage: Eukaryota > Metazoa > Arthropoda > Thecostraca > Neolepadidae > Ashinkailepas > Ashinkailepas kermadecensis. The sequence goes on along the minus strand of JAOTOM010004690.1, from coordinate 108,333 downwards.
AATGCGGGGCCTTGCCCTCGCCCGTGACCTATGCTTTAAATGGAGTGCGAGATATGGCATTACATCTGTAAAGCATCGACGAACGCCCTGATAATAACTAAAGTTATATATCCGTTGCAGGCTGCGAAGCGGCTGCGATCAAATAGTAAGTAGATTTTTCGTCGAAAATGCGGCTTTTGACATAACATGGAGGGTCACGTATCACCCGCAGGCACTGGGTGATCAGTTGGCCGATTCCGGATCTATCCACGAAAAACCTTTGGCGGGGAGGGGTGCATCAATCCACCATTCCACTGGCGAGCATGAGTGCCGACTGAGGAGACACAGGCGGTGGCAGCCGGCATAATATTTGGCGTTGCCACGACATAGAAACAAACAGTGCAGACCATCTAGTGATACACGAATGCCTAGACTGAGGAGACACAGGCGGTGGCAGCCGGCATAATATTTGGCGTTGCCACGACATGAAACAAACAGTGCAGACCATCTAGTGATACACGAATGCCTACCGCATTGGGACGCAATGTCACATCGTAATACTGACGTTCCCCTCCCACTGACAAAAATACACCATTGGCACATATAGTACGCACACCGATCGCACGACCGTCGAAAATAACACTTTTGGTTGATCGCTAGCTCCTAGTTGCGCCAGCACTTTGGCAGCGGATACTGCCACTAGTTCATCCCTGCCCGTGTGATATGGCGTTTCTCCGTAGTCCACAACTCATACTCACCCCCTCCTCAACACAACGGAGGCTGGACTCGAGTTGAGTTGAGTCCAGTTGAGTGGGACTGAGAAAAGGCCTGATCAGCTGGCTCCTGGAGAGTTCGGAATCCAGCAGTCTGGTCTTTTGTGGAGTTTGGAATCCAACAGAGTCCGGACTCCAGTCCGGACCAGAAGAGCCCAGACTCGGGTGGAGTTCGGGATCCAGCCGAGTTCGGTCTTCGGTGAAGCTCGGGGCGCGGCAGCCCGGACCTTGGTGGGGTGCGATCACCAGACCGGTCTGAGCCTGCCTGGCGGCTGTGGCGCGGTCGCATGCGGCCATGACCAGGACGGGCCGCTGCCCGACCCGACCGTCTCCGTCACACGAACACACACACACACACACACCGAACGGACCCCGCCCCCAGGCCACACACAATCAGACGCGCGCTCCCATGCGGCTGATAACACCCGAACACGAACGGACAACACACAGGCGACCCGACAACTTGAGAACACGCGCGCGCACCAAGCCGTGCGTGCACCTGGCTTGTCCGATCTCGCCCGACAACGTACGGAGATCATGGCACGCAGATCCGGAGATCCAGCCTCCGCGGACACGTGCTGCGTTCAATCTCGGTCAACATCCTCAACACCGAGCACATTAGTGCAACAACATCAACAACAACCGCGCTGACACTCTTGGCGTCGGTAGCTCGGCGGTGAGACTGACCGTCTGGGAGACCAGAGGCACGGGGTTCGGTCCCCGCGGTGCCCGCTCCTGCCGAAGTGAGGGGCGGGCGACGTCATATGGCCTCGGCTGCTTTGTGTGTCGCAAACCCACAACCCACCGCCACCGTCCCACCCTACTAATTTTCGACATCAATGCGTGACGAACTCGGCGCGGCCCCCGAACATTGGCGGGCTTCAGACAGTCAGCGGTGACAGCCCAACAGCGAAGAAGTGTCGCACAGCCCCCCCCCCATCGAACACCGAACCGGCCGACGACTGACCATCAGCGCACCACACGACGAGCCAGCCCGTCTAGCTGAGCGCACGGCGAGCTTCCTCACCGCGTGGCTCAACAGCTGACCGCACGGCGAGCTTCCTCACCTCGTGGCTCAACAACTGACCGCACGATCGCGTAGCTGCTCGACCAGCCTTCCGACATGCACACCGCCCGTCCTGCAACAGTGTGGCTGGGCACGCGGCCAACTGGCTGGCGGTGCGACCACGTGACCCGCCCGGCCGCCCTCTGCCCCCCCTCCACAGAGCTGGGTACACATTCGCTCTGTCAGCTGGCCAGAGGCCACCCAGACGGCGACGCGACGCACGTCGTCCGCTCGGTGGCGCCCCCTGACGGCACCGCCTCCTAGCTGTCGTTCTTTCTGGTGGCCACACAGCGTTCGCGCCTCCTCAGCACCAGCGAGCGCAGGTAGCCGGGCTTGGACGTGGCCGCCGGCGAGTCGAGCCGGATGGCCGGCGAGCGGCCGTTGGCGACGCGCGGCTCGTGCGGACTGGAGGCGGGCGGGCGCAGCTCGGCGGCGGCCAGGCCGACGACCGGACACGTCGACATGGCGCCGGCGCTCCACACGGGCTGCCGGTCGTCCGGCCGGCCCGTCATCCAGCGGAAGTAGCGCGACAGCCGCATCGCGGGCGAGCCGCCGCCAGCGGCGGCGGGGCGCGCGTGCTTGGCGGCCGCCGTCGGGCCGACCGACGCGTCGCACTCGTCGCTGACGCGCCGCATCGTCGAGTCGGCGCGCGTGGCGATCTTGAACTTGGCCGAGCGCTCGCTGATCTCGGCCTCGTTGAGCGGCTCGTCCTGCGCGCCGGCGGCGGTAGACTCGCGCGCCTGCTGGCCGAGCGCGGCGCCGCCGCCGCCGCCGTCGCCGCCCGCGTCGGCCGACGACGCCGCGTCCAGGCTGGCGCGCAGCGAGCGCCGCGCGTTCAGGCGCGAGTAGTACTCGAGCGCCTCGCGCACCGGCTGCAGCATCAGGCTCTGCGGCACAGCGCGTCACGCGGGTCAGCGATGTCGCGCCGTGGGCGACGCTTTGCGCTCACACCTCACACTCTGGCCGCCCAGCGAGAACGGGCTGCACCAGCTGTGCTCCTCTCACAGCGTGGCGCCAACGATCAGCGGTGTACTCAAGGGGAGCAAAGGGGGTCGGATATTTATTTTTTCTCAGGGAAGTTGTCCCTTCCCTGAAAGGTGGTGGGCCCTGAAGAATCGCACCGGGAGTCGGAAAAAATGCGCCTGGACTCCTAAAATGGCAGGGGCCAAAGAACGTCGAGCCGGAGTTGTCAAAATTACACCGGGAGCCCCAATATACCTGCCGATGCTCAATATGAATGCAACGGGACCCCCAAAACTTGCATCGGGGCTTTCAGAATTGGAGCTGGTGCTCCAACAATTTGCGCCGGACCCCCAATAAACACAGCGGGGCTTTAAAAGCGAGCGAACATGGAGGCTCTCAAAACGTACCGGGGCTCTTGAAGCACACCGGGGCCACAAAGACCACATGAGGGTCTCAAAGACAGGCCGGTGCCCCAAAAATTGCGCCGGGCCGAAAAAGAACAACCGAGCCTCGAACAAAAAATCGAGACCCTAAAAAATCAGCAAGGATCCCGAAAAATCAATCCGAAGTCAGATACGCCGTGGAGTCCCCCCCCCCCCCACCGACAAAAAAAAAACAGGGCCCACGCAAAATGTGCGGGGCCCTAAAATCGTGACAGAGTCCTGCAAATATCATGCTGTGTTCCGGAAATCGGTTCAGGCTCCAAAAAATGTAAAAGAGGTTACGAAAAATCATGACGGGCCTCAAAAAAAAAATCTGGCATCGGGGCTCGAACAACTCGCATCAGGGATCTTCCCGTCGAGTCCCCAAGCTTCCCGTCGAGTACCTAAATAAATGCAGTGGGGCACCAAAAGTCGCACTGGCAACGGAAAGTATCAAGTCGCAAAAATTAATCGGCGACTCCGTAAAATCACTCCGGGACCGGAAAATTACTCTGAAGCCACAAAATCGTTCAGGGCCCCGAACAAAATGCGCCGGGGTCAAAGAATTGTGCCTAAGCCAGAAATATCACGAGGGCCCAAAAATTGAGCCGGGTCCCCGAAAATCATGTAGGGACGCGGAAAAGCGGCCCGGGCTTCGAGCAATGCAGCAGAGGTCTCCAAAAGTAGAGTTCAGCACATAAAACTCGCGCCGTGGTCCAGAAAGCTCGCATCTGGCCCGAAAAATCGTGCTTGGCCCCAAATTAGAACAATGGGGACTCAGCGCTCTGGGTGGCTGAAAACCTATCGGGTCTCGGACCCCATAGGTTCCGGGTCTCGCAAGCACACCGGGTCTCGCAAAAAGCGACAATGGGTTAAAATATGTGCTGGGGTCCTAAAAACGCCGGTAGCCCTAAACAAACACCGGAGGCCATCACAACGCGTGGGGAAAATCCGGGGCCGCAATGAAAGCATGAGGTCTACAAAAGGATGCTGGGGTCCGCAAAAAGCGACATGCTTCCGAAGAAAAACTGCACCGGGGCACTAAATGAACAACTAGGGACCTTATACAATTGGCCTGTCTCTCAAAAACACCGTGGATCCACAAAAAAAAAACAGAGCTCGAATCAGCGCCAAGGAACTGGAAAATGCACTGGGGCCCTGAAGCACATCAACAGACAAGAAACATCGCAACGGGCCCAAAAAAGAACACTGCACGAGCGCCTCGGTTCGGAAGACAAACTGAGCACAAGCTGAGCATATTTAAACAAAGCGGTGAGATAGATCGAAGCTCATCAGAGAATCCGTTTTTTTCACCAGAAAATGTGGGAAGAAAAGAAATAATCATCGATTTAATTCCGTCTAATTTGTCTACGAAACACTCATACGAAGCATTTCATGACGTCAGATATGCCACAAGACCATCACAAAACCAGCAGTTAGCAAAACGTAGGCCTACCAGAAATCGCAGAATCGCACGAAGTGTGAAAACTACATTTTAAAGTAATTTGTACAGTATTTTCAACAGTGTGAGCTGACTGATCAGGGGATACCATAAAAAATACTTTTCAACAAGGGGAGAGGACTGAAATTTGGTGATTTGAAAACGATGGTGGTAGTTTCGGCCCCCTCTACATAACAAGTATGTTGCTACTAATCATATTAAATACAAAAATGGCCCATTTGCAAAAAAAACAGGGCCGAAATCAGGTTACTTTTAAAATGGGGGTAGATGGCCTCCTCCAATTAGGTTTCCCCCTCCCCTGGCGTAAATCCTAGGCACGCCATTGTCAACGGTAGCCACACGGGAAGGTGCAATTGCTTGTGGACAGTGGAAAACATACGGCTAGAAACTTCTGTTTAAACTATGAGCAGACAGTGCTCAGCAGCATTCTGCTGTCAGGCCCGCCGGTGGAGAATGCAGTGCTGACGGTGCCGCATCTACAACATCAACTTCCACCGTGGCGACAGGGGACCTTCCTCTAACGGCTGTCTCGGGTGTAGATTGCACACAGCACGGCATCGCATCGTGTGCTCGTCGCACGGTATCGCATGTGCGAAAATCGTTTTGCTTCTATGCCCAGATTCTTGCCAGAGAAGTCAGACTAGCTGGTATCTTCTGAAGCCCAGATGAGGCTCTAAATACTCGACACCGGCAAGATCAGTCGAAAACGGCTGAACAAGGTCCTACGAGCACACTACCCGTATGCCGGGCATTGCAATTCTGGACATGCTCCAATTACGTACGAGAAAACGCCCAGAAATGATTCGTTTCCGTTGGAATTGCCTACAGCTTATGACATAATGCGGATGGAATGAATGCCCGGCTTTCAACTTTCTGCGATACCGACGTTATGCATCCAAATCGTTTTGGATGAATACACGATACCGTCATGGTTCGCTATTCAAACGGCATGGTGATGCTGAACACGTTCCGATCTCATCACCTCGTCACCAGAGCATCTTCCAGCATTATCTCCGGCTTCTAGACAGATTCCAGAGGTTGTCTCCAGCTCCTGGAACGGTTCCAGACCTCATTGTCCGCTACTGGAGCTGTTCCAGATCTCAGCTCCAGCTTCCGAAGCGGTTCCAGGCCTCATTTTCGGCTCCTGGATCTGTCCCAGATCTCGCCTCCAGCTCCTAGAGCGGTTCCGGATCTCACCTCCAGCTCCTGGAGCAGCTCGGCGCCGGCAGTAAAGAGCGGCAGCAGCACGAACGAGATGAAGCTGCACTGGGACGCGGCCTTGTTCACCTTATCCCGGTCCATGAACGGCGTCACCGGCAGACCTTCTGCCTTCTCACGGTCGCTCTGGTTGTAGAACTCCTGCAATGAGGGCAAAGGGTCGCTAATTATGATCCTATCGAAATTAAGAACTTGTGAATAATAGTTTGGTGACAGCACCGCGGAAACGCACCCAGAGTTTTGGGCCTTTTTGGAGAAGATATATCACGTAGTTTCCTCACTTCTTCACATACAACGCCTCATAAACGGAAGTACCTCCTTCCATAAGTATCATAAGTACCTCCTCCAGCAATATTTATAGGTGATATGGGTGTTCTAGGTGACCAGCAATAGGTATGTGATGGAATCAAACGTCAGAGGAAGGAGCGTCGGAGAAGGAGAACGTTGAAGACAACTACTAGGTTTTTCTATGCAAAGCCCCAAACATAAGGTACCTGGCCAAGTCTAAGGTTTCCGAATGGGGATAGACCAACATTTGCCCTTCTTCTACACCACGAATGTGGGATCAAGCCCAGAATCATTTTTTTAAACTGCAATATTCGCACACCGTCTTGGAAATAACTGGCTTCGTAATCTACTTCTCGGCCATCTTTCGCTCATAGCATGCAATTAATATTTCCCTGCCTTGACCAATAACCACACGCAATCTGAGGCCGACAATTAGTGACTTATTCTGGGCGACCACTGTGCGAGCTGACCTGCAGCAAACAGTCGATCCACGGATCGGCCACCGGCACGGGTCGCGCCTCGTTCGATATGTCAGCAATCTTGATCAGCACCATCGACAGCTGGAATAAACGATTCATGTGAGATTGCTGCAAGCGGTGGCACTGCGTGGACCGACTTGCCGTCCTGTGGCGAACATGCGGCCAAGTCTGAACACACACCATGGCGTCCTCGGCTTGAACTGACACACCTCAGCGTCCTCGGTCTGAACTGACACACCATGGCATCCTCGGTCTGAACTGACACACCATGGCGTCCTCGGTCTGAACACACACCATGGCGTACCCGGTCTGAACTGACACACCATAGCGTCCTCGGTCTGAACTGACACACCATGGCTTCCTCGGCCTGAACTGACACACCATGGCGTCCGCGGTATGAACACACACCATGGCATCTTCGGTCAGAACACACACCATGGCGTCCTCGGTCTGAACTGACACACCATAGCGTCCTCGGTCTGAACTGACACACCATGGCTTCCTCGGCCTGAACTGACACACCATGGCGTCCTCGGTATGAACACACACCATGGCATCTTCGGTCAGAACACACACCATGGCGTCCTCGGTCTGAACTGACACACCATGGCATCTTCGGTCAGAACACACACCACGACATCTTCGGTCAGAACACACACTATGGCGTCCTCGATCTGAACACACACACAAACCATGGCGTCCTCGGATGTGGCCGACAGTTGACGTGTGGTATCCTCGGACCGAACATCCGAAGAGAAACATGGAGGCGGCAGCAAGTCCCACAAACGACCACCACCTTCATCGCATGGTCTTGATATGTGATCGGAATGCGCTGGTGCATGAACCGGCACTATATTCACACAAATGCAGAAAATCAACGTCGTTTGCGACATGCTGTTCAACGACTCGTTGCCATCAAAGCATGGAGCAAGAGAGAAGAAATATTGACTCGCCACACATTCCTTTGCTTCGCTCACTCACGTGACTTGTTCAAAGGCGTTCAATAAAACTGTCCCAGTGAAGTCTTTGGATTAAGAACTACTTTGCTACGTTAGTAACTGGCAAAATAATGAAGAGGCGGCAACGTCTCCATTGTCGTTCATGAAACCAGTTTCCCGCAGTCTAGCAAGCAGACGCTGGGTTGTGAATCCCACAAAGCACACCACATGACCACACCCCTGTTGGTAAAATTAAGTCACACGGGGATTCTCATTAATGGAGACGGTCTGATAATTGGCTGAAGTGTGAACGGCCACATTGAGTCGGACCCAGCACACGGGTCGACTATATTTGTCGGCCACCTAATAATTTCATTTTACGACGGAACTTGTGATGGCTGAGCAAAAACAAACATCCGTTCCTTCCTCAAGCTGGAAGCTACTGCTTCGTGTATGCTCCCTGAAGACGTGTGTGCAAAGTAAATATTATGCAGCAAAGATTGTTAACTTCCAATGAACTTCTACTTCGACGAGAAAAAAAGAGATTAAATCTTCAAGAAAGGCCTCCGGAATCTTCTAACATGTGACTTAAGACTTTGTGATGATTTAATTGACGTTCCACAGGTCCGGAACTATCATCGTTGTACCATAGCACGGAAGCAGCTTTAAATCATCGGATAAATGAACAAGGATGAAGGTTTTGTATCAACGGCAAGCCAGCGAAATGGTAAAATATGATGTATGCAAATGCACTGGTGCAGTATTATCTGTGTTGCATGAACTGCACACCTCGTGACGAATCTTGGGCGCTCACATTCGTCGATTGTTGATTGTATCATGTTTATTTGCTTCTTCGTTTCTCATCAATATATCTCTCTCTGCCTGCGGTTTGTCGAGCGAAGCGCCAATACTGGCTGGCACGCACCGAAATGCAGCATGCTCCACCACTCCCAATTCCTAACCCTACGTCCTTAGCACACTCAACCGCGTGCCACATCCCAATTCCTTCTACCTCATTCATTTCGATGGGAGTGGAGATAGCCACCGCGGTTTGTGGATGTGCCTGCAGTGAATGCAAACACACGTACAAATAAATGCAGTCAGTGACAGGTTCAATTCTGAATCAGGTATAGAATGCACTGTCGGGCTTCGACTTCCGTCGCCGTTACTGGCTGCCAGTTTCAAAGGACAGCGTGCCAGCTCCAAGTACGCAATCAGGCATAGCACGGGCCCAGTGAAGCAAATGTGAGCTACATAGCTTGGCCAAACCGGGCAAGCTGGTAGCATTTGAACGCGGCTATTACGGTGCACATCTATCGTAGGCGATGTTTCTTGTGCCCAGGTCGTGATGCAGGATCCACGACGCACAGGCGGCAGAAATGACGAACTCCACGACGTCCGAGAACTACGTCATTTTTGGTATTCCCGGTCATGAGAGAAGGAAAAAACTGAGAATCGCCGGTCTGCTCAGGCACCTCAGCCTACCTCAGCACGTTTGCCAGTATCAGGCACAACTCAGGGCGTTGGAAGAGCAGCGAGAGCGATCCATAGCGAGAGCAGGGAGAGCAGCGAGAGCGATCCACAGCGAGAGCAGGGAGAGCGGCGACAGCGATCCATAGCGAGAGAAGAGAGAGCAGCGAGAGCGATCCATAGCGAGAGCAGAAAGCCTGCGAACCTACAACTGGCCTCTGTTGGTATCCCGTGGCGGCGTAGATATATTGCGTTCAATGCTGGCGAATGTGTAATCATTTTATGTTCTCTGATCAAAAGCCACGTCCTGCGGTTTTCTTCTCCGTGAATGTGTTCGTGCTTCGAAGGAGCCAATTGAGCCACCGATAGCAATACACGAGTGACATAGAGCCCCAAGAGGATATAGGATGTCATATAGGTTGTCGCTTAGGGATATCCTTTAGGGAGTCCCTGAAGGAACACTATGCTCCCAGCTCTGCGCTTCAAGGTTGAAACTGGTCCACTGGTCCAACTGTTCTCTGCATGGATATCCGATCCTCTGAACCTCCCATGGATATCCGATCCTCTGAACCTCCCTTGCGCTACACGATGCACTCGTCAGTCCTCTTTTTTCGCAAAAGGCCAACGAAGACCGTGCTGATTAGTATGTGTTTCACTGGCATGCAGGACACAACTACCTCCTGACGAAAAAGACAACATTAATTTGCCATACATGCAGTGAAATGCCACACACACACAATGCTACTGATAAGATGGTTGGCTGATCGGTTATTGGAGTTTAGGGGCACATCGACTGCATCGGTGAAGCAGCGCCCACACCGATCAGATGCGAGAGTGCTGCTGGTCACAATTAGTCTGGTCTGTCCTGACAGATTCGGGTTCGAGTCCCACGCACCCTGTCGTGTTTAGCCTCGGCTGAGTCGGACGACAACAGGTCAGAGAGGACGGGGGCCGGAGCCACGGGGTGACCGAGTATGCACACTGGTGGCGAGCCGAACCATAAGCATCCATAGTCATTGGGGGAGGAGTGGCGCTGGATCACAGTGCCACCCTAAATCCGGAGGGTTAACACATGCCCCATGGCGTTGACTGAGAGAACCCTCTGGACCAGCTGTGCGGTCGAGCGGCGGGTTCCGGAGGGTTAACACATGCCCGTGGCGTTGACTGAGAGAACCCTCTGGACCAGCTGTGCGGTCGAGCGGCGGGTTCCGGATTTACGCACCAAGCCGCTGGCATAGCATGGAACCCAAGCATAGAATAGCACGCAGCAACACTTATTGGCTAAAGTTGCGACTATTTTGACTTACAGGTAGCAACGTGCTTTGCTATGTTCCAGCAGATAAGTCAAAGAACAACTTGAAGAGTCGGCGATATTAGCGGGAGTATTTCTTGTGGTGCATTGATATTATGTTACGAATACGCACCACGGCGCACGACCGTAGCAGCCGGGGCGCGCTAAAGCCCAACTAACTAATTAACTGCAACGCGTATCATCCAAAAGTTTGCTGTATCTGCAATTCTGCCGTGCCAGTCCTTTGTGCCAAGTGTACACAGTGCCTGTGAAAATCCAAACATCGCACAATACTGAACCTCATTTGTTCAACAGGCTGCGATGCAAAGAGACAACATATCCAGATGACGAGAGAACCTGCCGGAGAAGCAATCTCCAGCGCCATTGCGCTAGCAGTTTGCCGATTGGTGTGCGAGGCTCAGCCTGACAAATGCGTCAGCACATCCTCACATCAGCGCGTCTGACCGCCTGCGTAGCTGTCGCTCTCGATGTCGGCACTTGAAGCGGCGCAATTAACACTGCTCGTTCCATTTGTAACTTGCGAACTTTTCTGTCGGAACGACTCCAAAAACTAATCACACTTCAGCTGACAGAAAGCAAGCAGGATGCTGTGCTTGAGATTGTCAGTGTGCCGGTCTATTCGTGTAGGCAAGTCTAAGGGCGTGAGATTGTCTAGTCATTGGGCGAGCGCGAGAAAGGAGCAGCAAGCCAATTTTAAGATCAAATCCTTCCATCCAAATTCGGATGTCCATGGGGTTAATGGTTCAGGCTCCAAAATGTTGGGCGATGGCATGTCTCCCTGTTCACGTGGGAATCGCCAGGATGACTTGGAGAACTTTGGCACCGATTTGTTAGAAAAGACGTCTGTCGGTATTATCTGTGGTGTGGGACTTCATTGACCATGCCCATGCGTGTGGGGTGACAGACAGGTGGGAACATTCCCGGAAACCGTAGGCGGAGTTTCCCATCTGCTCAGAGGGGCTCGACCCTCTCTAATCAACGGTCAAGTCGCTCCAATAATCACGGATTTCATGAACACGGGGCTCAATTGGCCAGCCCCTCTAATGCGCTTTGGGTTACACAGCTTCAGCGCTGCTCGACGCTTCCAAACAAAGCTCCACCGCTGATTGGAATGCTGCGCTGCACAATAAAACATTAATATAGTTAAAACTGTTATTGTTTAAAGTTCACTGTTGTCGATTTAGCCATTGTTGGTACTATGGCTGACAGTCTATGGAGTTATTGCACCTATTCGGGATCAGAGAACCACAGCTTGGTCATCAAATAGGCGCATCATTGCTGTCTACACCAGATTCAACGTGGCACAGATCCGCTATCACACTAATCAAGATAATAATAAGCGATTGACCTTAATTGATCTCGGAAAAATATATAGTGAGGGAAGTACATAAGCTTACTAGAAACTGCAAGCTTGCATAGGTAGCATTTAAGAGTACATTTTCTCACATTTATGCCAATATAACAGTTAATTCGTTCCAATTGTCATTGCTCTTCGCCCGGCCAGCCGGCAAGCCCACCTTAGCTGGGCCGGTGGGGTGGAGTGGGGGAGCTCCCAATCCTAGGCGGAGCCAGTGGCTCTCGAGAGCCCCTCCTCAGATTTCCCGCGATAATAGTCGAATGAATAAATACTGAGACACCAAGTTTTCATTAGCTTGTTATGCATCTCTTTTGCATATTCTGCTAAAATTTCAGATCCAGGTCATCAAAGGTCATTGACCTGGAACGGGTCGAAAGGAGTTATGTTCTAAACTATTCCAAGGTCAGACCGGGAGGTCAGACCAATTTCCACATATTTTTTCCGTATTTAGTTGGGAAAATTCAATTTTGGGGTAATGTGCTACGCCAAAAATGATGCAAATACAAAATGCACGGGCCCGTGCAGCGCGCTAATGCAGCTAAAAGAGAATTGTTCTGAGAAAATGCTGCAGATCCGTTCCGCACCATGCCGGCCGGCAGATACACCTTCTCCGGGCTGGGGAGGGGGGGGGGACTCTTGAAAGCCCCCTCTAGCTTCCGATCTATGCATGCTAGGATGAAATGCAGAATACTGTTTGAAAGCTCTGGTCATGGAGAGCCAGAAGCATACCTTAGATTTTCATTTGGACAGATAATGTGGTTACCAGAGGTCGTATTAAGTAAATGTATCGACCCTTACTTAAGTCCCTAGAATTGATTAGAAAAAGACAGAGCTTGCGTTCTTTCGACACTGTTTTGGAAAAATTTACATAGACGAATAAATTTATATCGATCATAGTGAAAAAGGGTTAAGACAGGATGGGTCGGTTCAGGTCAGTAGCAGGCTTGAAAATAAACTCCCAAACTACGCATGCTAGAGACACGAGGAAAAGGCCTTTGGCAGGTCAATATAGACTATAGTTCATATCACATATTATGTCTCCATTTTCGGCCATGCTAAGGTCGCTAAAGGTCATAATATGCCAACCCAGTGACATGATCTTTACGTTGGAGAATTACCTGGAAAATATCAAAATATATGTCTCGGATCTTTCCAACAGAACCATTGAGGCAAGACATTTATATCTGATTGACAACCCGACATTACAAGGTCAGGTCAGGTCATGCCTTATGGTCAGGTCAAGTAAGCTGAAGCTTGAATATCTCCGGAACATCACTTTTGAAGCATAAAATTGTGTTTAAAGAATAATTAATATGATACTGGAGCATCTTTGAAAACTGCTCGGCTTCTGACTTTGTGACCTGACCCCAGATCACGCTGGAACAATGTACAAATTGATAAACCGATCCCTTCGGTCTTCGCCTATGTGTGCACTGCTTGGGAATTAGTTCAAAAGAAAGATCAAATCAGGTAAATCATGTTTGCACGAGGTTAGATCATCTAAGGCCATTCGTTTATCATATAATCTCTTGATGCACGACTGAGGCAGCGCTGAAACCGAATTCAGGTATCACTTGGCGAGGAACAGCAACATTCTAGATATAATGGCATTATGTATAATTTATATCACAAGTGGACGCAGAATGTATATTTCATGCTCTGTGTCATTATTGGCGTGACGCATTACATCCCAATATATTTTCCAACTGAATACGGTAAAAACGCGAAAACTGATCTGACCTCAGCCCAGTAACCTTGACCTTAATTAACATTTCCCGATAGGAGTTTGTTTACCTTGATGAAAGGACAGCATGCTCTGAGTTCCGGCGTTACCTGTTGCAGCTACTCTGATTGGCGGCACTTCGAATATTTTAGAACATCACTCCCTTCGATCCATTCCAGATCAATGACCTTTGATGACCTGGACCTGATTTTTTTTGACAAAATATGAAAAGCAAACGTATAATAAGGTCCTGAAAATGTTGTCTCTGCGTCCACTCATTCGCTCGCTATCGCGGGCAGACCTGAGGGAGCTCTCGATAGCCACGCCCTCCCCCGGCACAGCGAGTGTTAATGCGCTAGTGGGCGCAGACAACGCATTTGTGTTGCGCATCTAGCTTCCATGCAAACCTGTCGCAACAGATCGTTAGTGCTTATTAATTGATGCTTGTACCGTGCAGTACGTGACCGCCACAAAGATGGCGCTACCGAATTGCGCACAAATCACGCCATCCTACGACGACATGCGAATCAAGGAATCAACAGTTTGCTTGTCCTTTGGTGGTTAGCATTTCAGCTGACTAGGATTATTTTCCGCCATTTGCTTACTTAAGCTAGTCTATTGATGACACGCTACGATTGCAGCAAAATGTACCATACATGTCGCCAAAAACGACCCTATAGCTCGGCGTGCGCTGCAATGGCCGTGTTGCTCTTGTCCCAGAAGCAGAGCAGGTTTTCCGGTTTGTCCGCCTCCGTGACGGATTGTCCGCCTCCGTGACGGATTGTCCGCCTCCGTGGCGGATTGTCCGCCTCCGTGGCGGATTGTCCGCCTCCGTGAGGCGAGCGCATGAGCGCTTTGGCTCCAGTTATATCAAATCCATAAAAGGTGTCTATTGTCCCTGCAGTAGACCCAGCAGCTATGTTATAAATAGTAGGAGGGGGTGTTAATGACGCTCAATGTTAATGTCAATGTTAATGACGCATAAGATGAGTAAAATAGGTCAGGAGCTCGTTTGCGAATTGAAGCAAAGCACAGTGACGCGATACACATGCCGAATAAGACGCCAAAACCAAATGAATAGCAATGATGAAATGAAATTAATACCTACATACAAATGTATAGACTGCAAAAACACATTGATTTACATATATTTTTCTTTCTTTCTTTTCTTTTTCTCTCGTGACACCCCAGTCTGGGTCCAGATCAGAAAAAGGTCACACAAAATCGGAACGGTATCGGAACTAGTTTGTTTAGGTTAAACAGAAGACTAGTCAAGGTAAGGTAGGCATTTAATAAATGTTACAGCGACCGGAGACATATATCAAGGGCAGGCCAGTTTTCTCAACTATTTAAAACAGGGACTGGGAGATGAATTTTCTGAATGTGAAAACACCCTAAGACAATGTGATTATATATTTCCAAGCAAACTTAGAGCAGATGTGCACAGGGGGTTTCCATAATACACTTAAATGTTAGGTCTGTCAAGAACAAATTTGATGACTTAGAAAACTTCTTAGCTACAACAGGAATCAACTGGTCAGCTGTATGTTTAGCAGAAACATGGCTTAGCAAAGATACAGAAAAGTTCTTCAAAATGAGCAATTACAAAATGTATGCAGCAAGTCGAAGGCAGGGAGAAGGAGGGGGTCTGCAATTTACATTCACAATAGTTTGGAATCAAGAGAAAGAAAAGATATTGTAGATCAACTTGATGAAGCTGCTGCTGTTGAAATCAAAATTGAGTCTCAAAATAGTACTAGATCAATAATGATTTGCCAGATTTATCGTACCTCAACTTTCCCCCACAATAATTTTCTTGAAAGCACTGAAAAAATGCTACAAATGATAGAGAATGAGAGGAAGCTTACAATTATAACAGGAGATTTCAACTACAATCTTCTAAATATACAAAATGACAGAAATGTGGAGAGATTCTCAAACCAACTATTGTCATATAGTTTTCTACCCTCAATCACAAATGTTACTCGGGTACAAAATACTACAAGTTCTTTATTGGACAATATCTTCATAAATGATTTGTCATGCATTTCCTCATCAGGTATACTGATAGAAGACCTTTTGGATCATTTTCCAGTGTTTGTAACATTAACTGCCCAGGCAAAAAAAAAAGAAGTCAAATTATCCAACAGAAATACTTGATTACAATCAAATCCATCTTTTAAATGACTATTTAGCATCAAGATTGAATAATTTCCATCAACACAATGATCCAAACATAGCATGCAGTGATTTGCTCTCAGCATATAATGATGGCATGCAGATTATTACAAAGAAAATTATCCCAAGCAGTAGGAAAACCCCGATGAAAGCCTGGATTAGCTCTGGAACATTATGTTCCATCAATCGAAAAAAAACAGACTATATAAGAAGTTTATTAAAAATCCAAATCCACACAACGAAGTTCAATACAAACAATTCAGGAACATCCTCATCAAGATAATCAGAGAAGCAAAGAAGCTACACTATTAAAATGCCCTTCACTGTAGTAAATCAAATGGAAAGAAAACTTGGTAAATGTTACATGAGCTGATAAATAAACACAAAACAAAACAAAAAATCCCAGAATCCATGTTAGATGAAGAAGATAATGAATATCAAACCGAACAAATTCCTAATGCCTTCAACAATTTCTTTTCAACCATTGGCAGCAAATTAGAAAAGAAGACTACTGCTTCTAACAAAGATCCGATTGAATACATTGCAGGGCATGACTATGCTATTTGGGAACAAGACATGTACACTAATGAAATCCAAGTTGAAACAATTATAAAGTCACTGAACTCTGTTGGAGGACGGGCTGATGGCATTAGTACAAAAACTCTCTTACTGACTTACACAATTATCCTGAAGCAAATCACCCACTTCTTTAACCTCTGCCTGAGAAGTGGAGTTTTTCCTAAACAACTAAAACAAGCCATAATTATCCCATATTTAAGGTAGGAGAACTGAACAAATTCACAAATTATAGGCCAATTCCTATGATACTAGTATTTTTAAAAATCCTTCAAAATATGGTATATTCTTATCTCATGTCTTATCTGGAACTGAATAATATACTCAGTACACTCTAATTTGGATTTAGAAAAAAGCATAGCACTTACATGCCAATTGCTCACATAATTACTACTAAAACAAGCCATAATTCAACTAAAAAGTCATCAAACAACTAAAACACGCCATAATTATCCCCATATTTAAGGCAGGAGAACTGAACAAATTCACAAATTATAGGCCAATTTCTATACAACCAGTATTTTTTTTAAATCCTTGAAAAGATGGTATATTCTTACCTCATGTCTTATCTGGAACTGAATAATATACTCAGTACACTCCAATTTGGATTTAGAAAAAAGCATAGCACCTACATGCCAATTGCTCACATTTATGATGAAATTACAAAATCTTTGGAAAAGAAAAACTTACTTGTGGTCTCTATATTGACTTGAAAAAAGCCTTTGATACTGTGAGCATGGACATTCTACTAAAAAAAATCCAACATATTGGAATCTCAGGAACTCTACTCATGATATTACATTCATATTTAAATGATCGTTATCAGCAAACAAAAATCAATGATATAATCTCTGATGCAGAATGCATTACAAAGGGAGTTCCACAGGGCTCCATACTTGGTCCATTACTCTTCCTTATATACATTAATGATTTGGGTAATTCTTTAGATGGAACATTCTACTTATTTGCTGATGATGCTGCTGTCATGATAAAAGCTACAAATATAAAGGAACTACAAATTAAAGTCAATGTCATTGTTACAGGAATAACTGAATGGTTTCAAGCTAATAGATTATCACTGAATGTCAAGAAAACAAATTACCAAATTTATTCCAGTATACCTAGTGCTGATTTAACCATAGCCATACATTCTCAAAAGGTTCACAGAAAACAGGAAATCAAATATCTTGGTGTAATAGTTGATGAAAAATTAACATGGAAGTATCACATAGCATATGTTGCTGCAAAAACTAACAGAAATCTAGGAATAATGGGAAGAGAAAATACTTTATCACAAGTCGTGAATTAAAATACTTATATAATAACTTGATTCTTCCCTATTTAAATTACTGTGCTTTAATATGGGGGAATAATTTTCCAACACGATTAGACAGAATTGTTAAAATACAAAAACGGCTTTAAGAATCATAGATAAACAGCACTATGCATACCCTACAAATGAATTGTTTGTCAAATATAACATTCTGAAGTTCCCTCATATTGTGCAGGAACAGAGCATATTACTACTTCACATATTTTTAATCAAACACTACCAATCACTATAATGAATACGTTCCAATACTCATCACCAAGTAATTTAAGGCATGTTGATCATTTCCGAGTACATTTTTCATCGAAATCCTATAGACTTCATTCCATACCATTTATAGCACCAAGAACTTGGAATAGTATCATTGGTACAAAATTTCCTTCCTGTAATCATGTGCCTATTAAGAAAGAAGATATCAAAAAAGTTATCAGAGTTGATTTTATTACCTCATATATCACAAATTAACTGGTGAGCAAAAATTAACCATGATCATTTGCACATTACAAAATGTGTGCATGTGTGTGTATGTTTATGTATGTGCATGTTATTATATGTGCATGTATGTATATTTGTATAGATATGTGAGTGCATATGTGTCTATGTATGTGAAGTATGTGTAGGTGTACATGTTTCATGTGAGTGCATATGCAGGTTTGTGTGCTTGTGCATGTGTATGTACATGATCCCACTGGCGGATCTAGCCCACCGGTTTGGGGGAGCCAACTTTCGGTTTTCGGCGTCAGCCCCTCCCCTCCCCCTCCCCCAGTGGCGTACCTAGGAATTATATCAGGGGAGGGGTCGAACTGATTTGGAGGGTGCCCCTTCTCCCGCTATTTTTGGTTAAAAGCACCGGATTTCGACCACTATTTCGCAAAGGGGCCCATCTGAAGAAAAAATAATAATTGACAACATAGTTTCCTGTGTAGGGGCCCCAGCCTACCTCCACCGTTTCTATGTTACCGGATTTTTGTTCTTGCTTACCAAAACGTTCACGTTCTCGTTCAACGTCTTGTACCACGTCAACGTTCATGCACGTGTACACACTGGCGGATCCGATTTTGTCAACTCTTGCTGTAAGCAGAACTTAGAGCATGGAACCCTCGATGTGTGTTAGAATCTACTATGCTACCACACTGGCTTCCAAACAATTTTTTTTTTAAACTTAAAAAATGGAGATTCTTTCATCCAGACGCTATTTTTTAACCTCGGCAAAGGATACTGCATTTTAATTTAGTTGACTTCTGTTGGTTTCGGAGGGGGGGGGGGCAAAAGACACCATGGCCCCCCTTTTAAGCGCTTCGGGGGGGCCATGGCCGGAATGGCCCCTCCCTGGATCCGCCAGTGTAAATACATACCTCCTCTTGCTATTCTTCTTGACAAAATCAGTCAATGTAGCCTGTCTGTTCATCTTAGCAACCCCAACACCAACATACGAAACATGCTGCTCAACTGAGTTCAACTGGTCACTCGCACAAAACATCCTGTTCAAATTCCGCTTTCGAAATCTGGCTCACTGGGTCCACTTGCCCGTTACTGGCTAAACAAACTTCATGAACCTATCTGACGAAGGAATAATGAAACTGCTGATTTCGTCATCTCTTGCTGTAAGCAGAACTTCAACAGCATAGGACCCTCGATGTCAGAATCTACTATGCTACCATATTGTGCTTCCCAAAAATTTAAAAAAATACCTATAAAATTGGGGATTATTTCACCCGGAACGCTATTTTTTAACCTCAGCAAAGGTTACTGCATTTTAATTCAGTTTACTTTTGTTGGTTTGCGGGGGGGGCAAAAGATACTATACCCCCCCTTTGAAGCGCTTGGGGGGGATGGCCGGAATGCCCCCCCCCCTGGATCCGCCAGTGCATGATCCAACTTCTCCATTTTCCCCCTCATAACGCATTTCACTTTGTGGCCCCAGGAGTTCCTTGGTGTTACTAGCTTGCTACCTAGCTGAGGTGCTCCTGGGGCTACTTCTACTAATAACTGGTGGTGGCCTATCTGCAAACAAAAAGACAAAAAAAAGGATGCAACCAGTTGTAGTCAACAGCAGACAAATGACATATGTATTGGCATCCTGAGGCATTCCTAAGCTGGCTGTCCTAACTTTTGAATAGCTGGCGATGGGAAAGCCCAATATCCATTGAGCCTGTAATAGTGCGTGTTGCCAAATAGGACAGGCTGCTGCATACGAAACAGCGGTCGACATTAGGGCAAAAAGGAAAAAACAAAAAACAAACAAACAAAGATGGCACCTCAATTTGTGAGTGCAATGCGACCCCTGTGCGCGCCCTCCCCCCCCCTCTTCTAGCTAAAATTATTTTTCTGGTTTGGTCGAATTGACTCGACATGAACGTACCCCTCCACATCACACACCCACACACCCACCTATATACCCACCCACATAGCCACCCACACACCAACACCTACACCCACACCCACACACCCACACACCCACCCACCCACACACTCACCCACCCACACCCACATCCACATCGTTTAAAAGCTCATCTTTAATCACATCAAATTTAAAAATCACATCTTTTAAACGCTCTCATGACAATTGCGTGCCCGCGTGTTACTCGCCTGAGCGTACCCTGGAGCTGGAGCTGGAGCAGGCGATACGCGCCCGCCTGCAGCCTGGGCTCAGCCATCAACTCACGGCTCAGCCATTAACTCACGGCTCAGCCATCAACTCACGGCTCAGCCATTAACTCATGGCTGGCACGCCGGATGACGCTCAACCGTTCTGTGTTTGACTGACAGTTTCGGTTGGCTCGGCTGTTCGAGTTTTAAGGCGCAATGCGCATCAACAGGCCGCGGTCATCTGGCGTCCGTTTGACTGAAAGTTGCGTGCGCGTCACCGCGATATCGAAGGCGATGGCGGACGAAATTGAAGGAGTAGACTAACCCGGATTGCAGTTTTGTGCTGCGGTGCAGTATGCGCACCTAACACAGCCGGAGCGACGGCCCTGACTCCACTGGAAACACACTATTTGGAAGCGATAGTATCGCCAGCAGGGGCGTCGATTTGTATCCTTTTGTGGGGGCCACGGCCCCACCAATGTTGATCTTGGCCCCCATGTTGATTTGGGCCCCCCAATAATCTATGCTATTTTTATGCTGATAAAGAAGTTGAAGGAAAAAAGAAGAAAAACACCATGAAAACGTAGTTGATATTAACCAGCACATTTTGTTCTGAAAACAAACAGATTTGGATTGGATAGTGAACTGACTCTCCACCTTTTGCTGCAAATTTCAAAATTGTGTGCAAAAAAAAAACAAAATAGCCGGATTTCCCTCCACTGTGGAAGGACAACTTACAGCATAAAATGTTGAGATTAGCTGATGATGATGCATTTTAAACCAGATTGTCTGAAGAAAAAAAATGCTCAGCCACAAAACAACAATTGCATTGTCATACTGATGTTTGTATACACCACCAATGGCAAAACCACATGCATATGGAAATTGAACAGGATTCATTCCATTCTCAATGTCCAGTCATTGTCAAACTTGCATACAATCCAGTCCCGTGAACAACAATCACAGTTATCATTGAGAGTGTGGATATACAAACTATAATTATCTTCAACAGCCCACTCATCACACTATTAGCTTGATATTTACCTGGTACCTAGGTACCTAGGTACATGCCCACAATGTGCATGCATTCAATATTGATATGGGTAAACCCAGTCTCAAACTGAACCAACAAGAGACATGTGTGAACCAATCTTCGAGCTTATGATACCATGAAACACAAAACTCAGCAATAAGCTGCATGGGTATTGCATTATAATTGATATTCCTAAAGAAAGCAATAGGTACTAAGCTATGGCTCACATGACTTCCAAAGCAAACCTTAAAAGGTACACCAAAGTTCGCCTTCAAGCCTTGGTGACGTCACAGCTTTTTCCTCATTGCAGAAATTGGAAGCATCAGGCATGTTTCAATTTCGCTGCGCATGGGGGAAGTTAATTTTTTTAGGCGTGCCGGACCATAAAGGTCATTGGCGCCGCCTTTAAAGCGAGTACGTTACATGTCTGTCTATAAAAGCGAGAGTTTGAGATCAAGGTGCAGGCAGGTGGACATTTACGTTAAGGGAATTGTACGTGATAATTTGTGTGATATTTTAGGTGCTGAAGGCGGAGGCTGGGATGGGGACATATCTCTGATGTCTAAATGGCTTTAATTTTACTTTACTCCTCCACAAAATAATTTATAGTTTGGGTGGGGGTGGGGGGGGCTGCGCATGAAACATACGAAGTTTATGCATTGCCCAAATATGTTTTGCACGTTACATTAATTTTTCTCGTCAAAATGGAGGACTACCCTGTATTTGTATTTTGCATGCTGGCGCAGCTAGGCATAGCCCGAGAATGCTTTCATTGGTGCGTTTCAGTGAGGAAAGACAATACCACCCAACAATAATCAGTAATTAGCAGCAATATAATAATTACGTGTTTGAAGTTGCAAATTTCCTGTCTCCTTAATCCGGTGGCCAAACTCATGTGGCGTCGCGCTGCTTCATTTTGTATACTGCACACCCGATGTGTCTGCAGATTAGTGTGATTTTAGGCAGTGAATTCTTGCTGATATTTAATTCCCAAAGAAACAATAAAGGAAGAAGTTGGCAGGTCAGCTTCAACAACTCCAGTCCATGCCTTCTTCTGATTTCTGCACGGTGTTTCTATATTAATGCCAGATACCTAACTACCTACCTACCATATTTGAGTATTATTATGGTTTAAGGTGCTAACAAGACAAGTTTTTACACACACTTTCCTCCATACAGCAAACGAATAGGTTAGTTTTGGTAGTAAATTTGTGCTTGAAGGCGTTTTCTGAATTCTTGGAATTTATCATTCGAATGCAATGTTTATGAACGTGACTAAGATGATGAGACCATTCATTTTCTGTGCAAATGCTTACTTTTCAGGTTGTGAGCAAAATAACAACAAAAAAGAGGTTTTGAGTTAGGTAACATAGCATAAAACGAAATGTATTTTTAAAAAAATTCAGCAAAACCAAACCTAACCTAGCCTAACACCACTTTGGATAAAAAAATAAAAACATATAAAATTAGAAAAAGCTAAAGCATTTTATTTTCTGAAGATTTTCCAACTTTAAAAACCTAACCCAGCCTAACCTAACCTAACATGAGTTGGTCTTGAATAAAAAGCTATTTGTAAATTTGCAGGTTAAGGTGTTTTTATTTATTTTTGTGAATTTTTCTTCAGAATACTATGTTCATGAAGGTGACTAAGATAAGGGGACCACTTATTTTCTGTGCAATCGCTTTTTATTGGAAAAAAATTGATAAATTTTCGAACCTAAAAATCCTAAACTAACCTAACCTAACCAAACCTAACCCAGTTGTTTCCTTTATGGAAACAAATGTGTGTAAAAACTTGTCTTGTTACCACATTAAACCAGGAAAATGCCGGTTTGGTTAGGTTAGGCTAGTTTAGCTTTCCAAAATTTTCCAACTTAAAAAGTTTGATTTTTCAAAAGTTTTCACAAATTTACTAAAAATCGGATTTTTTCCCTTCAAAAGCAGCTGACGTTAGGTTAGGCTAGGTTTGGTTCGGTTTTCTAATTTAGAAAGTTTTCAGAGAATAGATTGCCTAAAATTGTTTTCTAATTTGTTTTCTCCCTTGGAGAAAACAAAACCTAATCTAGGGTATGCTAGATTAGGTTATGTTTGTTATGGTTATTAGGTTATCGTATGGATTCACTAATGAGTGAATCCATATCATTCCCACTGGCAGGGGTGTCGATTTTTTAAAAACATTGGGGGGGGGCCGAAGTGCCAACGCACTAGACCCCCCCCCAAAAAAAAAAAACTCATCGGATTTAGCCCACTATATTTTCAGATCTCAGAAATTCTGATTTTTTATTCGACGATGTGTATGTTTATGTTTATTAAGCATCCTCACCAACGGGGAAAATCGTCCAATAACTGGTGAAGTCACATAATTAAAAGAGCAGTGTTCAGTACATGTCAACATAACAACTCTTGGTTGGTTATTGGTTCTACGACACGTCGACCGTTGTGTCATATAGCGTCGCCAATCTCTCACGCCGATTGGTCGCAGGCGAAGAGTAGCGACAGGTGGGACTCGAACTCACCAACATAACAACTCTGAGTAATAGCATGCGACTGCAGTGCCATATAGTGGGCTCGGATCTATCGTCACCGTCACCGTCACCGTCACTGTTACCCTCCTCCTCACTTCACACACCAACAAACACACACCGGCTTAAATAAAAATATTTCAGCGATCAGATGCAGGCTAAAACACACCGGCATTGATGAAGCATCAGAGCACAGCAGACCTGAACGGTGATGACGATGGGTGAAAGTATTTCCTTGGTGCCTAACGTTAGGGAGGGGAATTTTTCCCTTTAGTACGCCACTGCGGCTGCTCAACGTGTTTTTTTCCGCAGATTGCACGATCGAGAGTAGAAAGGCCCTTCGGATAATTTTCTTTCGGGACCCATTCTTAATTTTCCGGTGCTCTGGTCGATTCGATGGAGTCTCCTTGTGGTTTTTGTGGTGAAGTCTATTTTTATAAGCCCCCTGCAGGCTATTTTTGGAACCCGGTACGATTCTTCTGGCTCTCGGTGCGTTTTTTCCGGTGCCCAAACAGGTTTCTTTTCCGGCGTCCGACGACTTCTTATTTTGTGGATCTTTGACGCAATTTTTCCGTCCGCAAGGTGACATTCCGGGTATATATTGGTACTTGGGAAGCCAGCTGCAACTTGTGGGGCTCCGGCACGACGTTTTGGCCCCAGTGAGATTTTCAAGAGAAGCGGCGTGAATTTTTTTTTGTCTAAGTGCGATTTTTTGGGGCCCCGTCGTCACTTGTTGGGATCCCTTGCGGTGGCTACGACACGTTTGTGGGGGCCCAACAAGTTTTGTGGGCTTTTGGAGCTATTGTTGAGATCCCAGATTGATTTTCCGTGTCCGGACTGTTTTTCATTTACCCGGCTTCATTTGTTGGGTGATCTCAACGAGACTTTTAGAGCCCCGGTGGGACCTGTCAGGCCTCTGGCGTGATTTTCAGGGGCCCGGGTGATAATTCTTAGTACCCCAGTCTCGGCGTGATTTTCAGGAGGCCCCGGCCCGACCGTTTGTGGCCCCCGTCGTGATTTTCTTGAATCCCGGCACGACTTGTTTGCGGCCCCAACGTGATTTTCAGGGGCCCAGGTGCAAACTTTTGAGGCCCCAGCGTCATTATCGGGGCCCCTGCGCTACGTTTGGGGGCCCCCAAAGTGATTTTTCTGAGCCCCGGTGCGATTTTTGGTGGACCGAGTGAAATTTTTAGGGAGCATAGCGCATTTTTTTTCCTAAGCTCGGCGGATTCTTGGGGGCCCCACAACCTATCAGGAGGGGGGGTGAGGAAACTGCCCACAATTCCCCCTCCCCATTCGGTATGTCACTGTGCCATGCAATGATGCAACATAAGAATCCAGGAATAGTTCATCTGTTTCATCACTCACATGTGATTTCAACTCCCCAGTTATCCAGACAGTTTGAGGAAAGTCAAACATCTGCTACATGGATCAGCAAGGATGGATTGTAAGGCAACATGGATACCATGGAATTCCGGTCACAGTAGTTATGCTGCAATACATACCTTCTTCAACAGACTGCTTTGGAGATGGATGAGTTCCTGAAGTTTGGTCAGGGTTGGAGTTGGAGGTGGATGGAGCAACACTGTGAAGGACATAACATATGGTTCAAGAGACTTGTTTCCATTAACAATACAGGGGATGAAGTAACATTTTCATTGACTTCTATGGTTTTCATTGGCTTCATTGACTTCTATGGTGTCCTGAGTAAGTAGGACAATCGAGATTGGTTTCTGTTATATGCATTGTAGAAGCAATGTTATAATGTAGCTTTTATACCCCAGTGAGAATGGTATGGATTCACTCATAAGTGAATTTGCAAACATACTGATATATCAGTTAACAACAATGCAGGGAGCTATGTGATCAACATGGTCTGTGCCCTAAAGCCCAAATAACTAAATAACAATGCAGGGAATCTGCTGCATAACAGTTTGACCATAAATTAGCCATGATATATGGCATCATACTTCCCATGCTATTTAGAATAGTGAGCTATATTTTGTGTACAAACATCAGGACATTAGAAATGTTAATTAACGTTACACACATCAGTTCCTAACAAGTGTCAGCAATACATTTCCTTCATGTGCTTTAAACATGATTCAAGAAAGCACTGTCATCGATTTTAAACTTGCAAAAAGAGTGGGCCGCCTGGCATTTTGAGTGCTATTTGAGTGAATTTGCTGTCTTGTTAGTGAACTGACCACTTATTGAGATATAAGTACTTTAACTTTGCCTGCTTCCATCATGAAAATTTGTCATTTTCCAATACATCAGAAATCATCAGAATAACTTCTTGTCCACAAACCGGTGTATGCATTTCTATGAATTTCTCATATTTATTAACACAAATGATGTAGATCTGATCTGCAAATTTATAACTCAGAAAATGTTATCAGCACAGAATTCCATTCCTGAAAATATAGTACTTTCAACATGTTATTGTTCTTTGTGAAGCAATAAGTGCAATGCTCTCATGCAGCATGCAGATGGAGGTTCATCACGTGCACCAGGTAGCACAAAAAGAGATATTATTGCAGTCTAAGGTAACCACAAGACAGGTTTTACACCCATTTTACCTCCACGAATCATTCAAAGGAGCTAGGTTTTGCCTAGTTGCGTTAGGCTAGGCTTTTGTTGTAAGTTAGTAAATAAAAAAGTCTTCAAAAACGGTTCAAGCTAGATTAGGTTATGTTAGACTTTTTAAGTTGAAAATGTTTGAGAACAAATTTTTTTTGTGGGGGGGGAATTGGGCATAAAAATAATCATTTCTTGCATGGAAGTCTAGGCTAGGTTAGGTTAGGTTATGTTACATGTTTTTTTTTATCTGAACATTATTTTTCATCCTATATTACTCAAATCCAAGCCCCCTTTTCCATGTTATTTTTCCTCACAATTGAAAAGTGTGCATCTGCAGAGGAAATGAGCGGTTACATCATGTTCAGCACATTAACAAACACTGCATTAAAAAAAAAATTCAAAGAAGTCAGAGAGTACCATGAGCTGAAAAATTACCCAAAAAGCCAGGTATTATCACAGTTTAAGGTAACCACAAGACAAGTTTTACACACATTTTACCTCCATGAAGCATACAAAGGGGTTAGGTTTGTCAGGTTAGGTTAGGCTTTTGTTGTAAGTTATAAAAAGAATCATTTGCTGGTAAATAATTTTTGTTAATTATTTTTCTACAAAAAAATAATAAACGGTTCAGGCTAGCTTAGGTTAGGTTTTTTAAGTTGAAAATATTTGAGAAAATGCCTCGAAAATTTAAATTAAAAACAATTACTTTCTTGTATGGGAAGTTGAACTATGTTAGGTAAGGTTATCATACATCTTGAACATTATTTGCATGCTATATTTCCTTACTCCACACCCTTTTTTTGGTGTTATTTTTTACTCCCAATTGAAAGGCATGCATTTGCAGAAGAAAGGACATTAAATTTGTGCTTTTATGTGTTTTATTAATATTTTTTTTATTTAAATTTCCAATGCAATGTTTATGAATGTCACTAAGCTGATAGCACTACTCAGTTTCTGTGCAAATGCTTGTGGTTGTGAGCAGGTTGTGAGCAAAATAACATTAAAAATGGGCTTGGAGTTAGTAACATAGCAATTAAAAGAAATACATTACAAATTCAACATAACCTAACGTAACCTAGCCTAACCTGACCTTGGAGAAAAGAACTACAAAAACAAGATTGGAAAATATATAGCAATTTATTTTCTTGAAATTTTGCAAATGAAAAAACCTAGCCCAACCTAATCTAACCAGAATTATTGTGCTTTAAGGTGGTAACTAGGCAAGTTATTACACATTTGCCTCCATAAAGCAAACAAATGGGCTATGCTTGGTGATGTTAGATTAGTTTAAGTGTTTAAGTTCGACATTTTTTGCAAAAATTGTTCCAAAATTTGAAAGAAACATCTTTTTTCTTTAAAAGCCGCTTATGCTAGATTAAGTTAAGTTGGGTTACATTTTTGAATTGTAAAAAAAATACATTGCTTGAAATTTTTACAACTTGATGTTTTGGTTTTGTTTTTCTCCAAGGGGAGGTTAAGCTAGGTTAGGTTAGGTTATGTTGCATTTTTTTATTTTAAAAAAATATACTTTACCCTATGTCACCCAATTCAAAGCTTTTTGTTGGTGTTATTTTGCTCACAACCTGAAATGTAGGCATTTGTACAGAAAATGAGTGGTCCCATCATCTGAGTCACATTCATAAACATTGCATTGAAGTGATACATTCCACGAATTCATAAAACACCTTAAAACACAAATTTTCCAAAATGAGCAGTAACATCATGTTCATCACATTCCTAAACATTGCATGGAAAAAATTAATCAGAAATTACCTTAAGCTGTAAATTTACCAAAAGGTGTGCCAACCCCTGGACGGAAATGCAACACTAGGTGCCCCAATCCTGGGCAGAAAGGGCACTAAGAGCAGTGGAATGAAAATATTAATAAAAGTAAGCTAAAAACAGCTCTTCTTGAAGACAAACGTGGTAGTAATGTGATATTAACATGGAAACCCTGAGCACAAATCAGAAAAAAGCATGGACTGGACTTTTCAAGCTTACCTGCCAACTTCTTCAACTACTGTTCCTTTGGGAATTAAATATCAGCAAGCTATTTATTAACTATTTAAAACCACACCAATCCGCAGATACATCAGAATGTGCGAAGTACAAAAAACGAATCAGTACGACGTCACATGAGATTGGCCTCCGGATTAAACACTGCGCGCAATTGCACCACAAATGTCTTACCTCCGTCACATTTGTCATTGTAACCTCAAATTTAGACTTTAGGCGCTGGAATTTCTGTAACTGGAATTTTTTCTTTGGATGTTACGATTTTGGATGTTCTGAGGAACGCCCATCACGATTTGTGACATTTAATACGCGCTAGTGTCTATCGATACAAATCGACAACCCTGCTTTGGAGAAAAAAATAGACACAAAAATTAAGCAATGTATATTCTGAAAATTTTCCAAATTGAACAACCGAACCCAACTTACCCGAACCTAATGTCAGCTGCTTTTGAAGGAAAATTTCCGATTTTATTTTATTTTTGAAAATGATTGAACATTTTTTCCAAGGTAAACAACTAAACAAGCCTAACCTAGCCAATTCGGTATTATTGTGCTTTAAGGTGGTAGCAAGACAAGTTTGTACACACATTTGCCTCCATATAGCAAGCAAATGGGTTAGGTTTGGTTAAGTTAGGTTAGTTTAGGTTTCTCAAGTTGGAAACTTTTTTTTTTAATCCCAAAAAGTTTCCCCAAAAAATTGCAAATTACTTGGTAACCTTGCGGTCTAAGGTGTTCTTTTTTCCTTTAAAACAAAAAGAAAATATGCAGAATACCATGTTTATGAAGGTGACTAAGATGATTGGACCGACTTATTTTCTGTGCTTACTTTTCAGGTTGTGAGCAAAATAATGCCAAAAAGGCTTTGAGTTCGGTAACATAGCATAAACGTAAATGTTTTTTTTTAATGCAACAAATCCTAACCTAGCCTACCCTAACCTATCTTTTGAGAACAAAAAATTAAACGAAATTAAAATGTCACTTAATTTATTTTCTGAAAATTATCAACCTTAAAAAAGAAACCTAACCGAGCCTAACCTAACCTAAGCTGATTTTGAATAAAAAAATATATTTTTTGTGAACGTGGTTGTACATTTTTTCGGAAACTTTTGGGTATTATTGTGCTTTAAGGTGTGAACAAGAAAAGTTGTATGGGCGCTGTATGACCAACGCAGTCAATGCGGCCGTAAACCCAAATAACCAACCAACCAACCCAGAAAGATGTAAGCTGTACTTCCACAGTGGAGGGAATTCCAGCTATTTTGTTTGTTTTTGCACACAATTTTACATTTTTCAGCAAAAGGTGGAGAGTCAGTCCACTATCTAATCCAAATCTGTTTCTATTCAGTACAAAATGTGCTGGTTAACATCAATGTTTCTACTTAGCATGGGGTTTTTCATGTTTCCCTTTAGCTTTCTTATCAGCATAAAATAGCATAGGTTATTGGGGGGGGGGCAAATCAACATGGGGGGGGCAAGATCAACATTGGTGGGGCCATAGCCCCCACAAAAGGATACAAATCGACGCTCCTGCATACATGCATGATTTTGCACTTATCAAAATTTAATTTCATCTGCCATTTTTTGGACCACTTCACAAGCTCTTCTAAGTCTTTCTGTAGCATGTACCTAGGTGCCTAGGTACCAGGTAAATATCAAGCTGATAGTGTGATGAGTGGGCTGTTGAGGTTAATTATAGTTTGTATATCCACACTCTCAATGATAACTGATTGTTGTTCACGGGACTGGATTGTATGCAAGTTTGACAATGACAATTGGTTTTTGTGCACGCCATTTTGAATTTTGTAGTAAAAGGTGCAGTCAGTCCACTATCTAACCCAAATCTTTTTTTTTCATTACAAAATGTGCTGGTTAACATCAACTACATCTTCTATGTACCAAGCATGGTGTTTTCCTTCTTTTTTCCTTCAACTTTTTTATCAGCATAAAAATAGCATATGTTATTGGGGAGGCCCAAATCAACATTGGGGGGGGGGGCAAGATCAACATTGGTGGGCCCTGGCCCCCACAAAAGGATACAAATCGACGTCCATGCCATCTAGACCTTAGGGGGATGTCCCCATCCTAGCCCCGCCTTCAGCGCCTAAAATATCACACAAACTAGAACGTAAAATTCCCTTTACGTAAACGTCCACATGCCTGCACCTTGATCGCAAGCACCCGCTTTTTGCCAACACATGGCTCTCGTTTTTCCCCATATCAATATTTAATGCATGCATTGTCATTGGGCATGTAGGTAGGTACCTAGGTAAATATCAAGCTGATGGTGTGATAGGTGGGCTGCTGAAGATAATTATAGTTTGCATATCCACAATCTCAATGATTGTCATTGTTCTTCACTGGACAATGCAAGTTTGACAATGACTGGAAATTAAGAATGGATTTTTCCTGTTTAAGCTCATATGCATGTGGTGTTGCCATTGGTGGCGTGTACAAACATCAGTATCACAATCCAATTGTTGTTTTGTGGCTTAACATTTAAAAAAAAAAGACAATCTGGTTTAAAATGCATCATCATCGAATCTTAACATTGTATGCTATAAGTTTTCCTTCCACAGTGGAGGGAAATGTAGCTATTTTGTTTTTTTGCACATAATTTTGAATTGTGTAGCAAAAGTTGGATACTCAGTCCACTATCTAATCCAAATCTGTTCTTTTTCAGTACAAAATGTGCTGGTTAACATCAACTAAGTTTTCTACGTACCTAACACAGTGTTTTTCTTCTTTTTTCCTTTAGCTTTTTATCAGCATAAAAATAGCATTGGTTATTGGGGGGCCCAAATCAACATGGGGGGGGGGGGGCAAGATCAGCATTGGGGGGTCCATGGCCCCCGCAAAAGGATACAAATCGACGCCCCTGCCACTGGGGTCTAAAAGCTCCATCATAACCTTTCTTCTATAACGTATATCACAGATTCACAAGAACCCATCTCGATTTTACTGCTCACTCAGGACACTATAGAAGTCAATTAATGAAAGTGTTACTTCATTACCTGCATTGTTAATGTAAACAGAAAGAAGTCCTTTGAACCATATGTCCTTCGCAGTCAATGTCCTTCACAGTGCTGCTCCATCCACCTCCAACTCCAACCCTGACCAAACTCCAGGAGCGCATCCATCCCTACAGCAGCCTGCGGAACAAGGTGTGTATTGCAGCAAGAGTGCTATGATCTGAATTCCGTGGTATCCCTGTTGCCATCCTTGCCATCCTTGCCTATCCATGTAGGAGATGTTTAACTTTCCTCAAACTGTCTGGAGAACTTGGGAGTTGAAATCACGTGTGAGTGATGAAACAGATGAGCTCTTCCTATATGCTTATGTTGCAGAATTACACGGCACAGTAGCATGCCAAATAGGGAGGGGACATTGTGGGCAGTTGCCCCCTGACAGGCTGTGGGGCCCCCGAGAATCGCGTCGAGCTCCTGAAAAAAAATTGCGCCAGTCTCCTTAATAATCCCGTTTGGGCCTCCAATAATCGCACCGGAGCCCAGTAGAATCGACTGGGGCCAAGAAGTCGCGCAGGGGCTTCTGAAAATGACGCTGGGGCCTCAAAAGTTCCCACCTGGGCCCCCGAAAATCACGCTGGGGCTCGACAGAGTCGTGCTGGAGTTCAAGAAAATCAGGACGGAGGCCACAAACGGTCGGGCCGGGGCCCCAGAAAGTCACGCTGAGTCTAGGGGTACCGATAATTCTCGCCCGGATCCCTGAAAATCACGCTAGGGGCATGACAGGTCGCACAGGGGCTTCAAAAGTCCCATTGTGATCACCCAACAAATGAAGCCGTGGCAACGAAAAACAGTTCCGACATGGAAAATCACTCTGGGGTCCCAATAACCGCTAAAAAATCCCACGAACGTGTTGGGCCCCCAAACACGTGTCCTAGCCACTAAAGCTCGAGCTACGGATCCCAACAAGTGACCACGGGCCCCCCAAATATCGCATTCGGGGCCAAAAATTCCGTCGGTAATCCGAAAATGTAATGTCGGCAATCAAAAGCGTACCGAGTTTCGCAAAAAGCCACAGGGCCTTAAAATATGCGCTGCAGCTCGAAATAAGCACATCGGTAGCGATAAATAAAAGCATAACGAAGGCCCTCCAGGCACACCAGGGCCATCAGACCGCACGGAGCCAAAAAAACAGGCTGGGCCCTCACAAATGGATTTGATCGTAAACAAGGAACACATAGACCGGACACTAAATAAACACATCGGCGTCTTCGAAAACGCGCCGATACCAAACAAATATCATTGGTGTATATAAAGGCAAAGCTGTAAAAAAAGAGCCGGGTCTGAAACATGTGCCGGGCCCCTAACAAAAATTGGCTGGAGCCTTAAAATACATCCATAGAAGAAGAAAATCGCAACGGGTAAAAAACGAACACCTAGCCTGGGTCACGGCTTGGTAGCCAATCTGGGACCTTATTTAACCAAAGAGATGAGGTGCATCAAAGCTCAGTGTGTCTCCGGATTTCTTCATCACGAGAAAACGTGGGAAGAAGATAACTAATACATCGAATTGAATTTATCGAATTTTTTTTCTCAGCGAGCCGCCATACCAGGCATTCCACATGTAAAATGTGGCACAAGGCTATCATGTGACTAGGGATGCACCGGATAGACTATCCGGCCGGGTATCCGGCCGGATATCACGAATTTTCAACTATTCGTTATCCGGCCGGATATTTTTTGCTATCCGGCCGGATACCGGATATTTTCCATTGCTTGCAACGATTTCCAGTTAGTGTTCACCACTTGGGTGTCCCCTAACACAACAAGCAGACGATAAAAAACGACCAAGCGTATGATCTTTATTGTCCCTTCGAAGATTGTAAGTGCGTACTCAGCATTCAGTGACGCTGTGACGCTGAGTTACACTGAGTGACGTCAATCAAAACACGACCTGGTTCAGAAATGCTTCACATTGTGGTGAAGAAACAGGAGCTGCTCCCCGCGGCGCGGCAGAAGCCTGCTCCTCCTGTCCTCGAAGATTGTTCCGTACTCCGAGAACATTCTCTCAGGAGAACACGGAGGACGACGGGGCGGACAGGAGTTTACGCGAGAGAGCGCGCAGGCGAGGGAACGAACTTGCTCGCCCTGTTTCGCCCCACCACTGGACTGGGTCCGTCTCGCGAGGTGAGAGGGGGAGCGTGAAGAAGTTCTGCACTTCTTCCGCTGCAGTCTTCAGGTCACCCTGGCCGTCACGGCGTTGTCGCTTCGCAGCTGGTGCCTGGCCCTGGCTCACCATCTGTGTGAAGCAGCTGCCGAATAGGTCTTCCTCACCACTTGACCCTGTGCTAGACGCGGGGCTGTCGGCGCATTTGCTGTCAGTGGCAGCAACTTCTTCGTCCTGCGCCCCCAGCAGCTGAAGAACCTCGCTGAGGAGCAGCGTCTTGGCGTTGTCCTTTTCTTCAGACTTCTTGAAGAAGTTGAGCTTGTATCTGGGGTCGATCGCTGTGGCAGTCACATAGTGTTTCTCCAGAAGGATATTCATCGCTTTGGAGCTGTCAGCTGCGGTTAGGAAGCGGAGGCGCAGCGCTTGTAGCAGTGACTCGCGTAGTTTCTGGGCGCCGGCCGCCTTCTGATCAATCCTTGTCCGGTATAGCTCCAGGCAGGTGATGTTGGGAATGACGCTGGACAACGTGGCGTTGTCCGAGCTCATCTCCTTCGTGAGATCGAAGAATGGTTTCAGCACGTGCAGGAGGCTTCCGCACAGCTGCCAATCGCTCGCAGTCATCTGCGGCAGATCTTCGTGGTCTGCCAGGTAGAGAAGAACTGGCCGCTTCAGCTCCACCAGTCTCTGCACCATCAAGTACGAGCTGTTCCACCGCGTCGGAACGTCCTGCACCAGAAGTCGCGGTTGCAGGCCTTCAGCTCGCTGGAGCTCCTTGAGGGTAGTGCAG
This sequence comes from Ashinkailepas kermadecensis, assembly GCA_034440615.1. Classification (NCBI taxonomy): domain Eukaryota; kingdom Metazoa; phylum Arthropoda; class Thecostraca; family Neolepadidae; genus Ashinkailepas; species Ashinkailepas kermadecensis. The sequence goes on along the minus strand of JAOTOM010004690.1, from coordinate 74,139 downwards.
GACACTGACGAGTGGCCGAAGTGAGTCACCAGCCTCCGACACTTGGTCAGGAGCGCGTTCACAGCCGGCTGCGACCGGATGGCGTCGCTAACCACCAACTGAAGACGGTGGATAGTGCAGTGGACGGCCGGAATATCGGCCAGCTCGCAACCCAGAGTCATGTTGGAGGCCCCGTCACGGATCAGTAGATGCCGCCGACTTCTGACTAGGTTCCACTCGTCCCACATCTTCGTCAGCACCTCCGAGATGTTGATGCCACTGTGTGATGCCGGAAAGTGGGCCGCTTTCAGGACGACGTCTCGACGCTGGAAATTGCTCTTGATCCAGTGGCCAGAAAGGCTGACGAACGTTTCCTGCGACGATGAGCATGTCTAGATGTCGGACGTGAAGGAGACGTAGCTGCCGTCACAGCTCTCTAGCTCAGACAGAACCTCGCCCTTCACTTCGTCGTACAGCCTCGGCAGCATGGCGTCGGAAAAGTAGCGCCGGCTGGGCAGGAGATACCGCGGCTGAAGTTTGGCGACGAGGTCGATGAAGCCGTCGTCTTCTACGATTGAGAACGGCTGGTTGTCCACGGCCATCATTATCATCACGGCCCTGTTGATGTCCTTGGCGCGGCTGTCGTTAATGTCCCAGATCTTCCTTGACTCAAATGATTCTTGGATCGATAGCTGCTTCTTAATAGCGGAAATCTTCCGATCCTTTGGCGTACCTTCCTCTCCAAAGGTTGAGACAGACGCAAAACAGCCGCGATTCGCTTGCTTGGCCGTTTCGTACTCGTCCGGATGTTTCATTTTCGCGTGATTGTGGAGCGGAGTCGTGCTGAAGGTTTTCTGTCCCGCGCTTTCGTGGCCTCTCTTGATAAGTCTTTTGCAGATTTTGCATTCTGCATAGGTATCGCTGTCGTCGCACAGTTTGAATATAGCTCAAACGAATGAGGAACGCGAGTGCCCCTCCATGCCACCTAAGCCGCAGGCCAACTACGTAGAAGATTAAACCTGAAACAATTGTGAAGACGGACGCTCCTGACGCCTGGCGTTCCAGGTGAATGAATGCCAACGCGAATGCCGCAGCAGGCCAGCAAATTGTGTTAAAAAGCTATGCGCGCGCGTGCAAAATGTTTCCCTGGCGCCTCCATCCCCGGCGTCCCGCTCCGACGGACTTCGGATGTGAGCGAAATGCCAAGCGCCGGCAAATAAAAATCCTCTATACTGAGCTGAGGTTTGGGACCTGGTGCGCTCCAGTTTGGGGGGGCAAAAATTAACCAGCACTTGTCGACCGAGGGAGAGGGGGGGGTGTAGGGAGCGATGTTGACGTGGTGTTGTGTCGTCGATCTGGGGGGGGAGAGAGCGATGTTGCGTGGTGTTTGTCGTCGACCGGGTTGGGGGTGGGTCGGCCCGGCGGGGGAGGGAAGTAATTGTTGGTGTGGTATTTGTCGTGTCCACGGGGAGCGGGGGGGGGGAGCGATGTTGGCCTGTCTGTAATGCGGCAAAAATTTCAGTTTGCCGCCGTTTGGGGGGGGCGAAAACGTGGTTTTCCCCGCACCATTTTCGTTTGGGGGGCAAATGCCCATTTTGTCCCCCTTGGATCCGCCAGTTTGGGATAAAGCATGCCATTGCTTGCTTGCTTAATGAAGAGGGGTTTTGGGGGGCCTGCAATCACCTGCATTTTTAATGCATACACTTGAGGAAAGAAGGTGGAATGGTGGGAACCTAAAAGGTTCAGTATCCGGCCGGATTATCCGGGCCGGATATTACTCACGATCTGGCCGGATATACTATTCGGCCGGATATCAGAATTCACTATCCGGTGCATCCCTACATGTGACAGTAATTAGCAAAACGTGGGAGGCTTAGCAGACACCGGAGAAGCGCACGTAGAGTGGCGAATATGCCGACTGCGCAAGGCGGGTGTACACGTGTACGAACGTTGGCGTTTTGACGACCGGGCGTTATTAATTGGAATGCCTGATATTGCCAAATGTTACATTTTTAAGTGATATGTTCAGGTGTAATTTCAGCAGTGTGATGTGACTTTTCAAGGGATACCAAAAGAAAAACCTTCAAACAGGATGGGGGAGTTAGGGTTGAAATCCGGTCATTCAGAAATAATGGTGGTAGATTTGGCCCCCTCCACAGAACAGTTAATTTGGTCACTAATTATTATATCACAAAAATATAGAACCCCCTTTGAAAAAAAATATTGGTGAAAATCCGGGGACTTTTTTAAATGGGGGTAGTTGGGCACCTTCCAAATCAGTTTGCCCCCCTCTCGCAAATCCTAGGTACGCCACTGCCATGGCATGACATCATTTAACCTGTTGATGGCTATGATCCGCCGCAATGGACGGTGTACTCCGCGGTCCCGGTCCGCCACAGTGGACGATGTGCTCCGCGGTCCCGATCCGCCACAATGGACGGTGTACTCCACGGCCCTGATTCGCCACAGTGGACGATGTGCTCCGCGGCCCCGGTACGTTACAATGGACGGTGTACTCCACGGCCCTGATCCGCCACAGTGGACGGTTTGTTCCGCGACCCTGATCTACCACAGTGGATGGTGTACTCCGCGGCCATGATCCGCCGCAGTGGACGCTATGCTTCGCGATCCTAGTCCGTCATAGTAGGTGTGCCCCACGGCACCGGTTCACCACAGTGGACGGTGTACTCTGCGACCCTGGTCTGCCGCGGTTGATGATGTTCTCCGCGGCCCTGGTCCGCCACAGTAGACGGTGTGCTCCGCGGCTCCGGTCCGTTACGGTGGACCATGTGCTCCGCGGCACCGGTCCGCCAGAGTGGACGGTGTGCTTCGCGGCTCTGGTCCGCCATAATAGAAGGTGTGCTCCACAGCCCCGGTCCGCCACAGTGTACGGTTTGCTCTGCGACCCTGGCCCGCTACAATGGACGTCAGGGTCGAAAAACGGGGTTTTCCTGGATTTTTGCCATCCATAGCATTATCCTCTTCGCAAAATTATCCTCCATGTTGTTTCCTTCATGTTGTTTCCTCCATGCGTTTTCAATTTGGACGTCGAATGGTGTTCGACAATAAATTGCCCTGTGCTCAAGATTCACCTGAAACTTCAAAGTGAGATTCTGATGCCAAGGTTTGAAGGAAAATATCCTCTCCGTATTCCATCACTCAGATGTTGTCCTCTCATCACCCAGGATTGCAAAGTATAAATCCAACCCTGGTGGACGGTGCGTACTCCACGGCCCTGATGAGTCACAGTAAACGGTGTGGGATTAGTCACGGCTTTGCGTCATCTTTCCGAGCAGCTTTGTGTGCATTTGTTGTCACTTTCTCCGCATTCTACCGTTCACCTTACCATTAAAAGGTACCAATGTCACCCATGTATTAATATTTCCCAATTCGTCACAGCCATTGGATTTGCTTGAAACACAGCTGCTCTTGTTGTGCATTTCGAGCGATGAATATTGATGCCATCAGAAAAGCAAATTCTGTCAGCAGCGAGACTGACCTTACTTCCACTAGGGTAATGATTACAGGTACTAACAGCAGTGCGGCCAGAAATGCCTTTGGACCCGGCACCCTTGTGGCCTTATTCGTGTCCCTCGCGCCTATATGAAGACTCCTTACGACTGTCATGTGTTCCTACTGTCCGACATGTTGCACCTCTTTATATTTGCCCTTTATATGCTCTATATTTGCTTTATATGATAAGGTCCGGTCACACGAAGTCGGGTCATCTCGGATCATTGTTCACACAATGTCATGGTGTACTACTTCGGTGGCTCTAAAACTGAATTAAAATTTCAATTCACAAGGAACAGTAGCATTCGGCATGGGACCACTTTGCGGGCGCAATGTCGCTAAGGCAGCTGACGCGCACAAAAATCCCAACTCCACACACAAGACGGCAGTGTAGAATAAGCATAATACTTGACCTGACCTAACACCATTGACCTTGTCACATATTTGAAAGCCGAATGTCTATATCATTCTTTCATCATGTTCTGCACGAAAAGTTTTCCTCTTATTGCGATAAGAAGAGAGAATTTGACCTGACCTCCGTTTAGTAACCTTGGCCTTGATTCAAATTTTGGGAAAGCAGAGTTATTTGATTTGATGAAAGAACAGTATGATCTGGATTTGGTGTTGCTATGCTGCAACCACTGCGAATCTCGGCATTTTGGAGATTTTGGAATATTGTCCTCCGTGATCCGTCTCAAGTGAATTTCAAGGGGAATTAGATATTAAATTGGTGAATGAGGTCAAGAAGGCAAATATGGTGGAGTCCAAGCACCACCAAAGGTATAGAAAACTCCGCACTTAACCTTCTGGAGGGAAAGGATTACAAATACTAACAGGGCTGCAGTAAAAATGCCACCATTGCGACACACCTGGTGCGGGGACCATTCCAATTCCGCGCATTTGAAAACTGCTTTGATTTCTGCCATTATTCCCACTTTCCGAAGTTTTGTACTTTTTATTTCCGACTCTAGCAAAGGAACCATTCCAGCCGACATATCCATTTCAAAACCGTCGGATGGCACTTCTGGGAATCTTCTGGGCTGACCTTTTCGGACTCCTTGGCCGTGACCGGAGAGGCATGTACCCGGTGTGTCCTACTCTTGCTCTTGGCTGCGCCATTGGGTACGTGTGGAGTTTTGAGATTGTTGTAGAAAAGTAGTGGGACGATTGCTCTGATTGATGTCTGTGATCCGTTGTGCATTTGAGTTTGCTTGGTGTCGTGTGTGATGACTGACTAGACTCGGCGATCACGATGACCACATCAATGCACATGTTTGATCAGAGTACATTGTTTTCGATTCCTATGCTTTTGTGGAGGCTGTGCCCCCTCCCCTACCCCGAATTCGCCCCACCAAAACTTTGGATTCGCCCCTCCCTAATGTTAGGCCACAAGGAAATACCTTTACCCATCGTCATCACAGTTCGGGCCTGTTGTGCTTCGATGCTCCATCAAGGCCGGTGTGTTTTAGCCTGCATATGGGCGCATAAATATTTTACTTAAGTGTTTGTTGGTGTGTATAGTGAGGGGAGGGTGACGGTAACGTTGACGATGACGATGACGTTGACGATTACGATGGACCCGAGTCCATTGTATGACTGTAGTCGCATGCTATGACTCAAAGTTGTTATGTTGACATGTACCGTGTACTGCTCTTTTGCTTATGTGACTTCACCTGTTACTGGACGATTTTGCCCGTTGGCGAGGATGCTGAATAAACATAAACATACACATCGCCAAATAAAAAATCAGAATTATTGAGGTCTGAAAATATAGTGGGCGAAATCCGATGAGTTTTTGTTTGGGGGGGGGAGGGGTCTAGTACGTTGACACTTCGGCCCCCCCGCAATATTTTTCAAAAATCGACACCCCTGAGCCTGGCGTTATTTTTCCGAACCCCGGCGCGATATTGGGGGCCCACAACCTCTCATGGGGAGAGGGACTGGTCCAATGCCACCACGGGGAGGTGGACTGCTCCCTTCGGTACGCCATTCCGCATGTCCCAATAATTGTATAGTTTAACAATGATGTCTATGGAGTACATCGCACAAAATCGACTTTCCTATGCCCATTTAACTGCTTGCACCACAAGTAGTGTTCAGAAATATACACCCTGCAATTGGCCTAAATTTATCCCATTATCTTCGGGGTTCTTAAATCTCAGCCTGGACGTACACATCACTGGACGATGAAAAGCCTTGACAGTAGTCTCCGTTGTAATTCGGTGTTTTAATGCTCTTAATCCAAATGTCTTCATTGAATAAATTATGGAATCAGAGTCATATATTGTTGACAGAGACATATATTGTTACATTTACCATGAGCCCACGATCTTACCGAACCATTTCTGTTGAACGACATAATTTGAATTCAATGTTTAACGTGCTGTCAATGCCACTACGCAGTTACCCTGCTGAAGATGCACTGGGGTCAGTTGCCATGCTCGTCATGTGCTTTCTCAGGTCCCATGACGAGCATCACTCGTTACTCGTCACATCATCACTCTTCATATCACTCCTCATGTGACCTTGTCAGGTTGCATCACGAGCACCTAATCCTCTCTGAGGATTCTATGATTCTGAGAGGCGTTCTCGCACTTGAAGTTGACATAATAGTGTGTGGACTTCATTATTGTATCTATGCTACCATAACAACTGATGGAAACGTGTATTTTGTTATATTGGATGCCAGCATCGATAATACCCAGGCATCTCAATCAAAAGGTTGGATATCTGTGTGCTGTGCCGAACTGTGAAAATCCATTGAAATGGTGAAATTTGTACGTGCCATACTACAGTCACACAATGCATGTATCGTGTAGTAATTTGTATGCTTCAATAATCCAAATACATGTAAATGTTGAAATGTATGACAGCTAGGACCAAGGCCGTATATAATGCATAGCTCTGTAATATCAAGGCAAGGAAATTGCACTTGCAAATTGTATGTCTTACCTTGTTTGTGTTACGTTACTGCCCTCAGCCTTTACAATTTTCTATACCAGGCAATACTAATGAAATCGATGTTAAATACGTTAACAGTCAAAGAACCACAGTGAAACTCTTGTATGAATGTATCTTGGTACTGGCTGGCATATTATCTGCTTTATATTCTTTTTATAACATGATATAAGGTGTGAATATCCATATGTATGTTGTATTACATCAACCACTGAAATAGTTGCCTTGTTGTAGGGTCATGTCCAAGTGTGCATGACAAAAGAAATGAAGCGCTACGATGTGATATGTACAGCTTTTACTTAGTTATGGATTGCAGAGAGTTTTTTACATATTCAAATGTGTGCATGCTGCATCTTAGGCAATTTATGTCTCAAAAGTGGGAGGACCAGCTACCATTGTTCCCCCCCCCCACACACACACTTTGAAGAGTGGATGGGCCATGGCCCTGGCAATGTAGTTATTTATAAAGGTCAATGGCCTCAGCCGGGTATCTAGCTGTACGGACAAAATTATTTAATTAATATGGCAGCAACCTCTTGCGTTTTTGTCACTTACGCGTCAAGTTGGAAAACGCTTTGCTTACATTGCTCACAGCTGCTGCTGAGAGGCTGAAGTGGTGTTGGCGTCTCGGTCCGGAACAAGATACTAGCGAACAGCTATTTGTCGTGCCGTGAAGATTATTATCGAATAATTTCGGGACCTTCAAATAATTAATCTTCGTTGTCCGAAAACCTACATTGTAGCGATAGTTTACCAAGTTGGCAATGATTAGCTGGTGATGAATACGGCTGGAGATTGAAGTGCAGGATTTTGATGACTTGGTCATGTTGAAGTCTAGTTCAAATGATGATTTCGGTGTTTATTGCGCATGAATTATGCAGATACTGCACTTGTTATTTGGATATTGCTGAAAATACTATATTTTAAACTGATATGGCTGGAAATCTGTCATCAAGAGCTATCAAGATCATTGTCTCATTGTGCTCAGCAGCTAATTTCATCAATGCTGCAGATCGTGTGCTTATGCCCATAGCAATAATACCAATGACAGATGAGTTTGGTTGGACATTGCACTGGCAGGGCTGGATTTTGTCATCCTTTGCTCTTGGATATTTGACTAGCCAGGTAAGAGCTGACATTTCAACTTTACCAGGTACCTACCTACCTACCTACCTACTTTTATTACATGCATAGTGTTGAGTTGCAATGCCAAATCCCAAGTCATCAGTATGACAGGGTAGTGGACCAGCATGCATTATAGGATGTCAATGGAAAGCTGTGCTATTCTGTTACCTCAGGAGAAATATGATGTCAATTGAAATTTCTGAATCAGCAATGACCTTAAGACCTGTTTGGGACATCTGGCCCTGGATTTGGTTATTGTATTTTGGATTTACAGTAGGCAGTTTTACAGCAGCAATTTGCTCCCCGTCTAGTCGCTTAGATCCTTCCAATTCACTCCTGGCTTCAACTAAAAAAATCCAGACATGAAGGAAAAAAAAGTACACTGGAGAACATTTAATATTAATAACATTTCATTTGAATCAATTTTTTTCAGTATTTTCGTTCACAAAAGTTGTTGCTTGGTGGTGGGAATAAAAATAGTTCAGACAGATAGGTTTTAGTATAATTTTCCTTAAGCCATTTTATATTCCAAAACCCATATTTCCAATAGATGGCAAGTAGGGGGACAAGTGGTCTAGGCGTAAGATGCTCGTCTCACAATCAAAATATTGTGGGTTCGAATCTCACCTGTCGCTACTCTTCGCCGCAACCAATCAGCATGAGAGATTGGCGATGCTATATGACTCAACGGTCGACATGTTGTAAAACCAATAACCTTAGACGGCAAGTAGCACATCAGTAGGTGCACGAGCATCCTACTCATGGGGTGTGTTGTGGATATTTATTAGTTGTGCGGTGCGAGCATGTCAGGAGTATCAGGTATCGGTTTATGACCTTGGTTGACATCGATTAAGTATACTTTTGTCATCATTTTCTCTACAGCTGCTCAGGAAGTTGGCTTATAACTGCATCCTTTGGTAATTTAACCATAGTGCCATTTGTCATCTGACAGTCATTCGTCTGCTTCCAGATACTGTAGAGCTGAGTGCAGTCCCCATGTAAATCAGAAAGCATATTGAATTTACTGGTGTTCATAAGTTTAATTCTACTTATTTCAGCAGCATCTGTAGTAAAACCTATTTTGTTATGAAAACTGATGTGAGAATTAGATTTGGTGGTCGCTTTCAATTTATGAAGATCATTATGCCAGGTCTTCTTCCTCTATCTTGTTCCTGAGACCACATGACCTGGCAGAAAAAAGCTGCTGTAAAACCACCTAGTGAAGCAAAATCATGATTTGTAACAACAGCTAATAGTAAGAAACAACTGGTGTGTGCTACTGGTGTTTTTGGGGTGCTGGGTGGAAAGGGTAAGTTGATACAGGAAAGATCAGTTTGAGAATATATGGCAGCAAGGACAGAACTTTGCAACAACAACAAAAGCATATTGATGAGCCCAATACAGGAAGGCAGTTCAGGAATCAATCATGATTGCACAAATTGGCTGTTTCTGTATTTGTAGCATCCAGAACATCATCCTCTGGGTGCTGTATGACCAACGCAGTCGATGCGCCCTTAAGCCCAAATAACCAACCAACATCATCCTCCAGAATATTTTCCTTACTTTTGCATTTGGTGGTTGAATCATGTTGTTTGACAAACAATGCTCTGTGATAAGGTGCTCAAGGTGCACTGGAAAGTGCCAACAAGGATTCAGGTGTTGCAGGTTTGAAGAAAAATATCCTCCATTTTATATTACTGCACAATTTTTCTCTGCATCCAGGATTACAAAGCAAAAATCCAACCCTGGACCCAACTCAGTGGGAACCCATTCCATATGGTCTCATGTTAAAAACTGAAATGATTGGGAGCCCATGCTAGCTTGAAGGGGGCCTGGGCTTCCCAAAAGTGTACAAAGACCTTTCTATTGTGGGATGCTATTGCTTGAAGACCTCAATATAATGGGGTTGTGGGAAAAAACCACAAATCTAACCAAATTGGGAAGGTGTCTCAGATAGGAAAATTATTTCATATAATTTATATAATTTCATAAGTTCTTTTCTCTTATATTGAATACACTCATTAGTGATTCATAGCATTCTAATCATACTACTTCAACCTGAGTTCCATTGTTTTCTGATTTCAGTTGCTTGAAGCTAGCATGCCTCAGTAGTTCAGTAATCTCACTTTCCGGTCATATCCTCACACCCTGTCTTGTGGGGTTAATACATACCTTCCCCTCTAATCTCCAAACTAACAGTCGCACAAAAACGAAAGAGGTTTCATTGGAAAGTGCTCAATGAGTAGGGCCAGACACCATCCCCAAAATGTATCCCCACCCAAAAGTGATGTCACTGGGGGCCTAGGTTTTCATGACTTACATCATGTTTTTGGCTCTGGGGAGTTCATTTTGGGGGAGATCTGAAAAGACCAAAAATTATTTGGACTCCGAAAAGGAAGGCGAAATCGTCCATGGCTAAAATTTCTGCCCACCCAAAAAAAAAAATCAGGGTTTTTTGTTTTCAATTTTCTTTAATTTGTTTTCTAATGGGTAGAGCAGACCGAAAAACTTTGTTCAAAGTCAACTTGTTCTAATAAAAAATGCTTACTTTAGCCAGAATCTTTGATTTTAGCCCTAATGGGTAAATAAGCAAAACTAATAAGTAATCAAAAATGGGGAAAATAACAAATTCCTCTGGTGCGTTTTGCTTCATCCCTAAAGATAAGAAAACTGAAATTTTCATTAAAAATATATATCCATTAAAGCGTGATGACTGGTTTAACTTTTCTGAAGGTGACCTCACTTGACCATGACTAACTCATTGGCCCTAGATAACCTGACCTCAAAATTTTGACACAACATGCCAAATTGATGTGGGAAAAGGTATGCACACCATTCTTACACTATCCACAGAAAACCTTGGGGGGGGTGCATATCAACACCCCCCAGAGACAGTGCAGGTTAATGACATTTTTTTGAACAGGATTAATATGATGTATCCACTCATTTTTTTGTTTACGTATTTGCTTTTCGGTTGACAGGCAACATACCAAAAATGGATTTTTGAGTGGGGTGGTATGCAATGAAGAACAATGTAAGATGTGGGAAAAAACTAGCCCCTTCAACCTCTTTAACATAGCCTCTTTCGAAAAAAAACCTATTCAGGTTTTTCAAAATGTATATTTTTAAATACAAAATTTACAGATTTAAAAAATGGTAACCCGACATGACATAGCCTAACATAGCCTAACCACTGGAAGAACTGCATAATCCGACACCTGTTGCTTATTTTGGACATCATTTTGTGTTTCAAATGGGAATAAAACTACAAGGGGAAATCAAATATTAGGGGTGTTTTTGCAGCAACCTGGATGGCAAAGATTATACAAAGATTATATGCTGTCTATGTCAGAGATGTGTATTATACACCAACTATTATGTGAGTTTTGGTGTTCGTAGTGACCCAGAGGACATGGAATTTTGTGACATAACAGAATCTAGGCCAGATACATATAATATTTTTATCATACTTTGTTCACATTAGACAGAAATGGTGTAATAGTTTTGAAGGTGAACTTTGCCAGGTTGTGTCTGAAGCAAATATGTTTTCTATGATATTTGTGTGTACATGTCAATTGTAAATGCCTTGATTGTGGTGAGCTACCTGTGAATAAAAAGAAACATGACATAGCCAGGTTGGGCAAAATAAACACTAGATAGGGGACTACCTATGTGTTATACTGTATTTCAGTCAACATCCCAGCATGCAGCTCTGAAACAGAATGCCCACCAACCATGGCACCAGTGTAGTGGCCACCCTCCCCATGGCTACAAGCTCTCTTCAGATGGTTGGTGGTTATTTGGACTTGGGGGTGCATCAACGACATTGGTCATAGTGGCCATGATCTTGTTAAATGTGCCATGCTTATCCACCTGGCTGGGCAGGCTGCAGAGTATGGTGGACTTGTAGAATGCAGTGTCTCCAAGTGGGGTTGGGCATTAGAGTGGAAAGCCAACAGTGGAATTGGGATTAGAGAATGTAAATTATTCACTGAATATACAGGGAAGCATCATAGTCCATGTTTTCTTTGTAGTTATTCTCTAGTCTTGTAATTGTCTAATTGTTTAATTTATCTTGTCCTCTCAGTGGTTAACAATCTATTGTGATTGTAGACAAAAAGATTGACCTTGGTGTCAAACTCATCCATTGCCTCTTTTCCAATAATGGCTATACCAGGAATGTAATATCAATATATGGAAATGCCAGGCCATTCTGGTTTTCAGCAGGTTGGACAAGTGAACACATAAACCATTATTGTGTGTTGTGGCTAGGTTGATGAAATGACCTTAACCTGCTGCCACACCATCCCCTGGTTGCATTGGTCAGCAGATCAGTCAGTTGGTGGTGTGCAAGACTAGATTATCTAGGTACTCTTGCTCTCTGGAGTATGCATAAAGCACTTCCCTGTATTTCTGGCTCTGGCTATAATTGGTCTTAGTACAGTTAGCCACTGCACAATCAGTTACAGTGCACAACCAGTACAGTACAGTACAGTGCACAATCGATTAAACAGGAGTTATAAATTGATATTATTTACTTGAAGTCAACAATAATGTATTGAACAAATCTCATCTAAATGTACAAGGGAGGTTCTGAACATAGGTAATGGTTTATCTGTCTTTGAGGGAGATATGCTTGCCTGCCTACCAATTAGTTATCTTACACCCATTCACTGGGGACGAGTGGTCTAGGGGTAAGATGCTCGTCTCACAATCGAAAGGTTGTGGGTTCGAGTCTCACCTGTCGCTACTCTTCGCCCGCGACCAATCGGCGTGAGAGATTGGCGACGCTACATGACTCAACGGTCGACGTGTCGTAAAACCAATAACCAACCAACACCCATTCACTGGTGTTTTGATAATTAAACATCAGATGTCATGGGTGGGTAATTATTTTCCCTCTGACCCCAATTCAGCACTCCAACCCCACCCCACACCCCTTTTGGTTGTTCTCCTGAATTGAAACCCTTGATCCTGAGGTTCCAGCCAAGTTCATCTTGATGTATTTAGGTTCTCTTAATAACCTCTTAATAAGTATTATGTAAGAAAATGTTCATCATTTTCTTATGACTTTGTAGAAACCTTTAGAAAGTTTTTAGTGTCATGTTTCAACCAAAAGGCTGAGGTCATGCAAGTTTTCAATCTTTTGTTTTGGGTTATTGTATAGGATATAGCCCAGCTCCAACAAGATTCAGTTATGCATAACACCAGAAATTCCGAACATGTTTGCATAGGCAGTTTGAAAAGGCATTTAATGGTTGGCAATGTTTCATTGGCAGTTACATTTGGCATCTAATAAAGTGAATGTGCTTTCTTGAAGGAGTCAGTTTACCCCAATGACCACCTCCCAAGTGCACTGCAAATAAATATGTTTTTATATCTGCCCTGTGCTGCATTCACAGATTATCGGTGGAAGTCTGGCCACCAAGGTGGGCGGCCGCTCGGTACTACTGTTCGCTGTGCTGCTGTGGTCCCTGAGTACAGTGATAACACCATTGGTCGCACACTCCATAACCGGCCTCATCATCTGCCGAATACTACTCGGTCTTGGAGAAGGGCTAGGTGAGAAAGACAGATCTAAGTCGGACATGATTACAGTGTGATCCCTGCTGTAAAAATATCATTGACGTGTCACAATCGGTGTGCTTCATAGCGTTTTGTATGTGTGATGCTGTTGGTGTTCTTTGACTCTTATAGCATCATCATGCCCTTGAGTTCTACTATTTCAGAAATAATTTGTGCATGCTGTGAAGCGTCGGATGTCACTGGTGTGACGTCACAACTGCACAGTGCGTCACCGGTGTGACGCACTGTGCAGTTGTGATGTGTATCGCGAATGCACCCCATGGTATGACTGCTAATTCTATCTAGATGTGACCTATGATAACGCAGTGCGATGAGTTGTGATGTTGTGGGTATTACTATGTACACCACAGGGTGCTGTGTTGTGCCATTTTAGTTCTGCCCTACAAGTCCGAAGTTTTACATGTGTAATTTTGGATGCGGCAGACAACTCTGTGACGTGTCGCCTGTCAGTGTGCATATGCCACACGACGGCACAGTGTGGCACGGTATGGCCGTCGTTAAAGACACTGGCGTGTTATGCCTTTGTGGGCTTTCCAGTTGATGTCAGTGGCTTATTATGGGTTTGATAATAATACCACATTCTGACGTGTTGTGCCATCGTGGATATTGCCATTGGTGCCACAATGTGACGCGCGGACCCGCCCACCGCCAGGTCTGCCGACGATATTCCACGTGTACGCGCACCACGTGCCGGCGGAGGAGCGCTCCCGGGCGTTCGGCTACCTGATAGCCGCCGGTGGTGCTGGTCAAACGGTCGCTGCTGTGGTAGGTCATGTCCCTCCTCACCCTTTATCTACTTCTATCGCAATTCGCACCGCAACGGTCGCTGATGTGGTGAGTCATGACCATCCTCACTCTCTGCCCACTTCCATCACAATTCATACCTCAACGGTCGCTACTGTGGGGAGTCATGTCCCTCCTTTTCACCCTTGCCCATCCCCGCAGTGGGGCCAGCCATCGTAACTCGGCTGTCTAGGGAAATGGCACTCCCTCAGGTTACTACAGCTGCCCTGATCAGGGGTGTGGAAGCACGGAGGTGTTTCCTGGGGCTTACATAGTCCCTGTTGTCCATCCCTCTCTTCAACTTTTCGCTTTCTTTCGGATGTCGACTTCAGAGCGATTTGCACACCTCACTAACATGCAACACTAGAGGCCCGGAATGATCTGCCAGTATTCTGAAGGTCCGTGTACTGCTTTTGGCGCCAATTATCTGAAGATGTTCATCTAACATAGTTATGGACGCTGTATGGCCAATGCAGTCGATGTGCCCCTAAGCCAAAATAGCCAACGAATCACTGTATCCACTTCGATTATAATTCACACCTCAACAGTCGCTGCTGTGGTAAGCCATGTCTCTCATTCTCACCTTTACCCACTTCCATCACAATTCACAAGTGAGAAAAGAGAGCTAGAGATCAGAGAGGAGAGGTCTCCCGTTCCCTGTTCCGGTCATATCGTTCTAGACCAGGCTCCAAACTGGGAAAATTATCTGCCTGGGGTAGTTCGGACTCCCAGTGAGAATGCAGGCAAAGCAAGAACTAAGTATGTTGCACCTGGTGAGGGAGGAGATAGTGTATTTGGATTCATGTGATAACCAACAGAGCAATGACCAGAAAACATCATCAATAATTTTCCACCAATTCCACCCTTCATGGGTGGAAAATAACCCTGTATATGTATGTATATGTAATGATATGTAATATATGTAATATATGTAATGATATGTAATATATGTATGTATATGTAAATATGTAATAATCCTCAGTTTCAATATTTATGATCAATTGACCTGACCCGATCTCATGTCTCGAATTCTACATTTTCGCGTGGGCACTAGTTTTCGTGTTCTGGCCCACTACCCTGGTATGGTGAACCTTCTGGTGTAGTCCACCGCCGTGCTGCCATCGACACTCGTGTCCCAGCCCGCCTGGGCGCGTGCTGGGTCAGAAGTGTCCTGCTGTACCTCCGAGTGTCGGTTGCCGTGTGGACGCTGCCTCCCAGCTCTGCTCCAGCGATGTGTTTGGACATGGGTGTTCCGCCGTACGTCTGGACCGACCTGAGAACGTCACCTTCCAGCTCTGTCCACATCTGCCGTGGAGAACATCGTTTGTGTTGCTCGGTCTGCTCGGACTGGCGTGGCTGCCTCTCTGGTGCCTGCTCTACCCCAACAGTAATGACCCCGAGAGCGAGGGTTTCATGTCCCGGGTAAGTCAAGTTGTCACAGGCGTGATTTATTTTTCACTTTGCGCTCTGGTCCAGTGTGTATTTTTATTGATTGATTATTGTAGTGTACCATTTTTGCTCTCTTGGGAACGACCTCCTATGTTCTCCCATAATCAAAATGTTATGATATTTTGTCATATCGTTTCATATGTGTGTATGGCACCTCAACCCCCAGCATAAATTGGACCTCGGGGCAAGCATATCCTCCCTAAATGATTTATATTCCTATGAAAGTGATCGGTTGGATTTCCGACCAATTATTTACGTAGTTTTGCTCAATATATAGCTGCCCAACACTTGCATTTAAACAATGATGGTGTGTCTTCATAACTTCATTCGGCTTGCATGGATGTAACATTGCTGACACCACGCATGCGTGTGTTGTGTGATGTATTGTGTGCGGGTGGTTCACGTACGCCGTGCCTGCCGCCCACGACCATACATGGAATACAGCGGCCGTCTGTCCCATCCTCCGACAGTCTGGGTCGGACAAGGTGCGCTGGGTGGAGTTCATCAGCCACTGGCCGCTCTGGGCCATCTACATCGCGCACTTCGCCATGAACTGGAGCAACTACATCATCATGCACTGGCTGCCCACCTACCTGTCGCGCACATTGGGCGCCAACACCGAGTCCATTAGCCTGACGGCCCTGCCGTACATCGTCAACTCGGCCGTTGGCGTGGGTTAGTGCCAGTGTCGCATGTTCGCTTCCCAATCTTCAAGTTGGAGTTCTCGAGTTCATGAAACAACGAAGTGTATATAATATCTGGTAAGCCTAAATAATGAAGTGTATGCATTTGATTAAGTTTAACGAATCAATGTGTTACTTATTCGTGCATTAAAGGATACATAATTTCCTTCCAAAGTTGTGTTTCTATTTAGAAGATTAGCTAAGAATATGCATGGGGTTGCAGATGATAAAAAAGGCAGCACGTACCAGCACCGCAGCACCCATGACTCTTCTCGAGACTAGGACCCGTGACAAAGAAAGAAGGGAAAACAACAATGGATCTCCCCCTCGGCTTACCTCCACGCGTAATATTCGCACCGAAAAGAACGATGGTGGGAATGTAAGAAGGCGACGTTAACTCGATAGTCTTTCAGGCCAGATCCTCACCCTGTTTGGGGGTCCCTAAAGACCCCCGACTAACTTATATACTAAGGGGACACGGGAACCAAGGAGTTACTGTATGAAAGCCCTTGACAAATAGGGCCTGCAAATGGTATTACTTTTTAATTTTGGGTGGTTTCGGAAATAAAAATAGTGGTTTTTGAGGAAGAAAGTTGATTTTCAATAGCATTTTATATCTGCATGCTAGTATAGTTTATGTCGAGCAATGCAACATTGATACTATTTAGGCCATGAAAGCTATAAATATACCATAAAAGGGGTAGTTTCTGGTTTGTTCTACATTGCACACTTTATCGTGACCTGACCTCAGACCACTTGACGAAGGTCAAGCAAATTGGAAAAGGAACTTCTGATGCTTCTGAATGCATACAAATGATGTCAAATGAAAGTGCATATTACACAAATGGAAGATTCGCCCAAAATAGTCCAAAATTGGCCGTGACCCTAGGTTACTGACCTGATCTCAACTAAAAATCCGGTATACATGTTTTAGAGGCACTGCTCAATTGCACTTACATACCAAGTTTCATTGAAATATCTTCATGTATATGAGTTATCGATTCTCAAATATTTTTGGAGTTGGTCCTCTTTGAATTGAGCTAGGTCAAACCTTACATAACTTGGGGTTTAAAATTTCATGTCAGAAGCAAAACCTCTTAAAGAAAAGGTACTGCAAATTCAGCAGCGTTTTCGCTATCGCAGAAGAATCTTAGGAGGGGAGGGGTAAAGAGAATCCCCCGCGAGATGGAGCGGGTTAATATCAGGAATAATTTCGCATTGCGTGTAAAGAAAATATACGACCTTCAATATACCAGGAGGTGCTGAGTTGACATCAAAAGTAACGTTAAAGATTATACTTTATTACTCAACGTTTCGGCCAGGGGCCATCCTGACGATGGCCCCTGGCCGAAACGTTGAGCAATAAAGTATAATCTTTAACGTTACTTTTGATGTCAACTCAGCACCTCCTGGTATATTGAAGGTCGTATATTTTCTTTACACGCAATATCTAAAACCCAGGAGCATCTAAGAGCCATTCTTCGTTGTATTAAACAATAATTTCGCATTGAAATATAAGAACAATCGAAAAATTGAACGCAAATGAAACGTGCCTCCGTAAATACTAAAGGAAACATCTTATTTGTATTTGCGGCATGGGTAAGAGGACTGAATGAATAGCCGGACCAGAATGAAACAGAGAAATTCCGGTTGTATTAGAACAGCGCAGCTATCTTGACGTTTCCTTCCTGAATTTCGTTGCCGGAGTGGTACAAACGCTATTATTTCCAAAAGTTCATAGCGTTCTGAATCAATGCTAGCCATGTCACCAAAATATGAAACACAAAAGCTGATTATATGGTGGTTCATTTTTATCGGAAAATAATGACAAATTAGACGATATCTTGGAGGAATGCGGCCCATTTTCTCCGTAAATTTTATTTCAATTCTTGTAGTGATATTGCTTGATTTTCATTCACAAATGCATACTTTAGTTTCTTGTGTGATGGTTCATGCAGAGCATCCTAATCATATAACAGCATCAAGGATTGCATTATGTATACCCTTCTCTTGGCAGTATTTTGACAACAAAGAATACTCTGCCGGAGTGGGATCTGCGGAGCCCTGATTTCGTCATCTCCATGAATCACATAATTTTGAACTCATCTGAGGGTATGGTGGTTTCCTTCCTAAGTCGAATGAGTGCTCCATACGTGGAATGTAGAAGCATATGAGTGCTATCGGGATGGAATTATTGCCGGCTCCCGGCTGGAGGTATATTACCTATGTGTGAGTTGCTGAATACAGCTAGTGTGGGTTGTGTAATTGAATATATTTCGATAATAGGTCGGGGAAGTGAGACCAGTAATTGCTGTGGTGTAGTCAGCCAATGTAAAAAAATGGGTGGAATTGAGCTTGACGTTGGCCTTGAATTTCTTCCCCGTTGGTGTAAACTTCGGAATTGTAGCGTTACAATATAGCAAGAATGATGCATAGACATCCAACTTGGTTTGGAAAAATGAGGGTGCCTATTGCGAAATTGTGACACCTCTTACTTGGCAGGGTGGAACTTTATATGTCTGTGTGGGGGCTCATGCACACAGGGACACACCCAGGATTTGCTTATGGGAAGCCCAGGATGGACACAGCTGTCTGGTGTTTTGTTCTTGTTTTTGGGGGCCGCTATAGTTCGGTTGGTACAGCGTCGGACTCTTGATCGCAAGATTGTGGGTTCGAATCTCACAACCGACGGCATTTACCGAGTCCACTCGCGACCAATCGGAGTGAGGGGTTGGCGACGCCGTATGGCCTAGCGGTTTAATGCGTCGTAAAAGAACCCAAGGCTCTTCTTTTTTGTTCTTGTTTCTTCTTGTTAGCATACTGCTACCTCTCCTTCACCACATGTGTCTATTGTATGATGACATAGATAGCCATGATTGGGGTTAGACATGTGTCCTCGTCTGACAATGCAAGGAGTGTATAATTATTTGAAGAACAAAAACCAAAGGCACCACTTTTCCAACATTGGTCAGTGTTCATTGCTGGGAACCTTATTTCCATCTTCTGTTAAAAAAAAACAGATTTGCATTTACTTTGGACTCCTAACTCAGAATGCCTAGTCACAAGGCTAATGTGGTTCAGTGACTGGACAATGCTTGTGACAATCTGAGTGGCACTCACGAAAGGCCGCCAATATGCTGTGGTGCACAGTGGATTTGTGCCACTTCCACAATGATGCTGTTCGTTGAGCCGTATCAGTGAGTCATTGTGTATCACTTGTCCGTGTGTTCACTGTGACGTCACGATGACTGCGTCACCGGCACTGCCGACCTCGTGACGTACGCACCTCCGCCACCGATCGGTGGCGTGGGCCTCACCATCCGTCCCCCACAGCGGCGGGCCACATGGCCGACCGGCTGATCACCGAGAAGAAGTGGACTGTGCTGTCGGTGCGGCGACTGATGACCACGATCGGCCTGGTCGGGCCGGCCGTTTTCCTCGTGTTGTTCTGCGCCGTCAACAACCTGCCCGCCGCTCTCCTGTGAGTGGTGTTGCCGCTGCCGTACCTGTGGCCACTCGTCCGACGGGCGGGGCAAGCCGCTCGTACTATACCGTGCCGCTCTTCCGGCGACGACACATTTTTATGTCACTCGAACTGCTGTTCGTCGCTTCGAGGCTGGGAGTGTTAATTTGTTATTTCTAACGGCCGTCATGGTTAGTAGTTCTAAAGTGAATTTTGGGAGGGATGAGGTATGATTGCTGCCAATCAGAAAGCTTCCTTCCCCGCAGTGGGGTCAGCCTCGTTGCTCGGCTGGCTAGAGAAATGGCGCTCTCTCGGGTTACCACAGCCTCACTCGTCCTTCCATCCATACGCTCGCATTCCAACGCCAATCTCATCTCAACATCCATGTCCTTCACCTGGCCCTGCAACACCAACTCTCCCTACTATGAGCAGGTAGGACAACTTCCCCGGTCCTGCCCACCAGCTCAGTTTTATCGGGGTTGTCGCGCCCCCTCGGCCCGTCCCTCGGGGTTGACGGAGTCCTGGAGATTGAGGTCCCCCGTCGCACGGTGCTAGTTGTGACGGGGGACCAACACACCTATTTGGTCCCGATATCCCGGAGGGGCGGGCGGGTCCGTAGGGCCCCATACGGGCCAAGTGACTTGTCGCCTCGGGCCGGAGGCCTGGGCCCTGGTCCAGAGCCTGCTGGCCTGGCGGCAGGGGTCAAGGGGTGGGTGGCGCTGGATCCCGGTCGGGGTGGTGAGTCTCTCTCCCGGCCGGGTGATGGCGTCGCCTGCCCTGTATAACTCCTCGGGCGCCTGGCGTCCTCCCGTCCGCGGGACTCAGGCGTCCCCCCAGTTTGGCCCCTACGTGGTAGGGCGCCCGGGGAGCTGAAACCAAACATACTACATGGATTCCTTAAATACAAAAACTCATCCTGGTCCCCAAGGGGACCAGAACACCGACTTACCCAGTGGAAGTCGCACCACCAACCCGACACCGGCAGAGGCATACCGCCCTACGTGTCCTCCGCGCAATCCACCTAGCGGAGACCGGCATCTTGGTCACACGAGTACCACGTCGACGTCAAGGATACCTGTACCACGCATTTTAATATTTAAACCCATTGACCCAGGAAACACACTATCATCTCTCTCGCCCTTCCAGCGTAAGAGAGGATGTGACCGGCTCGGGATTGTTACTCGCTGTGACAAATTACGTGACGAAGGGATGGAAGTGGAGTTTAGATATGAAGAGGACGCAAGGAGGGCTTTAGGTATAGACAAGTTCGTGTATAGCATACGAACCCTAGACGGTACGAGAGATATCGCTATTCAAATAAAAGTGGAACCACACAGTACAAAGAACTTTTGCAAGGGTGTGATCAACTGTTATGATCTTAGGGATGTCTCTGAGGCCGAGATAGTCGATGGATTGACGGAATACGGAGTGGTAGAAGTGCAGAGAATGAAGGTGCGAAGGGGAAATGAACTTCATCCGACTAACAACATCATCCTCACTTTCAGCTCCACTGACCTGCCATCAGCAGTGCAAATAGGCTACATACGAGTAAAGGTGCGAGTCTTCGTTCCGAATCCTATGAGGTGTTTCCGATGCCAGCGGTATGGCCATACAACTCGATACTGCCGCGGCCGCCCTGCGTGTGGAAAGTGCGGCTCAGCATATCACATTCTTGAGAAGTGCGAATCGGATAAATTGTGGTGTGTGAACTGTGGTATAGCACAGGTGCCACACACAACCTCTGGCCGATCATGCCCAGCGTACATAAAGGAAAAAGAGATACTGTCGTTGAAAAGCACGAGAAATCTGTCCTTTCGGCAAGCACGTGAGGCATACGAGGAAAGCCATCCGAAGGTGTGTTACGCCAACATGATTCGCAGTACCCTGACCAATTTCGCACAACAGCAACCCGCCAGCGCCACACAACTGCTTGCCCAACTAAGTACCTGGTTTCGCGTGCACACCCCCTTCCACGGGGTCGGGGACACCTGAGGTGCCACCCGCAGTCCGACCGACTAGGCCGGAGCAGACCAAAGCAACGCCACCCATAGCACCCCCACGGCCTTCTGGGGAAGTTTCTGGGACAGAGGCACAAAAGGAAGGAGATAATTGGACTGTGGTACAGCGTGCCAAGAAAAACGCCAAACCCCTGAACACCTCATCCACCACACCCCCTACTTCCACATCAAAAGTAACCCATTCCACCCTCGCATCACCACAATCAATCCCTCACCCTCCTCCTCCCCCTCCCCCGCCCCCTCCAACGCTCTACGGTGTTTCATCGCGACGCATCCCCGTCACGCCTCCATCAGTGGCACGAAACCCGACGGCGAGTGTTCGCCAAGCAGCCCCGGACCTGGGACCGGTGGGACGCGCGGACCGCAACACCCAGGCAGCCGCTCAGTCCACATCGGTACCTGGAGTTTCCTCAGCTGCGGCTGAGACATTTCCAACCCCACCACCCATCCCATCGCGTGGTGGCGATACCACGGCATCCCCATCCACGACCAGAGGTAGGAAACGAGCTCCACCTTGGCAGGTGTTCCCGACCGATAGAGCAGGCCCTAGGGCAAGGTCACGGACCCACTCTGGATCCACCATGTTGCAGTGACCACTGAGTGAGTCACTGCATCGTCTTAACTTGTTTTAACTGGATCCTGTTACGTCCATCTTATAGTGGAACTGTCGGGGTCTGAGGACCGCTGTCTTTGATCTCGTGACCGTTTTAAATCGGCACAATCCTGCAGCTATTTGTATCCAAGAGACAAAGCTAGCACCGGAGGACACAGTGAAACTCAAATGCTACACTGTGTTCCGTAACGACGTACACTCTGCAAACATTTCGCACGGAGGCGTGCTACTTGCCGTCCACCACAGTATACCAGCACGTGGGCTCGCCCTCCGAACAACTTTGCAAGCAGTTGCAGCGCAGGTGACGCTTGACCACCGTCGCATAAACCTGTGCTCGCTGTACATGCCTCCAGGAATCTCGTTCCCTACCGCGGAGCTGAAACAACTACTGACGGAGCTTCCACCACCAGTACTCCTACTAGGAGACTTTAACGCCCACCACACTGCTTGGGGCTGCCCAGATATCACCACACGGGTTCGAATCTTGGAGGCTTTAATCTTGGATGAGCCACTCTGCCTCCTAAACACAGGTGCGCACACCCATCTGGCGCTGCCATCGGGCCGGACTTCAGCACTAGACTTGAGCATAGCCAGCCCGGAACTGACCCAGCAGTTCGAATGGTCCGTTCACGATGACAGCCTCGTGGTCTGTCCCCCCGACGAGGCACCACCTTTTCGTGGTGGGGGGGGGGATTGAGTGCCCTAAGGACCCGGATTCCCAGTCCATCGGTGAGCCGGCGAGGGGTCAGACTAGGAGTGCCTCACTCGTCCTTCCATCCATACGCTCCCATTCCAATGCCAATCTCATCTCAACATCCATGTCCGTCCCCTGGCCCTGCAACACCAACTCTCCCTATCATGAGCAGGTAGGACAACTTCCCCGGTCCTGCCCACCAGCTCAGTTTTATCGGGGTAGCCGCGCCCCCTCGGCCCGTCCCCCGGGGTTGACGGAGTCCTGGAGGTTGAGGTCCCCCGTCGCACGGTGCTGGTTGTGACGGGGGACCAACACACCTCTTTGGTCCCAATATCCCGGAGGGACGGGCGGGCCCGTGGGGCCTCACGCGGGCCAAGTGGCCGGTCGCCTCGGGCCGGGGACCTGGGATTCGTTCCAGTGTCTGCCGGCCCGGCCGGCTGGGGTCAAGGGGTGGGCGGCACTGGATTCCGGCCGGGGTGGTGAGTCTCTCTCTCCCGGCCGGGCGAAGGCGCCGCCTGCCCCGTATAACTCTTCGGGCGCCTGGCGTCCTCCCGTCCGCGGGGCCCAGGCGTCCCCCCTGTTGGGCCCCTGTGTGGTGGGGCGCCCGAGGAGCGGAAAACAAATCTCACTACATGGCAACCTCAAACCTAAACAATTCACCTGCCCCCTCTAGTAGGGGACAGACAAGCCGTCACATCAGAGATCAGGGCGTGACGCGTATAGGAACCGGCCTCTTAACTTGCCTTCCCGCTCCTCGCATCCTCGTGATGAGATCACTGGAAGAAGAAAAGAGCCTCTCGCGGCTTACACCGTTTCAGAGGAAAGAAGCATGCGACAGGCTAGGAGTGGTACTGAGATGTGAAAAGCTTAGGGATGGTGGGATAGAAGTAGAGTTTAAAAATACTGATGATGCGAACAGGGCGATTGGTGCAACCGAACTAACTTACAGTGTACGGCACGAAACGGGCAGACGATTAGTCACCGTACCCATCGACGTTCGACCTCACAATACTAAAAACTATTCGAAGGGGGTCATCAATTGCTATGACTTGAGAGACGTGTCGGATGATGACATTGTGGATGGCTTGGCGGAGTGGGGAGTGGTAGATGCCAGAAGGATCACTATTAAAAAAGGGCACGAAACCCAACCTACGAACAACTTCATATTGACATTTCGTTCCACTGATCTTCCCGAATTCATACTCGTTGGATACGTTCGTGTGAAGGTGCGTGTGTATGTCCCTAACCCCATGAGATGCTTCCGATGTTGCCGTTTTGGACACACTGCTCAACACTGTCGAAATCGCGAGATATGTGGCAGATGTGGGTCAGTGGAGCACGCAGGAGGGAAATGTGACTCTGAAAGTCCAAAGTGTACAAACTGCGGCCCCGATCAAAAACCTCACACGGCCTACGACCGCTCATGTCCCATCTTCTTGAAAGAGAAAGAGATAGTAGCTTTAAAGTGCTCGAACAAAATCACAATTCGGGAGGCCCGGGAGCTCTACGAAAGATCTCACCCAAAAGTATCCTACGCAGCAGCGGCAAAACTTAACCATGTAATGCAAAGGGAACCTCTGATAGGCTCCCTACACACACAGCCCAACATCTCCGAGCTAATTGCCCAACTCACAACACTGCTTCGATCTTTTGGTGTGCCCCTTGATTCGCCCAAGGGACAAGGACAGCCTGCTCAACACGTCGCCGAAGCGGAGGAAGGACCTCCTGTCATGAGTGGATGCGGTGTTTTCTCACCAGATGCGTCGCCCCGACCACCGTCGAATGGGGGAGAGTGGACCCTGGTTCAGCGCTCTAAGAGGCCTGTCCGGCCCTCTCCACCCAATCCTAGCTCCTCTCCGTCTACCATCGTCCCCACCTTGAAATCCCCGTCTCCCACTTCCCGTCCTTTTTCCAACTCCCCCTCACCTGCACGCACCGCAACCACCTCCAAATCTCTCCTCACACCCTCCCTGCGTGAACCGTCTCCCCTTCCCGTGAGCCGACCCTCCCCCTCACGTCCAACCTCTACTTCCGCACCTCCTTCACCTCCCTCACCCTCAGCTTCCACTTCCACACCAGCCGATGCAGGTGCGGAACCTGCCTCTCCGTCCCGAAACAACCGACGAATTCAAATCTCCGACGTCAGCTTACACTATCAGGAGGTAGAAAGGCGCGCCCGTGAGGCGAAGAGGGTACGCTTGGCCCAGATGGAAAAGGCACGGATGAAAGACAAAGGTGTGGAATGTACCCCTTCCGCCAGGTCGTCCACGCCA
Source organism: Ashinkailepas kermadecensis (assembly GCA_034440615.1). Classification (NCBI taxonomy): domain Eukaryota; kingdom Metazoa; phylum Arthropoda; class Thecostraca; family Neolepadidae; genus Ashinkailepas; species Ashinkailepas kermadecensis. The sequence goes on along the minus strand of JAOTOM010004690.1, from coordinate 49,002 downwards.
ACGCCTCGAAGGCGGGTGGAGGCACTGCTGAGAGAATCGGGTAATCCGCACGAGATGGGTCCTCCCCCACCTCCGCCGCTGCTGAGCATTCCTCAGAAGCGTGGGCTGCCGCCTGCAGAGCCCCCTCCAGGGGACAGCTCACCGCGGTCACGCCCAAGAACCACCTCACTTTGTCACACTAGAAGTATTCTCGAACCCTCCAGGGAGCACTTTTAGACATTTCTAGTTTCACCTGGACTCACCATCATATCGCCCTTAGTTTTACAGTGGAACATGCGTGGTTTCAGAGCAAATTTTACTGACCTGCAGATGGTTTTATATCACAGACGGCCTATTGCTGTAGGGCTTCAGGAAACGAAACTTTCCGCTGGTATCCAGTGTTCCATTGAAGGATATACTGTATGTCGGAAGGATCACGCAAACATTGACACCATTGCACACGGTGGGGTAATGTTGGCTGTCCACCATGGAACACCCTGTCGAAAAATCGCATTGCAGTCAACACTACAGGCTGTCGCCGTACGTATTAATATTCACCATCTCGTTATAACATTATGTTCAATTTATCTTCCCCAGGAGAGGCATTCCCCTCTGCTGAGCTCAGGAGTCTTATGCTGGAACTTCCTCCTCCCGTTTTACTTCTGGGCGATTTTAACTCTCATCATACTCTCTGGGGCTCAGTGACCTCAAACACACGTGGTAGACATATGGAAGCATTTTTAATGGACGAATCGCTGTGTTTACTAAACACAGGTTCTTCCACCCATATAACGCTACCCTCGGGAAACAAATCAGTTTTAGATCTCACCCTGTGTAGTCCCCAGATAAATCATCGCTGTGTTTGGTCAGTGAATGATGACCCGCTGGGGAGTGACCATTATCCAATCTTGTTGGAGTTTCGCTGCGCTGCTGTTCTGGGAACGAGGCCACCGCGGTGGAATATCAGCAGGGCTAACTGGCGTCAGTTTGAGGAAATGGTACAATATAAATTGTCACACGATACTCGGAATCAGTCTAGTCCGCTACTTTCCGTGGATAATTTTACATCACTTATCATCGACACGGCCTCTCAATGCATACCCAGGACATCCAGAACACCCCGCCGTGCTCCTGTGCCGTGGTGGACTGAGGAGTGCCAGAATGTTATACGTGCTCGAAGACGTGCATTCAGGGTTTTTGACCGTCACAGTACGACGGCAAATCTGATTTTATTTCGGAAGGCCGGGGCGCACGCTCGGCGCACAATTCTCGAGGCAAAGAGAACGTCCTGGAGAGCATACATTGGTAATCTTAATCGATTCACACCAACAGGACAGATCTGGTCCCAAATAAAGCGTATCTCCGGTCAGTACTCGTCAGTTCCTCTTCCCATCTTGAGCGTTGGGAGCATTGATGTTGCCCATCCGTCAGATGTCGCGAATGAGATGGGCCGTTTTATATCAGAACGCAGTCGTGGCGGAAGCACCAACCCGGAGTTTTTGCGTTTTAGGGCGCATTGCGAGAGGAAACCTATTGATTTTACCACTTCACAATCACTCGACTACAATGACCCATTTACAATGACTGAATTAACATCCACGATTAGAGCTCTGAGAATTGTTGCCGAAGGACCAGATCAGATCCACAATGTCATGCTGAAGAGACTTCCTCCCCAGGGACTGGAAGCCTTGCTGGCCACCTTCAACCGCGTATGGGAAGCAGGTGATTTCCCGGAAGGTTGGCGCGAAGCAATCATAGTTCCAATCAGAAAACCCACGAAGAACGGATTACATCCATCGCATTACCGACCCATATCACTTACATCTTCCCTCGGAAAGCTGATGGAGAAAATGGTAAACGTTAGGCTGACGTGGTATTTAGAAAGTACAATTTTTTTCGCAAACGAACAGTGTGGTTTCAGAAGAAACAGAAGCACCGTGGACCATATCTTACTATTGGATACCTCGATTCGTGCAGCTTTTAGACAGAAACAACATCTTAATGCTGTGTTTTTTTACATTGAAGCGGCGTATGACACGACCTGGCGCTATGGCATCCTTTTAAAGCTTCAAAGAAGTGGAATCCGCGGTCGTATGGGCACCTTCTTACAAAACTTTCTAGCTGACCGTTTCTTTCGTGTTCGCATAGGTGACTATCTATCTGCACGCTTTCAACTCGTAAATGGAATTCCTCAGGGCGGTGTGCTGAGTGTTGCTCTCTTCGCCATCATGATTAATGACGTTTTTGCTGGGCTTCCGTCAAGCATTTCTCGATCTCTGTTCGTTGACGATATAGCCATTTGGTCCTCATCTTCAAGAGCATCGACTTCATCTAGGCAACTTCAGCTGGCGACAAACCATCTCCAGAGGTGGAGCACTATGAATGGTTTTACGTTATCAACCACAAAAACAGCAGCAATGCATTTCTGTCGCCGTCGTTGCACCCGTGATCTTACACTGAAACTGTATGGTGAACCCATTCAACTACACCCTGTATTTAAGTTCTTAGGAATGTAATTTGACAGCAGTCTACTTTACCGGGAACATCTTAGAATTATCCGTGACAAATGTACTACATCTCTGAATATCTTAAAATGTGTCTCACGAACATCTTACGGAAGTGACAGACAAACCCTGCTACTTCTATATCGATCTCTTATTCGCTCCAAGCTGGACTATGCTTGCTTCGTTTATGACGGTGCCTGTGCATCCGGGAAACGTGTTCTTGACACCGTTCATCATACCGCTCTTAGGATTGTGACTGGGGCATTTCGGACCTCGCCAATCGCGAGCTTGTTGGCTGACACCAATGAGCCACCACTTTCCCTTAGGAGACAGATGCTCGGGATGCGCTACGCGTGTAAACTGCGCAGTTTCTCGCAGCATCCAGCTTATCAAGCGGTGTTCTCGCGTCGCATCCTATCAATTTTTGCATATGGTGGCGCCCGTATATATAGACCTATGTGCACTAGAATTCGAGACATTTTTGCTGAAAGCCGACTGGAGGTGCGCAGGGTGAAGCGCGCCCCGCAGCTATCCACACCCCCGTGGCGACTTCTGTCACTAAGCCCTAGAATAGACCTCGCATTGGCCGACATACGCAAAGGGGATGTTCTCCCGGACGAATTTCGCGCACGTGCTCTGGAACACATCGACATTTTATAACAGCTACGCAAAAACTTTTACCGATGGATCAAAGACTGACACCGGGGTTGGAAGCGCTTTTGTATGCGACACAGCCGCCAGATCGTTTACACTACCCAAGCATGCGTCCGTGTACACATCTGAGTTGGCGGCAATTGACAAAGCACTGGCTTTTATAGAAGTCGGGGACGAAGAAAGTCATGTAATTTTATCTGACTCGCTGAGCAGCCTTTTGGCGTTGATGCGTTTTAATCCAACAGACGCTTTTGTACATGATATCCTCTGTCGCTTGACGTTATTAGATCAGACTGGAAAAGTTGTCCTCTTCTGCTGGATTCCAAGCCACATAGGTATCGTAGGAAACGAGCAAGCGGACAGCGCTGCAAGGCGCGCAGCACAGGCTCCCTTGCGCAGATCATTTCCAATCCCTGCCAGAGATTACTACCCAGGGATCTCTGCCTTTATGGCAAGCAAGTGGCAGAGGAGCTGGGACGAGCTTGGTTCCAACAAGTTACGGATAATAAAGCCATCCCTCGGTCAGTGGCCCTCGTGCTCGGGCAGATCAAGGCGAGACGAAGTGACGCTGTGTCGATTACGCATAGGACATACTTACGCCACCCATATTCACTTACTCAATGGTGAGAATGATCCATTGTGTCCGAGATGTGGTGCAGTAATGACTGTTAGCCACGTTCTGATTTCATGCTCTAGGCTTGGTCTGGAACGCCGACGTCATTTTGGGAGTGACCAGGCTCACTCCCTCCTTGCAGTTTTAGGTGACAAATCTCAGGTTGTGGAATCCGGAAGGCTCTTCAGGTTCCTATCTGATGTGAAGTTTTATGCTATTTACCCGGGGCGTTAACATCAAGATGCACCAGGAAAGAGAATACCCATAGTACAAGGGACGACCTATAGAGACTGGTGAACAATTCATAGTTATGGGCGCTAAATGACCTCGTAGTCGGCGCGCCCTTAAGCCAAAATAACTAACTAAGAAGTGACCACTATCCGATATGGTTGACTTTTCGGAGAGGCATAGTTCTGGGAGTACGGCCGCCACGTTGGAACTTGAGGAAGGCAGATTGGACTGACTTTGAATCTCGGGTACAGATGGCTTTTACAACAGACACGGAAAATCCCTGTACAAGTGTCGAGGGTTTTACGTCACGACTTCTCCAATGCGCTAATATGTGCATTCCACGCACCTCTGGAACTTCGCGCCGTATTCCAGTTCCCTGGTGGACTGGGGAATGCAAGCAGGCTATCCGCGCCCGCAAGCGGGCTCTCAAAGAGTTCAGTAAGCACAGCACTACGGCTAACATTTTAGCGTTCAAAAGGGCCAGGGAACTGGCTCGACGAATCATACTCGCTGCAAAACGTGCGTCTTGGCGAGCATACATAGGGAAGATTAACCGAACAACGCCAACGTCCGAGGTATGGTCGCGCATGAAAAGGATTTCTGGTCAGTTCGATTCAGTACCACTGCCGATCCTCAATATTAGAGGGAACGGCATAACTGACCCAGCCGAGGTAGCCAACCGCATTACTCATGCTATTGCGAAGCGCAGTCAACATACCGATCCAAAATTTCTGCAACACCGTGCCCGGTGTCCGAACGCTGAGATCAGTTTTAACACAACTGATCAACTGAACTACAACCTGCCGTTTACTCAAGCTGAGCTTGCCTCCACCCTCAGCGGTTTGAAAAATGTGTCTGAAGGACCAGACAGAATGCATAATGAAATGTTACAGCACTTACCGACATGCGCAAGACATGCTCTCCTCACTATTTTCAACATGCTGTGGACTAGGGGATGTTTCCCATCTGCCTGGAGAAGAGCAATCATAATACCAATACTAAAGCCCGGAAAAAGTGGCGACGACCCCACTCACTACCGCCCGATATCGCTCCCCTCATCATTGTGTAAGCTAATGGAGAGAATGGTTAGTCTTCGACTGACTTGGTTCTTGGAGACCCGGAACATTTTAACCAACGACCAGTGCGGCTTTCGGAAAAACCGCAGCACAGTAGACCACGTTTTAAGACTGGACACAGATATTCGTATGACTTTTGCGAAGAACAAGCATTTGGGGGCAGTGTACTTCGACATCGAGAGCGCTTTTGACACCGCCTGGAGACATGGGATTCTGCTGAAGATCCATCAGTATGGACTCCGTGGAGCTTTGAGCATGTTTTTAAAGAACTTCATGACAGACAGACAGTTTTGTGTGCGTGTAGGCAACCAGACTTCAGGTTGGCTGCACCAAGTCGAGGGAGTTCCTCAGGGCAGCGTCTTGAGCACAACTCTCTTTTCTCTTATTATAAACGACATCGGTGACTCACTCCCCTCATCAATCGGACGGTCTCTTTTCGCCGACGATTTTGCTATCTGGTCGCACAGCTCGTCAACCAATCTTATGGATCGACAGCTGCAGCTTGCAATTTCCCGCCTTGAAAAATGGGGACATACAAATGGATTCAAGTTTTCTATAGCAAAGACATCTGCAGTACACTTTTGTCGACGTAGGCGGAACTGCCCGGACATGGCGTTGAGATTGTACGGGCAAGATGTGCCTTCAGCACCAGTGGCTCGTTTCCTTGGTGTGCAGTTTGATCATCGTCTTACATACAGAGAACATATCAAAACACTCCGAGGCAAATGTTTTAAAGCACTTGCGATATTGAAGTGTGTATCCCGCACGTCATACGGTGCTGATAGAAAGACACTACACCTGCTGTATCGTAGTCTGATCCGCTCGAAGCTCGACTACGCTTGTTTTATATACGATGGCGCGTGTGCTACTACAAAGCGAACGCTTGACCCAGTACATCATGCTGCGGTGCGAATAATTACAGGGGCATTTCGCACTTCTCCCACGGTTAGCGTGCTAGCTGATGCGCATGAGCCTGCACTGTCTATGAGACGCGACATGCTGGGTCTTCGGTACGCCTGCAAAATGCGACAGTTCTCGACACACCCGTCATATCCGGCGGTTTTTGCTCATGACATGCATGCGGTCCTTCGTAATCACATTAGGAGAGGAACACCTTACTGTGTACGAATGAGGACGCTCCTGGGACGAATGGAAATACGACTGCAAGGAATTCGACAATATGAAGAACTGTCTACTCCTCCGTGGGAGCTGATCTCCCCGTCTATTGATATTTCCCTCGCTGACATGAGAAAGAGAGATGTCACAAAAGAGGAGCTACACTTACACTCGTAAGAGCATATATACACAGCGTATCATAATCACCTACACGGATGGCTCGAAAATAAACTCCGGAGTGGGTGGTGCCTTCGTGAGAGGATCCGTCACAAGATCATTATCCCTGCCGCCACACGCCACGGTCTTCACTGCCCAGTTGATCGCCATCAACAAAGCACTGGCATACATCGAGGTTGACGACGAGGTTTTACATGTTATTCTGACTGACTCTCTCAGCAGTCTCTTGGCATTGCGTAGTTTTTATCCCCGAAACGTCATTGTACGAGACATTTTACTGCAACTCACTTCGCTCCATCGTATGGGAAAGCAGGTCTCACTTTGCTGGATTCCAGCACATGTAGGAATTCATGGAAATGAGCTGGCAGATCAGGCTGCAGGGCGTGCAGCACACGCCCCATGTCGCCGTGCGCTTCCACTTCTTGCTAGTGACCACTACCCAACTATATCATCATTTATTTTCAGGCAGTGGCAGGAAAGCTGGGACCGAATAGAACAAAGCAAATTAAAGCGAATCAAACCACACTTGGCGCTGTGGCCCTCGTCATTCAGTCGAACTAGAAGGGACGAAGTGGCCATTTGTCGCCTCAGAATTGGCCACACGCTAGCAACACATAGATACTTACTGTGCGGGGACGACAGACTGGAATGTGTGAAGTGTAATGCTGCGCTGACTGTGCACCATGTGCTGGTGGCGTGCCCAGCATATGCAGAAGAACGCAGGCGGCACTTCGGATATGAAGCGCATACTCTGAGATTAGTGGACTTACTTGGAAACGATTCCCGATTTATATATAACGGAGCAGTTTTGGCCTTCCTCGCGGAGATACAATTTCAAGTGATATATGCACCTCCCTAGGTGATATCACATATTTTATTGGGACGTGACAATCTGACACGTGTCTAAGCAAGTTTGTTATGGGTGCAATATAACCCACATGTGTTGACGCACCCTAAAACCACAATAATAATCATCAGAAAGCTTCCTATGTTCGACTGCTTCAGTTATATTTATTATATGCTGGTATACTTTGGTGGAGGACGAGAAACCATGCCGAGCGTGTTAGGAATAGTATCGAAATGCCTAGGCAATCCGTTGGCTGTGTTTGTATTTACGATGCATTTAAAAGCCCTTGTGACAGCCCTTGTAAGATTACCATAAGGCCAGCATTTGTGATTTGATGACCTGATTTTTACTTCGTTTGGCTCCCGTATCATATCTGAAGTTTCGGCCGTCATCCTCGAAATTTTTTTTAGAGCAATCTGACATTTCAAGGTTTACAACGTAATTTTCGAGCATGAGCACTAAACGATCCACTGAATATAGAACACTGGTATTGTAGTGGTTGAGTTAGCCACCAATAGATGTCGCCGCGGTCGTCCCCTCAGCTGAGCGGTGCAAACCCAATACAGTTCTCGTTCAGACTTCCTCGTGTGTGTATCGTGCCCTACAGCGAACTCGAGTTGAACCGAACCAGGTACGGTCCGTTAATTGCCAATGACCACAGTCAAGGGGTCAGTGGCCCGTTAGTTGTCGCATGGCAAATCTGAAGCTGCTTATCGCTCATTTCCGTTAGTAAAACTCAGATTCGGATGGCTTGCGTGTGCCAGGATCGCTTGTCTTGTTGGCATCCTGGTTACCTGTATGCTCTGTTTTATCTTGGATGTATCAATAATGTCCTCCCCCATCACTCCCTATCTGACCTGACCCTAATCTGCCACTGCCACTGTTCCTGTCTCATCTGAGGTTGCTAAGCTATGTCTCATCTGACCCTGCCATTGTTACCGTCTCGTCTGACGTCGCTAATATATCACTGTCATGTCTCACCTGACCCTGCCATTGTTCCCGTCTCGTCTGACGTCGCTAATATATCACTGTCATGTCTCACCTGACCCTGCCATTGTTACCGTCTCGTCTGACGTCGCTAATATATCACTGTCATGTCTCATCTGACCCTGCCATTGTTACCGTCTCGTCTGACGTCGCTAATATATCACTGTCATGTCTCACCTGACCCTGCCATTGTTACCGTCTCGTCTGACGTCGCTAATATATCACTGTCATGTCTCACCTGACCCTGCCATTGTTACCGTCTCGTCTGACGTCGCTAATATATCACTGTCATGTCTCACCTGACCCTGCAATTGTTACCGTCTCGTCTGACGTCGCTAATATATCACTGTCATTTCTCATCTGACCCTGCCATTGTTACCGTCTCGTCTGACGTCGCTAATATATCACTGTCATGTATCACCTGACACTGCCATTGTTACCGTCTCGTCTGACGTCGCTAATATATCACTGTCATGTCTCACCTGACCCTGCCATTGTTCCCGTCTCGTCTGACGTCGCTAATATATCACTGTCATGTCTCACCTGACCCTGCCATTGTTACCGTCTCGTCTGACGTCGCTAATATATCACTGTCATGTCTCATCTGACCCTGCCATTGTTACCGTCTCGTCTGACGTCGCTAATATATCACTGTCATGTCTCACCTGACCCTGCCATTGTTACCGTCTCGTCTGACGTCGCTAATATATCACTGTCATGTCTCACCTGACCCTGCCATTGTTACCGTCTCGTCTGACGTCGCTAATATATCACTGTCATGTCTCACCTGACCCTGCAATTGTTACCGTCTCGTCTGACGTCGCTAATATATCACTGTCATTTCTCATCTGACCCTGCCATTGTTACCGTCTCGTCTGACGTCGCTAATATATAACTGTCATGTCTCACCTGACCCTGCCATTGTTACCGTCTCGTCTGACGTCGCTAATATATCACTGTCATGTCTCATCTGACCCTGCCATTGTTACCGTCTCGTCTGACGTCGCTAATATATCACTGTCATGTCTCATCTGACCCTGCAATTGTTACCGTCTCGTCTGACGTCGCTAATATATCACTGTCATGTCTCATCTGACCCTGCAATTGTTACCGTCTCGTCTGACGTCGCTAATATATCACTGTCATGTCTCACCTGACACTGCCATTGTTACCGTCTCGTCTGACGTCGCTAATATATCACTGTCATGTCTCACCTGACCCTGCCATTGTTACCGTCTCGTCTGACGTCGCTAATATATCACTGTCATGTCTCACCTGACACTGCCATTGTTACCGTCTCGTCTGACGTCGCTAATATATCACTGTCATGTCTCATCTGACCCTGCCATTGTTACTGTCGCGTCTGACGTCGCTAATATATCACTGTCATGTCTCACCTGACCCTGCCATTGTTACCGTCTCGTCTGACGTCGCTAATATATCACTGTCATGTCTCACCTGACACTGCCATTGTTACCGTCTCGTCTGACGTCGCTAATATATCACTGTCATGTCTCACCTGACCCTGCCATTGTTACCGTCTCGTCTGACGTCGCTAATATATCACTGTCATGTCTCACCTGACACTGCCATTGTTACCGTCTCGTCTGACGTCGCTAATATATCACTGTCATGTCTCACCTGACCCTGCCATTGTTACCGTCTCGTCTGACGTCGCTAATATATCACTGTCATGTCTCACCTGACACTGCCATTGTTACCGTCTCGTCTGACGTCGCTAATATATCACTGTCATGTCTCATCTGACCCTGCCATTGTTACTGTCGCGTCTGACGTCGCTAGCCTATCACTGTCGTGTCTCGCCTGACCCTGCCATCGTTACCATCTCGTCTGACACTCCCTAATCCTAATATTGTGCTCGTCTGGCTTGACCTCCCCCACTCCCATCTCACTCTCATCTGATCTGGTGTCATCTCGCTCGATTACTTTCCCTGTCTCATCCAACCATGCTATTTCGCCTACCTCATCTGATCATGGCATTGTCCCGTCTCCGTCAACACTTCCACTGTCCTGATAACTGTCCCTCGCCACTCTCCGTTTGATCGGACCCTGTTTTGCAGCCTGGTGTCGATCGTGATGGGTTTCTGCGCATTCAACTCGGCTGGTCACCTGAGCAACCACGCCGAGGTGGCGCCCAACCATGCCGGCGTCACCTTCGCCATCTCAAACACGCTGGTTAGTGCTACCGGTGGTTTGGTGACAATTTCCCACGTGCCGTTAAGTCGTCACCATTTTCTATTCTGACAACGAGATACCGGTGATGATGCGACTGTTACTGCTAATATGCGACCGATCCTTTCTGTTTGCGAACTGGTATGCCCAGTGTGCTTGCTTCTTTTTTTATGTAAGTAGCGTGTCACCGAGTGTAAGCTGATACTCTCCAAACCACTGCCAAATCCTCTCGCTTCTCAAGTCACTTTTTTACTGTCTCGGTCTGCTCCACAATATTCACCATCCTCCCTCCATTCCACTTAAGCACTCTGTTTGGCTGTCACCATGTTGTCTATTTAAATCAACATTATTGTTCGATGATTCTGGTTCAATGCGATCTAGCCATGACCGATGCATCAACATAAAGCAATCCAATTCAACTCAACCCAACTCACAATGCAAGGCATACAAAACTCGCAAAGCACACGAAGCCGCATCCTGAACCAAGTTGCGAAATTAGAACATTTATCGAACAAAATCAGAGGCAATGCTGCTCACCGACACTCCATAGAACACTCTACTATTTAACAGTCAATTTGCAACCTAATCCGGTATGCCTAATGCCAACAAGTTTAAGTGAATTAATAATCCGACATAAATATATATCACAAAATCCAGAGTATCGAGTCACCATGTCGATCAACGTTCCGTTTTAGCAGATGCGCCCCACAAGTCAGTTCGGCGGCTCGAGTGTCAGGACTGACTCGTATCAAACTAAGTTACGTCATGTCCCCTGTAGAGGTATTTCCGACAGCTCTACTCCAAACTACATAATATATATGTACTAATAATTAATTACAGACCGTTTCATTATACAAAAGACACTCGAAATCACACGCCACCAATATCAGTTCAGTCTCTAACACAAGATTCGTTTCGTTGGTTCGTTCGTTTTGCTGGCATCGCCAAAAGTAAAGACCATGTTTATATCATGCCCCAATTATAACAGTCTGCTCGCGTTTCATCGCTAATCGAAGCTTCGCGAACCACTCTCACGACCTTGACTTCCGGTCAATCTATGCCCTGCGTTTTCGCCATCTAAAATAATCCGTGACCTTTTGCGTCTGCAGAGCTGACGCCATCTGTTGGTAGAGCCATGGGCAACCGACTTCACATAGATAGTGCCACTGCCTCACCTACATTTACGTGGTCGTGATGTTTTTGCTCAATAACTGTAATCGGCTGTCTAAGGTGGTTACAATCTGCCCGTATGCTGTGATTGACGTAGCTGATAATTGCCCATTGATCGGTTCCAGTTTGCATTGCACGCTAGCTCTCGTACTGCCACTGTGTCGATCACGGTGTTCGTGTTATATCGGCTCTACCCATGTGCTGATATTTCAGGCGACAATACCGGGTATTCTGTGGTGCACCGTCTCCACGTGTGTGCTGATATTTCAGGCAACAGTCTCGGGTATTCTGTGGTGCGCCGTCTCCACGTGTGTACTGATATTTCAGGCGACAATCCCGGGTATTCTGTGGTGCGCCGTCTCCACGTGTGTGCTGATATTTCAGGCGACAATCCAGGGTATTCTGTGGTGCGCCGTCTCCACGTGTGTACTGATATTTCAGGCGACAATCCCGGGTATTCTGTGGTGCACCGTCTCCACGTGTGTACTGATATTTCAGGCGACAATACCGGGTATTCTGTGGTGCGCCGTCTCCACGTGTGTGCCCGTGTTTCAGGCGATAATACCGGGTATTCTATGGTGCGCCGTCTCCACGTGTGTACTGATATTTCAGGCGACAATACCGGGTATTCTGTGGTGCGCCGTCTCCACGTGTGTGCCCGTGTTTCAGGCGACAATACCGGGTATTCTATGCGGCCCGGTGACGGCCGATCTCGTGACAGCATCACAAGGTCGCTGGTTCCCTGTGTTTGTGCTGGCCGCTGCTATTAACTTGGTTGGCGCCGTCGTTTACTACAGCCAGAGCTCAGCCCTACAGGTACGCCGACAGATGTCCTCTCCCGCACTGTATCACGGGGTAGGCGAGGGGTCTTGGCGACAGGGCTTATGAAGAGCACTACGGGAGGCTTCATGAGGGCTGGTATTTATTGCACATCCGAAGTTGATTTATTTGCCGATATACGAGATATTTTCCGATACCTGGCGAGGCGTATTCGACTTGGGTTATTAGGAGGTGCATCGCATGAGGCTTGTGCTTACTTTTTCCTTTGTTCTGTGGTATCTCGTACCAGCTGAGCAATGCAATGGTAATGCTCTGGCCAGTCCGAGGCACCTTCACCGTATCGTCGTATTAATCGATGCTGCTCGACAGGGAGTGGTGTGTGTGGGGAGGGGGGGGGGGGGAGAGGGATTGGTGGTGTGATATGCGTGGAGACTCATCAGATTACAGCACTACCCACCAACCGTTCTCACCTGCTGTGTTTCAGCTGCTCGGCCTACAGCGCTACTCGTTCCTGGACCGTGAGCGGGTGTGACGAACACCCGGCACATGGCTTGTGTTGCGGCGACACATGCAGTGTTGCTGCACGGGCATATTTTACCGGCTCACAGCAGCCATGTGATGTTGAATGGCTGGGAGTTGGCGCGCGCCGCCCGCCGGCGGCTGTCGGCTCTGCGTGCGTGTGCGCGTCGCCTTTCGCGAAGATCTGACCCCGCTGGCCGCCACAGAGTCACCTGGTGGCCGTCAGCCGAACCGGGAGCGGCCCTCGGCTCAACTGTGTGATAGCACGCTACCAAAGATGGCAGCGCAGGCTGGTGGGTCGTGCCGTGTGGTCATCGCGCCCGTGCGAGGGGTCTGAACCGGGCGCACACCGGTGCCCGGTTGGGTACGGCTGGTTGTGTTCCCCGCCAGTGTCGCCGTCTGCTGAGGTTGGGTAGGCCGTGGCGAGGTCAGCCTCGTGGGCGGGGCGGGGGTCGGCGTGGGATGCGGGCCCGTGACTGTTCGCAGGCTGGACGGTTTCGTGCCCCCATGGCATGTCGGCCCTGCCTATATGTAGTCCATCCGCTCCGGTTTGCGGCCAGCCTTGGTAATCCGTCAACTTTGCTGATCGTTAATATTTGCCGAATACATGTGCTGGTGAATAGTTGTGCTGGTCCGCCCAACAGATTTCGGCACCCGTGCCCCATGTACATAGCCAGACGATATGCAGCTAAAGTACCGGACTGGAACTGAATGCGGAGTAACGTCACAAACTTTTAGCTCAGTGGCGTGGGGTTGTATTTCAAACACGAATCAATTTCGCGTATGCGACGATGTTGAATGGCAGACAGTTCAAAATTAGCGTAGGATGGCCTTTAACTGTATTAGTTTTTAACCTTAAGATGGTAAGCTAACATGGTAAGATGGGTAAGGTAGCATGATTACAACGTCTGACGTTTCGGTATCATGCCTTGTTCAAGGGCAACACAAACTTGTCCATCAAGTTCTTGTTCTTCGTCAAGAATTTGTTCGCTTTTTGTTGCCCTTGAAGAAGGTAAAATACAGAAACGTCGGGCATTGTAATATGTTCTCATGTTAAGGTTAAAAAGCTGATGCAGGTAAAGTCCACCCTACGCTAATTTTATGCGATTATATTTACACCGAAGGTTCGAGCTGTCACAAGTCACATGGTTTTCAGTGCGTTTTATTCGTTCGTTGTCATTCTGAAATGCTAAGTCGACGTCAGTGTGTGGAGGGGATCAAGTATTTTAATAGCCGTGCAGGGGATTAGAAGAGACGCCATATATCTGATTAGAGGCCAGTGTTTGAAGTCTTAGATCAGAGATGAAATGAGTGAATTGACATTTTGACAACGCGAGAAAGTACATTATGCCTTCGGACTCTGACAATGTGTCTCCTGAGTATTCCCTCGTGCAACGAGTGTTAACCTCGGAGTTCAGCATCGTCAGTGATACGCACGCCATTCACCTTCTTGAACAGGAAAATGCTACTGGCATAGAAGGGTAAGAGAAACAGGTAATATGGGTATCATATTTCCAGATGTGAGAATGATTGAATGTGTCTCTTGCGGCAAATTGGAAGCGATAGGTTGTCACCGACTAGGTAGTGTAGGGAACTTCGTTTGCCGGACAGTGATAGTCTAGGGTTTGCCTCGGTTCGTGCTAACTGGTTCTCAATTTCAACTTCGTCTCTTCCACCAAGTTCTCAAATCTAACAGCCGTTAATGCCATTGTATTGACCGGTCTAATAATTAAGCAATACGGTGAATACTTGAGCAACCGTTTCAACAGTTATGACAATCAGTGCCTCCACCACAGTTATGCCAATCCGTGCCTCTAACACAGTTATGCCAATCCGTGCCTGTAATTATCTGCCGGCATCTGTGACGGTGAACCGTCCAGCGCCTGCACGTCTGCTCACCTTCACCCGCTCGGTTACATCTTACCGCCTCGACCGTCCAGTCGCGTCTGGCCGAGCCGCGCACGCGAGGGGGGTACCAGTCTTCATGTGGAGGAGGGCTGGCCCGGTCAATTCCCTGCCTCACTGGCTGGCAGCACCTATTGCCCCACACCCCGAAGGGAGGGGTCCGGTCGTCGCACACCAGGCATGCTCACATGTACTGCATGACACAATGGTGACTCGGTACAATGGCGCAATGACACAGCACCCGCCGATCTGCCGTCCGTCGCAGTGAGAACGGAAACTGCCCAAGCAAAACATTTGGCGATAGCCAGCCGCCCGACACGTCAAAGGCCGATGTCGGTGCGCCGGTAGGTGTCTGCCGAATGTCGGGTCCGCTCAGAGCCCGGATCCCAGGATACATGAGAGTGAAACGCATTCCGAAAGAGGGGTCCAAAATTGGCTTCGTTGCAGTAGGTAGACTTGCCTTATTTAAACATAGAGAATGCCTGCGGCCCTAGAGAATGCCTGCTGAACTAGGATGGTTAAGGTGATAATTAGTCGCATTGACTTCCATTGAAATAGTTCGATTCGTTCTCTGCCGAGTTGGCGGCAGCGCTCGTGCGGATTGGCTCGAAAGGTATTGATTTGGTAATGTGTTGATTAGGAAAAAGTTACCCTGGGTAGGTGTTTCTGGCGGCTGAGAGCCTGTCGTCTCTAGTGGTCAGACGGCCAACCTTTTCATATCTGATCGCGATCGTGAGTCAGGCTGGCCAATAACCTGTCAGTCCTCAGACTGTTGGTGCAATTTTTCGATCTGCCCGGCGCAACTCATGACTGGCTACAGCAATGGGAAGTCGATTACTTCACCAACGGCGTGTGCGAGCTGACTGGGATCTCCCCTGCTCTGCCATCTACCGGCAGTCGCGAGACATTCACTCCGACTCAGTTGGCAATGGCCATCGCAGTGATGAAGTTCTCCCTGGTGTTTTATAAAGGTTAGTTGAACGCGAATCAAGACGGTGTTCGAACTATTAAATAACTAATTTATCCATCCTGCATATACCGCCATCCATGCATGATATTTTGCCACCTTCCCCAGGGCAGGGGAAGGGGTTGTTCCGATACAAGCATGGGGACGAGTGGTCTAGGGGTAAGATGCTCGTCTCACAATCGAAAGGTTGTGGGTTCGAGTCTCACCTGTCGCTACTCTTCGCCCGCGCCCAATCGGCGTGAGAGATTGGCGACGCTACATGACTCAACGGTCGACGTGTCGTAAAACCAATAACCAACCGATACAAGCATGGCATGTCCAAATGCAGAGTGCCAGCGACATGAAACAAAACCAGCGTGTTCCTTGTGACCAGCTCTCGCGATTGATAGTATATTTTTATCCTTGGGTTCACTGGGGAACCTCTCAGGTCACCTTGGATGTTATTTTTCAAGAGACGAAAAATCGATAGCTTCCGCGTTTAATCGCTACCTGTGTAAAACTGCCGGCAGGTGAGTGCTTGGGATGCTCAACGTAGTATTCTTCAATATCTTAGAGCACCAACGATGTGAAGTTGTTGCATTTGACCTATAGATGAAGGACCAAATGCGGACGTTGTTTTGGAAACTTCTTAAATAATGCCCAAAGACAACATTTTCTTCTACCTACGGGTGAAATGTATGCGAAATTCTCTTAGAATCCAAACTAACATCAGGGTGACTCAAGCCAAAAAGGGACATCTGATATTAATTTCAGTCAATGACATCGAATGGCCTTAGAGCGATCAATGGCCGATGTAAACATGCTAGCTTTTCGCCCGTCGCCGTACCGCATTCAGCATTGACCATTTGGGGGCAATAGGTGAAATTAATAGCCGATAATTAAGCATTTCGCCCAAAGTCGCATAGTGTGACGTTATACCTCAGTGATCTATCAGAGCACCTCGATGATCTCAGCGAACATCTTCAATTTTTACATGGCGGTATCAGCAAAGGATATTCCATCAGTTATGCCCAATGGTGACGCGCTCGCTTGCTGTTTCTCCGTGGCCGCGAGAAAAGCCAGAGGGTGGATGGTTGTATCAAGCCCTCCCCCCGCCTGCACGGACGAAGGTTAGCACGCATGTGTGCTTACTGGCAGTCTAATGGCCTCCAAGGAAATTGTTATAGTTCTTTCAACGCAGTCGTAAAACTTCTCAAGTGCCCGGTCACGATCAGAGTTTGGAAGTAGTGTCCTTCTTAATGCAACGTTATGCTTATGTATACTGAAAACAGACATAACAAATTCATATTACATCCCCAGCTGCTGGGATTAATTTGTCAAAGCGATGCTCGTGCTTGACTCAGAATTACGAAACTATCCAATTGACGTATTCTGTAGTGAATGCCTCGTTGCTGCGCTCCTGTTGCCGCGGTTTTGAAAACCGGCATCTTCGGTGTGCAGAACCTACGTGTTCTGATAGAGTCCAAGCGTCAGATGAGGCGTGTTGTGATGCAGGCCGGGAGGAAGAAGTCTCAGAGAAAAAGCCGGACGCGGTGTGGCAGCTGCTGACCGAGCTGCAGTGCTGGCCGTTTGCCAATAAGCCGCTGATGACCGCCAACCAGCTGACCAACATTGGAAACTACCTCTCAAAAATGTGAGCAGCGTTTCAATGGATTGCTTCGTATGCTGCAGTGTATAGTCTACATGTTCTGGGCTGGATGTTGTCCGGTAGTCTCTGTGATAACTGGTAGGGTTCCGATCAGAGTGGGAAACTTACTTTCCGGGTTGGGAGTCGGAGTGCATACCGATTTCTTCCGGAGTACATTTTCATGGACATTATTTTTGTATGCATGGAATCTGTTTACCAGTAACCGACCGGAAAAACCTAAATCAGTACCTACATAATATGCATGAGTAATATCATTCTCATTTTTGGTCAAATCAAATGTCAAAACATACGAACAAAGAAGTGAACAATGGATGGCACCGCCCGGCAGTGACCCGTAATAATCGGCACTGTTTCGTTTCTTATAACTCACAGGAGAAATGCGTTTTCCTTTCACTGGTGGTCTCAGTACAAGGCTAGCCATATGAAAAACAAACAAAAATACTTCACACTTCACCCTGAGCTCAGAGCGCATACCTACCTACGCAGCCAATTTCCCACGTAATACGAACGCAACTCCGCTACCGCACACGCCACAGTTGGATGTGATCAAAGCAAAGGATCAGTCAAGGTCTTGTGTTTACTGTTAACTTGTGTGGACATTGTTAACCATGTGTTCAAAGTTGCTAATGGTTATGACGTCATATACAAAATACTTTGCATTGATTGGTTGACAGACATATTTCAGAACAGAAAACGCTAACGCAGCCAATTCTGATCGGTGGCCTCCGGGACTCCGGAGACGTCTCTTAAAACTGTCAAAGTTTCCCACTATAGGGTGGCAGGAACACAGGTATTCCGAGACGCGGCTCCAGAGCCGGAGAACAGTGTTCTCAGTGCGCATGCGCATGATCTTTCAAGTTCCTGTTGGCGCGTTGTTGTCGGCAATTCCGGTGGTTGAGATTGATGGAGTGTGTGAAGCTGTAGTCCAGCTGCTGACTGCTACAAAAAGTGATTAGTTTGAGTGGTGACCGTAAGTGGAATAACCAGCGTTTTTTGGGTGTCGTTCTGTGGTTGTTTTTATTGATATCTTTGTTCCCACATTTGTGTCGGAGTACATGTGAAGTACATATACCATCCTATCCAGTATGAACCCGGAGTGCAAAAATGTTTTCAGAGATAAAATCTCTCAAGAAGTGCCTTAATTCCCACCCTGGTTCCGATCCACCCATGACAGAGATGGGCCGCCTCACTGATGACATCCTACAGAGGTGGTGCTGGGACGATATCTCACAGATGGCGCTGGTGTGTGACAGTGGCGTCGCCACGAAATTCTTCCAGGGGGGGCAATGTCGAAAGGGGGCCTCCTGTTCTCCGAAAGGGGGCTTCCATTGTGTTAGGGTCTCATATTGTTTTTAGGCTCTTACTATGGTTCGAGAATGGGGAACACGATTTCATATTGGTGTTTTGTTTGTTCTTGGCATGGTGCATCATTTACTCAAAACGCAATAGCACTAATAATTTTCGCTGAAATCATTTTCGGCCATACCAGGGTATAAATAAGTCATATTTGGATAAATACATGTGCCAAAACAAACAAACGTCTCAATGCTTTCTCGAATCTTCCCGCTGGCCTCTAGATTGCAGCGAGCTGACGGGGCTGGGGCTAAGCATATCTTACAGATATCTGCCATTGATCAACCCACTTTTAAGTCCTCCAAGTCTAACTGAATATAGCTAGATTCATCACTACTGTTGTTTATTCCCACCAGCTTGATGTCATACGCAAAGCTTGAACGATCATTTCTCAGTCCTAGGACGACAATTTCGCAAAGGTGACAACGATAAGTGCATTGCATTGGTTTTCTGAGCGCCATCTTAGGAACTTTGAAGTTTATTTTTATAACATTTTGGTGCTGGCTGCAAGGCAACTGTCGAGCTAAAATATATCCTCAGATAATAAATTCACGGCAAGAACAAGCATTGAACAGCAATGCATAAATGACAATGCAACAATGCAACAATGTCAGTGCATACATAATCCAAACCTTCAAATTCCACGCCGTCACGCACATCGTTTTCGCAGTGCTGTACCGTTTTGTTAATGACGTTGAGAAGGCATGGAAGTTGGGAAGCTCTAATCCTGCAGGCTGTAATAGCAGAAAAGAGGGTTGTTGGAAGAAAATGCATTTAAAAACATCATTCATCCCATTTTATATGGGGCATGGATGTTGTATTGTATGCTTGTGAGGGGTAATTTGTCCCCTCAATGTTGGCTTTGCCCCATGGGCGTATGTTTCGGAAAATTATTGAGGGACCAGTGGAGTACCTATATTTGCGTCAAGCAGGAGGGCGCAAACGGATTTGCAGGGGGGGGGGGAGCACCTACGCCCATTAAAAAGTCCTTGGATTTCGACCGCTATTTTGTCAAAGGGGACATTTCGAAATAATATAATTAGTTATCAACTAAATTGTCCTGTGGAGGGGCTTAATCTACCACTATGGTTTCTGATTGGTCGGATTTCAACCCTAACTCCACCACCCAGTTCTAAGGTTTTCTTTTGGTATCCCTTGATAAGTTACCTCACACTGCTGAAATTACACCTATACAACAAAACCGGATCGGTATCCCAAAAAATCAAGCTGGAGCCCTCCAAAAAAGGAGGGATTCCAACAAATAAATGTCCGGGTCAGGAAAATGGCTCTGGAGCACCGAACATTTTTTCCCAGATGCCTTCAAAAATTGCGCATGGCACCGAAAAGCATACCGGATCTCGAAAAATCGAGGTGGGATACAAAAACATGGCGCCAGAGGCCCGAAAAATCAGGCCGGGATTCGGACTTTAAAGAAACCCAGAAAATATCCACAAAAATCGCGTTGAGCCCAGAAAGCTGGCGTTGGGTCTCCGGAACCACGCGCCTGGGCGCAATAAGTCGCGCTGGGACCCAGACAAATCGCACCGAAGCCCCAAAATCGTACTGGGGCCTCGCAAATGTGCGTCAGAAGCCCCAAATATACACAGCGGGGCCCTAAGAGTACAACGGTGCCCGAAAATACAACTAACCCTCCAAAGCGCACCGAGTCTCCCAAAAAGCGATAGGGCCTTAAACATGCGTTGCAGCCCTAAATAAACATACCGGGAGCTCTAAAAAAAAAATACTCTGCAAGCTCGCAAGGCGCACAGGGGCCATGAGAACGCACAAGGGCCTGAAAAAGAGTCTGGAGCCACAAAAGGCAACATGGTTCCAAATGGGCGCTGTATGACCAACGCAGTCGATGCGCCCTTAAGCCCAAATAACCAGCCAACATGGTTCCAAAACGTACAAAACGACCGGGAGCTAAATAAACACATCGGGATCTTCGAAAACGCCCTGACACGTACAAAAATACTCGGTGCACAAAGAAGCACAAAGCCCTAAAACGAGCAGGGTTTCGAAGATGTATTAGGCCCATAACTTCAATTTAAAATGTATTACCCACCACTTTAAAATACAAAATTTCACAATTTCAGGCATTCCAGTTCATAACACCCGGTCGCCACGACGGCAACGTCAGTGCACGTGCACACCCATCTTTCGTATTGGGGGCATTCGCCACACTTCGTGCGATGCTACGGTTTCTGCTAGGCCTTCTGCGTTTTGCTAATTGCTGTCACATGATAGACTTACGCCATATTTGACGTGATGGAATGCTTCGTATGGGCGTTCGCTGCGAAAAGTCGATTGATTAAATTCGATCATTAGTTTCCTACTTCCCACATTTTCTTGTAGTTATGACATGCGGATTCCACTGAGCTTTGATGCACTTCATATCTTTGCTGCTATCCTCCCAGATTGGCTACCGAACCGAGACCCTGCCTCAGCGTTCTTTTTTGGACCCGTTGCGTCTTTTTTGGTCTATGATTGTGTATTATGGCTCCAATCCATTTCTGTTCGGGGCCTAAAACATTTTCGAACCCCCTGCTCGTTTTAGGGTTTGTTGCATTTTTGTGCACCGATGATTTTTTTTGACGTGTCAGGGCGTTTTCGAAGATCCCGATGTGTTTATTTAGCGCCCGGTCTTTTTGTTTGTTTTGGAACCATGTTGCCTTTTGCGGCCCCAGCCAATTTTTCAGGCTCTTGTGCGTTATCATGACCCCTGTGTGCCTTGAGAGCTTCCGGTGTATTTTTAAAACCTCCCGGTATGTATATTTATGGCTGCAACGCATGTGGTAAGGCCCTGTCGCTTTTTGTGAGACTGTGCGCTTTGGAGGGCTAGTTGTATTTTCGGCCCCCGTTGTGCTCTTAGGGTCCCGATGTGTTTATTTTGGGCTTCTGACGCACACTTGTGGGGCCCCAGTACAATTTTGGGGCTTCGGTACGATGTTTCTAGGTCCCAGAGCGGCTTATCGCGCCCAGGCGCGTGGTTCGGGAGACCCAACCCCAGTTTTCTAGGCTCAATACGATTTTGTGAATCTTCACTGATTTTTTTTAAAGTCCAAATCCCGGCCTGATTTCTCGAGCCCTTGGCGCCATGTTTTTTTATCCCACCTCGATTGTTCGAGATCCGGTTTGTTTTTCAGTGCCGTACGCAATTTGTGAAGGCATCTGATAATATGTTCGGTGCTCCAGAACCATTTTTTTACCTGGGCATTTAGTTGTTGAATCCCTCCTTATTTTGGAGGGCTCCAGCTTGATTTCTTTCGGATACCGAGTTGGTGTTTGTGGTCACACTGTGCTTACGTGTGGCCCTAGACGCCAATTTTTTAGAGCCTCGACGGGACTACCGATGGGAATTGTGGGTCCCGAGCGCGATATTTGGGGGGCCCGGTTCGAGTTTGTGGGACGCGTTGTATTTAGCTGTGGCCCCAACGCGATTTTGGCGGTTCCTGCTGCAATTTTTCGGGCCTAGGAGCGAGTTTTCCGGGGCTCGCCGTATTTATTTGGAGACCCATACGCGAATTCTGGTGGACCAACGCGAATTTTGGTGGCCCCAGCGCGATTTTTGACGCCTCGGCACGATTCTTGGGGGCTTATCCCTCTCAGGATGGAGGGGGCATTTGCCCCTTTGATATGGCACTGCGGCCACTGAAGGTGTTTTTTTTTTGTTCCAGAGTGACATTCCGGTTAAGGATTGATTTTTGGGGCAGCTGCAACTTTTGGGGCCCCGGCGCGACCTTTTCGGCCTCCAGTGTGATTTTCAAGGGCTGCGACGCGACTTTTTTTTAGTCCAATGTGATCTTGTGGGCCCCGACGCCATTTTCTTGGATCCCTAGCGCGAGCTATAGCGGCCTGAACACTTTTTGGGGGTCCAATGCGTTTTGGGGGTTTTTGGCGTCATTGTTGGGCCCCCAGAGTGATTATCCATGTCCGGATTGTTTTTCGTTGCTCCGGCTTCATTTGTTTTGGTCCCAATGAGACTGTTGGGGCACGGTACGACCTGTCGTGCCCCTGGCATGATTTTCGTGGTCCGGCGTGAATTTTTGGTACCCCAGGCTCAGCGTAATTTGCGGGGGCCCCGGCCGGATCTTTTGGGGCCCATATCGTGATTTTAAAGTACCCAGACACGACTCCTACTATTGCGTAGGGGTTTCTTCTTGCAAATTATAGGCCTCCTGTCGCGTGTTAAGGGCCTATATATTTATAGGCCCTTAAGGCCCCTTATTATATATTATATAGTCTTATAGGCCTCCTGTCGCGTCTCATTTCCTAGAGCCTTTTTACCAGTTTTCGACGTCCCTTGTGTGTCCTACCCTCCTCCATATTCAATGGTCCTCCTCTCTCGTCTTGGAGGGCCTCCTCTTGCATTCTGGGGCCCCTTTAACATGGCATGGAGCTTCCTCTCATCTTCGAGGGGTATTATCTGCCAAATTAGGGGCCTCCTGCCACGCCTCGTGGGCCTCCTCCTTTATCCTGGCAAAGCCTTACCCGTCTTGAAGGATCTTCAGTTTTGGAAACCTCACCTCCTTCCATACCTGCTACCTCTCCCATCTTAAGGGCCGCCTCTCATTTCCTGGGAACTCTTTCCGGTCTTCGGGGCCTCATTTGGTCCTGGAGACCTACTCCTTCTTGAGGAACTCCTCTCGAGTCCGGCAGGTTCCTCATTTCTCTTCTAGAGGCCTTATTTTTCAAATTAGGGGCCTCCTCTCACGTCTTGGGGGCCTCCTGCTCTGCGTGTGGATTCGATCTTTACCCATCTTAGGGGTGGTCTCTTATCTCCTGGTGGACTCCTCTTCTCTCCCAGACGCCTCTTCTGCCAAATTACTGGCAACCTTTCCTATCTTAGTAGCCTTGTTATTTCCCGGCAACCTTCTTAGCCGTCTTCGAGCCTTCTTTTCCGTCTGTGAGCCATCTTTCTTATCCAATGGCCTTTCTCTCCTATTTTATGGGCCTCCTCGTTCATCATGGGGTCTCATTTCCAATCTTGTGTCGTTCTCTTCCGAATTAGGTGCCTCCTGCCACGTCTCTGGATCATCCTTTCCTATCTCCGTGGAACCTCACCCGTTTGGGGCCTGCTTTTGCGTCTTCGAAACCTCATCTCATATCCACTGGCTTCCTTTTCCGTCTTAGGCCCTCCTCTCACATTCTGGGGCCTCCTTTCCGGTGTCGGGGCCTCCTTTGCAATCCTGGTTTCCTCCGTGCCATTTTTGACACTCTCTTGATTTCTGGGGACTCCTACCCTCTCCTAGGTGACTCCTTTTCAAATTAGGGGCCTC
Source organism: Ashinkailepas kermadecensis (assembly GCA_034440615.1). Classification (NCBI taxonomy): domain Eukaryota; kingdom Metazoa; phylum Arthropoda; class Thecostraca; family Neolepadidae; genus Ashinkailepas; species Ashinkailepas kermadecensis. Next base: position 25,004 of record JAOTOM010004690.1, on the reverse strand, counting down.
CTCTCACGGCATGGAGGCCTCCTTATCTGCGTTTGGAGCCTCATTATCCTCTTAGCAGGGTGCTTTTGCGTCCTAGTCCTAGATCTTATCTTCTTGGGTCCTCCTCTTCCAAAATATGGGCCTCATCTGGCTGGTCTCGGTGGCCTTCTCTCATTCCTGCGGAGACCTTCTTACCCGTCTTGGGGCCCCTATTGTGTCCGGAGAAATCTCCCGTATCATGTCTTAATTTTATATTGCAGGGCATCCTCTTCCGTCTTGGGGGCCTCGTTTTCCAAATTAAGAATATCCTGCCACCCATCGGAAGCCTTTTCGTCTAACCTGGGTGGCTTCTTGCTCGTCTCGGTGGCATCCTTTCCGTCCTGAGGGCCTCCTTTTCGTGCTGGTGGCCTCCTTTTCGTCCTGGGGGCTACCTCCCAATCTCTGTTCTACGACTTAGGGGCCTCCTGTTCGTCCTTGGGTGCATCCTTTTCGTTCTGAGGGCCTCCTTTTCGTCCTCGGGCCTCCTTTTAGTCCTGGGGGCCTCCTCCCAATCTCTGTTCTACGTCTTGGGGGCTTCCTTTTCGTCCTGGGGGCATCCTTTTCGTCCTGGGGGCCTCCTTTTCGTCTTGGGGGCCACCTCACAATCTCTGTTCTACGTCTTAGGGGCCTCCTTTTCGTCCTGGGGGCCTCCTTTTCGTCTTGGGGGCCACCTCACAATCTCTGTTCTACGTCTTAGGGGCCTCCTTTTCGTCCTGGGGGCCTCCTTTTCGTCCTGGGGACCTCATTCCAATCTCTGGTCTACGTCTTGGGGGCATCCTTTTCGTCCTTGGGTGCATCCTTTTCGTCCTGGGAGCCTCCTTTTCGTCCTGGGGGCATCCTTTTCGTCCTGGGGCCCCCTTTTCGTCCTGGGGGCCTCCTCCCAATCTCTGTTCTACGTCTCGGGCTTCCTCTTCGTCCTGGGAGCCTCTTTTTCATCCTGGGGCCTCCTTTTCGTCCTGGGGGCCTCCTCCCAATCTCTGTTCTACGTCTTGGGGGCCTCCTTTTCGTCCTTGGGTGATTCCTATTCGATCTGGGGTCTCCTTTTCGTCCTGGGGGCCTCCTTTTAGTCCTGGGGCCTCCTCCCAAGCTCTGTTCTACGTCTTAGGGGCCTCCTTTGCGTCCTGGGGCATCCTTTTCGTCCTGGGGGCATCCTTTTCGTCCTAGGGGCCTCCTTTTCGTCCTGGGGACCTCCTTTTCGTCCCGGGGGCCTCCTTTTCGTCCTGGGGGCCTTCTTTTTCGTCCTGGGGGCCTCCTTTTCGTCCTGGGTGCCCCTTTTTCGTCCTGGGGGCCTCCTCCCAATCTCTGTTCTACGTCTCGGGGCCTCCTTTTCGTCCTGAGGCCTCCTTTTCGTCCTGGGGGGCCTCCTTTTCGACCTGGGGGCCTCCTCCCAATCTCTACGTCTCCATAGAGTCTCACTCTAACCCCGTTCTACGCCTCTTATAGAGACCTGATTATATTTCCTGGGGATTATAGAGACCTGATTATATATAGGGACCTGATTATATTATATTGACAGCATGATCTTCTGTCCCTTCGGCCTCCTTGCTCACCTTTTTTGCTGTGCATTTGCGGATAGGGGCCTCCTCAAATTTCAGGGGGAGGGCGGCGCCCCCCCAGTTTCACGGCAGGGGGGGCGATTGCCCCCGCTGCCCCCCCCCGGTGGCGACGCCCTTGGTGTGTGATCAACCTCACGGATATCATACAGAGGTGATGCTGGGACGACACCTCACAGAAATGGCGCTGGTGTGCGGTCAACCTCGCTGACGACATCCTACAGATGTGATGCTGGGACGATATCTCACACAGGTGGCGCTGGTGTGCTGTCAACCTCACTGACGATATTATACTGAGATGGCACTGGGACGATACCTCATACAGGTGGCGCTGATGTGCTGTCATCCTCACTGACGACATTATACAGAGATGGCACTGGGACGATACCTCACACAGGTGGCGCTGATGTGCTGTCATCCTCACTGACGACATTATACAGAGTTGGTACTGGGACCATACCTCACATAGGTGGCCGTTACGGACCGATCCGCTCATTTAGCCGTTCTGGATCGGTTCTAAGCGTTAACCCGCCATAGGGAAATTTACTTAAAATCGTGATGTAATCGGTGTAGCTACTAACTGACCGGGAAAACTAAAATTCGACGCCTGGTTCCAAGTGGAACCAAGCTTTCGCTATAAGATGCACTACTCCGTGTGGCCGTAGTGGCCACACGGAAAAAGAGGCAAATTTGCAGGAAAGATTTACATGCAAGCCGATTTTAACATTGGACATCCGTGAAAGTTACACGCAACCTGATCTTATTTAGTCCTCACCTTGGCGGTGCAATCATTTTCAAATGTCGACGCCCACTTTCAAGTAGAGCAATATCTAAGGCAACTGCCAAAAATATCCTGGATGTCGTACTATTGAAACTTTAGAGGCCAAATTGCATTGCATTTGCAATTTGTTGCTGTAAATTGCCAAAATGCTTACTCGATGCTATCGTTCAACCAATTTATCAGAGATTGCACGCCTTTAACGTGATATATCACAAACATTCGACATTCGCGAGCACACTACATACATTTGTTTGCAATATGTGCAATTGGTGTGCGGCAGCCATAAGATGAAACAGCTAATTACCATGATACGCCTATAAACTATGGGATGGCTTGAATTATACTGCATGCTTTTGGCAGAGCTTTCGTCTAAGCGTCAGCTAAGTGCCTGTGGATGCATTCAATATGTGCAAGCGTAGCGACGTGTGTCAATTTTGCAACATTGTAACATGGTTTAAAATCAGTTGTCGTCTAATCCTTCGCTTAGTTTTTTGCTGCTTACCAATGATGGCATATATACATATTCGCGTCGATAACGAACTAACAAGGACATTTGCTTGCAACTGTTGCAAATGCATTGCAATCGCAGATAATTGCATGAATCGCTGGTGTGGCCCAGTATTATAGCAAGTGGAATGGAAAACTCAAAACTCAGAAGGCTGCCATTCAAAAATGAAATGTGTTCTTCAAAAATTAAAAGCTTTACAATCTAAAAGTCAAAAGGTATGTAGCTTCTCGTGACTAGGACTGAGCTTTGTAAAAATAAATAGATATGTATGATTTTACAATAAATTAACACCTATTAAGCCTTCTCTCATACTATGCTGACTTGGGAATATGCATAATCATTTCAAGTTCGTCACAAACAAAGTCACGAAAGGATAGTTCTGACTTCAGGATTGCTATACACCTTACCTACCTCAGTCTTTTCCAGGAACATTTCCCATTCAAACTCGGTCTAGCATGCCTAACACTGAGAGCAAGTTAAAAATATCCTCTGGCTACTTACGTCAATCCATAATACTCGCTATCTCCACACATCAATGAAGGAAGGACGCGCGGTACACGTACAATTAACAAAGGTGGGACGCCTCAACATATTGGCTCCAGCATAAACGCACAACTACAGCGAATGTCGCACACGCGCCAGAAATGTAGAATCCCGCCTGCAGGGAAGGGCAGACGAAAACTCACACATTACCAATATATTCCACTCATGATCGCTCAGAAATTCACTAAAGTTTGAACTTGTTGACTTCTTGCGAGGTATGTACAGTACGGATTGAGGAAAATGAGACACGGAATGGAAGGCATGATAAATATTCGTGTAATGTTTGGCTACCTGGTCAAGAAGTTGCCTGGTATAATAACAAATATATGATATCCAGCAAATGGTCCTTCAAACCATCGGTCTATAACGCGCTGATGTACTGCCAACCTCGCTGACGACATTATACAGGGATGGTACTGGGACGATGCCTCACACAGGTGGCGCTGATGTGCTGTCAACCTCGCTGACGACATTATACAGGGATGGTACTGGGACGATGCCTCACACAGGTGGCGCTGATGTGCTGTCATCCTCACTGACGACATTATACAGGGATGGTACTGGGACGATGCTTCACACAGGTGGCGCTGATGTACTGCCAACCTCGCTGACGACATTATACAGGGATGGTACTGGGACGATGCCTCACACAGGTGGCGCTGATGTGCTGCCAACCTCGCTGACGACATTATACAGGGATGGTACTGGGACGATGCCTCACACAGGTGGCGCTGATGTACTGCCAACCTCGCTGACGACATTATACAGGGATGGTACTGGGACGATGCCTCACACAGGTGGCGCTGATGTACTGCCAACCTCGCTGACGACATTATACAGGGATGGTACTGGGACGATGCCTCACACAGGTGGCGCTGATGTACTGCCAACCTCGCTGACGACATTATACAGGGATGGTACTGGGACGATGCCTCACACAGGTGGCGCTGATGTACTGCCAACCTCGCTGACGACATTATACAGGGATGGTACTGGGACGATGCCTCACACAGGTGGCGCTGATGTACTGCCAACCTCGCTGACGACATTATACAGGGATGGTACTGGGACGATGCCTCACACAGGTGGCGCTGATGTACTGCCAACCTCGCTGACGACATTATACAGGGATGGTACTGGGACGATGCCTCACACAGGTGGCGCTGATGTACTGCCAACCTCGCTGACGACATTATACAGGGATGGTACTGGGACGATGCCTCACACAGGTGGCGCTGATGTACTGCCAACCTCGCTGACGACATTATACAGGGATGGTACTGGGACGATGCCTCACACAGGTGGCGCTGATGTACTGCCAACCTCGCTGACGACATTATACAGGGATGGTACTGGGACGATGCCTCACACAGGTGGCGCTGATGTACTGCCAACCTCGCTGACGACATTATACAGGGATGGTACTGGGACGATGCCTCACACAGGTGGCGCTGATGTACTGCCAACCTCGCTGACGACATTATACAGGGATGGTACTGGGACGATGCCTCACACAGGTGGCGCTGATGTACTGCCAACCTCGCTGACGACATTATACAGGGATGGTACTGGGACGATGCCTCACACAGGTGGCGCTGATGTACTGCCAACCTCGCTGACGACATTATACAGGGATGGTACTGGGACGATGCCTCACACAGGTGGCGCTGATGTACTGCCAACCTCGCTGACGACATTATACAGGGATGGTACTGGGACGATGCCTCACACAGGTGGCGCTGATGTACTGCCAACCTCGCTGACGACATTATACAGGGATGGTACTGGGACGATGCCTCACACAGGTGGCGCTGATGTACTGCCAACCTCGCTGACGACATTATACAGGGATGGTACTGGGACGATGCCTCACACAGGTGGCGCTGATGTACTGCCAACCTCGCTGACGACATTATACAGGGATGGTACTGGGACGATGCCTCACACAGGTGGCGCTGATGTACTGCCAACCTCGCTGACGACATTATACAGGGATGGTACTGGGACGATGCCTCACACAGGTGGCGCTGATGTACTGCCAACCTCGCTGACGACATTATACAGGGATGGTACTGGGACGATGCCTCACACAGGTGGCGCTGATGTACTGCCAACCTCGCTGACGACATTATACAGGGATGGTACTGGGACGATGCCTCACACAGGTGGCGCTGATGTGCTGCCAACCTCGCTGACGACATTATACAGGGATGGTACTGGGACGATGCCTCACACAGGTGGCGCTGATGTACTGCCAACCTCGCTGACGACATTATACAGGGATGGTACTGGGACGATGCCTCACACAGGTGGCGCTGATGTGCTGCCAACCTCGCTGACGACATTATACAGGGATGGTACTGGGACGATGCCTCACACAGGTGGCGCTGATGTACTGCCAACCTCGCTGACGACATTATACAGGGATGGTACTGGGACGATGCCTCACACAGGTGGCGCTGATGTACTGCCAACCTCGCTGACGACATTATACAGGGATGGTACTGGGACGATGCCTCACACAGGTGGCGCTGATGTACTGCCAACCTCGCTGACGACATTATACAGGGATGGTACTGGGACGATGCCTCACACAGGTGGCGCTGATGTACTGCCAACCTCGCTGACGACATTATACAGGGATGGTACTGGGACGATGCCTCACACAGGTGGCGCTGATGTACTGCCAACCTCGCTGACGACATTATACAGGGATGGTACTGGGACGATGCCTCACACAGGTGGCGCTGATGTACTGCCAACCTCGCTGACGACATTATACAGGGATGGTACTGGGACGATGCCTCACACAGGTGGCGCTGATGTACTGCCAACCTCGCTGACGACATTATACAGGGATGGTACTGGGACGATGCCTCACACAGGTGGCGCTGATGTGCTGCCAACCTCGCTGACGACATTATACAGGGATGGTACTGGGACGATGCCTCACACAGGTGGCGCTGATGTGCTGACGACATTATACAGGGATGGTACTGGGACGATGCCTCACACAGGTGGCGCTGATGTGCTGACGACATTATACAGGGATGGTACTGGGACGATGCCTCACACAGGTGGCGCTGATGTACTGCCAACCTCGCTGACGACATTATACAGGGATGGTACTGGGACGATGCCTCACACAGGTGGCGCTGATGTACTGCCAACCTCGCTGACGACATTATACAGGGATGGTACTGGGACGATGCCTCACACAGGTGGCGCTGATGTACTGCCAACCTCGCTGACGACATTATACAGGGATGGTACTGGGACGATGCCTCACACGAGTGGCGCTGATGTACTGCCAACCTCGCTGACGACATTATACAGGGATGGTACTGGGACGATGCCTCACACAGGTGGCGCTGATGTACTGCCAACCTCGCTGACGACATTATACAGGGATGGTACTGGGACGATGCCTCACACAGGTGGCGCTGATGTACTGCCCTCAACCTCGCTGACGACATTATACAGGGATGGTACTGGGACGATGCCTCACACAGGTGGCGCTGATGTACTGCCAACCTCGCTGACGACATTATACAGGGATGGTACTGGGACGATGCCTCACACAGGTGGCGCTGATGTACTGCCAACCTCGCTGACGACATTATACAGGGATGGTACTGGGACGATGCCTCACACAGGTGGCGCTGATGTACTGCCAACCTCGCTGACGACATTATAGACAGGGATGTACGCCAACCTGCTACGACAGATGGTACTGGGACGATGCCTCACACAGGTGGCGCTGATGTACTGCCAACCTCGCTGACGACATTATACAGGGATGGTACTGGGACGATGCCTCACACAGGTGGCGCTGATGTACTGCCAACCTCGCTGACGACATTATACAGGGATGGTACTGGGACGATGCCTCACACAGGTGGCGCTGATGTACTGCCAACCTCGCTGACGACATTATACAGGGATGGTACTGGGACGATGCCTCACACAGGTGGCGCTGATGTACTGCCAACCTCGCTGACGACATTATACAGGGATGGTACTGGGACGATGCCTCACACAGGTGGCGCTGATGTACTGCCAACCTCGCTGACGACATTATACAGGGATGGTACTGGGACGATGCTTCACACAGGTGGGCTGATGTCTCCCTCGACAACACGAACCCAACATTATACAGGGATGGTACTGGGACGATTCCTCACACAGGTGGCGCTGATGTACTGCCAACCTCGCTGACGACATTATACAGGGATGGTACTGGGACGATGCCTCACACAGGTGGCGCTGATGTACTGCCAACCTCGCTGACGACATTATACAGGGATGGTACTGGGACGATGCCTCACACAGGTGGCGCTGATGTACTGCCAACCTCGCTGACGACATTATACAGGGATGGTACTGGGACGATGCCTCACACAGGTGGCGCTGATGTGCTGTCAACTTCACTGACGAGAGTACAGAGGTGGCACTGTGACGCCGCCTTGCAGAGATGGCGTTGGGTGCGGTCAACCTCACGGACGACAAACTAAAGAATGGGCGCGCCCTAAAACATCCATACACCACCACAGACTACAGAGATAGTCCTGGAGCGGTACCTTGCAAAGGTGGTGTTGGTGTGCGGTTTTCATCACTTACAACGGACTACAAAAGTGGCGTTGGTGCGTGGTTAGCTTCACCGACAACCTACTACAGATGTGGCGCTGGGATAATATCTCGCAGAGGTGGCGCTGGTGTACGGATTAACCCACTGACGGTATCCTACATATATGGCGCTGGGACGATATCTTGTAGAGGCGGTGCTGGTGTACGGACAATCCCAATAACTAATCCGACAGATGTGGCGCATGGACGATGCCCTCCAGAGATGGTGCTTGTGTAGGATCGGCCTGATGTGACATCCTACAGAGGTGGTGCTGCAACGATACTTTATAGAGGTGGTGCTGGTGTATAGTCCACCTGACACGACAGACTACAGACGTGAGGCAATATCTCAATGGGCGGTGCTGGTGTAAGGTCCACCTGACGGTTGTTTTGCCACCTGTCGGCAGTTTCTGCAACTCATTTGTGCGTCAGTTGCTGAACCGGCCGCTCTGCGAGAAACCGTATCGTCTGGTGTGGAAAATCAACCGTCCACTGGTGCTGCGAGACGTATCCCCAGAGCCACCGCCGCCCAAGCCTGACAGGAGGCCAACAAAAGCCAAGCCGAAGAAACGCGGAAAGAAAGGAGTGCCGCCACCTCCCGAGGACCCCACCATGGAGGTGGGGGTGCAGTGTCGAGCCCCGGGCCTGATGCCGCTCCGTCTCGCCGCTCCTCTTCCTCTCATGTACGAGCTCTACACAGGGGAGGAGTACAACGAAGAGGAGCTGAAGAAAAATAAGAAGGGCAAGAAGAAGTGAAGGCAGCCAAATAAAGCTAGAGACCGCGGTATGCATTACGTGATGTATATTTGTTGCCTGCAAATATGAATGCCTGAATAACCATTCAATGGCTCATGCTGCAGAAGATGTGGCTCCATTGTTGCCACTGCTGCACTGTCATGCTTTTTTTCAGGTTCTGATGAGGATTATATATATATATATATATATATATATATATATATATATATATATATATATATATGTGTGTGTGTGTGTGTGGTGTGAGTGTGTGGGTGTATGCATGCACAGTATATATACATTGTGGCGTGATTTTTATGCTTTGGAAATTGCGGTACAGCAGACGGCGATTTGTATTTGGTGTCGTTCTGGATGCTAGGCAGCATCGTGCGGCAGAACAGGCTTCGCTGTCTCTATGTCGGTGCACCTCTTGGCCGACGACTGAAAGCCATCGATTGGAACACGTTCGGACAAACTAACAACGCCACGCGAAGTGCACCTTCAGTCCACCGTCACAAGTTGGACTTCTCGGGTATGAGCTAATACCCTTCACTCAAACATAATATGACAGGTCGTGCTATAGGCGCAAAATTCCCAACGTAGTCGACGCGCCCTGAAACACAAATCCACCACCACCACAGGATGGACTTGGAATCCAAGTGCCGGAAAATGCAGCTATTCCTCAAGAAAATCATGGGCCTGCTCAAGCGCGAATGCAGGACATTTTATGGAGCATTTCAGTTTCTCGACATCCATGCCCGGATGGGAGACTTTTTCCAAGTGGTTTTGATTAGCTTCCTGTAGGGTTAAATCAGAATCCTTTGGAGCCATGCTTGCTCCGGGGGTGATATTACATCAGCCGGTGGGCAAGTACTCCCCCCCAGTGGGATCCGCGCCTGAGCCTCTGGCGAAACCTAAACAGTGCGTTCCACAACTGTTGACTCTTTTAAACTTTAATTGTAGCAACACTCGCCAGATGACAGCACCACTCAGTGAATTTGATGTTGCTGCCTCGATGAATCAATAGCAATATCAACACGGCGGTGGTGCGTGTGTATCTTCCATTCAACTTAAGCTTGAGTGGGCAGTAATGAAGTATGACTTCGAATAGACTTCTGGAATCAGTCCAGGTAAATCGGAATGTGGGCAGTCTCCATATTAATGTTGTGGCCGTGTCATGTCCCTCGGGAGGGGGGGGAATGGGGAGGGGTACTATCAGCTTTAATTGACGCCACCCAATGTCAACACGCCCTTCTAAATTAGCAGCAAAATATGTGCTGTTGGTCAACCTGCGATGGTGCTGGGCAGCAGAAGTAAATCACGAGCGAGCCGCGAGGTTCCCAGCCTGCTGTGGCCCGGTCAATTGGACGCTATTTTCCCCGACGGTCGAAACTTTGAGAGTCGACTGGGTCACTTACACCCGGGCGGCCCACGAGTGGGGACGAGTGGTGTAGGGGTAAGATGCTCGTCTCACAATCGAAAGGTTGTGGGTTCGAATCTCACCTGTCGCTACTCTTCGCCCGCGACCAATCGGCGTGAGAGATTGGCGACGCTATATGACTCAACGGTCGACGTGTCGTAAAAACCAATAACCACCCCGGGCGGCCCGGGTCGACGGGTAGAGCTATGAGATGTTCGGCCACTGCATGTCCTGGCAGCCCGGTCGACAGTAGGAGCTATGAGATAACCGGACTACTGCATAGTGAATGCCCAGTGGTCGCCCGGGTCGGTGGGTAGAGCTATGGGATGTCCAGGCCACCGTGTACCCCATGATGGCCCAGGTCGGTGGTAGAGATGCAAGATGTCCGGGCTACTGCATGCTTTGGTGGTCTGGGTCGGTGGGTAGAGCTATGGGATGTCCGGGCTACTGCATGCCTTGGTGGTCTGGGTCGATGGGTGGGGGTACCGGATGTCCGAGCTACTGCACACCATGGATACCCGAGTCGGCGGTCGGAACTATGAGATAACCGGGCGGTTGTATGCCCTAGTGACCCGGGTCGGTGGGTGGGGCTATGGGATGTCTGGACCACGGCTTATCCTTTGTCGGCGGTCGGTTCCATGAGAAAACAGGGCGACTGTATGCCTTAGTGGCCCGGGTCGGTTTGTAAAGCTATCGGATGTCCGGGCTGCTGCGTACCTTGGTGGCCCGGGTCGGTGGGTATAGCTATAGGATGTCTGAACAATTATATTCCCTGGTGACCCTGGTCGGTGGGTAGAGCTGTGGGAGGTCTGGACCACTGTTTATCCTTTGTCGACTGTCAGAACTATGAGATAACCTGGCTACTGTGTATCCTGGCGGCAAGGGTCGGTGGATAGAGCTATGAGATGTCTCAACCACTGTTTATCCTGATGGCCCCGGTCGACCCTTTGTCAGGTCGGTCACGTCCTCAAACAATTGTGGTGTCTAGACGTTAATGGGCTGAGATGTTTATGCAACGGCTCAGTACTGGTTACGCAACTCTGAAGCTTGTTTTGGGGTACTCATTATCTCAGGCACGACATGGAGCTCCTGGCACTTCCGGGCGTGCAGAGTGGGCGTCTTCCCACTTTCTCGAAGTCGCGCCCCCTCCACTATGGCCGACAGTGTTGGACTCATCTAGGGAAGTCGCGAGTTGGTGGTGAAAAATGTTTCATCTGTCGCCTGGATTTCGGAAATATAACCTGTCCTCGACGTACATGACCAAGTAGCCAACTTCTTCCATTTCCATGGCCGCCCGAGACAGATATCGGATCTGTCAATAATATATCGGACCCAGCGCGATCGGTAGATTACTTGAAATCGAGGCTGCTGAGTTCGTCCGATTCAAAAACTGATAAGAAACAAAAACCAGAAAAAGAAGCATAACATAAATAAAGTTCCTTGTATTGGGCAACAAGAAGTCGACGTAAGCACACACTAACGCACACACGAACACACACCCGTACACACACGAACACACACCCGTACACACACGAACACACACCCGTACACACACGAACACACACCCGTACACACACGAACACACACCCGTACACACACGAACACACACCCGTACACACACGAACACACACCCGTACACACACGAACACACACCCGTACATACACGAACACACACGAACACACACCCGTACACACACGAACACACACCCGTACACACACGAACACACACCCGTACACACACGAACACACACCCGTACACACACAAACACACGCCCATACACACACGAACACACACCCGTACACACACGAACACACACACGAACACACACCTCACGCACACACACGAACTTATTTGTCCGTCAAACATGAGTCGTGAGAGTTAGTGCTCATTTAAATATCCTTCAGGGGTTCCTCCTCACATTGGTTCCACCATTTAAAAAAAATAATTTACATATCAGACACCTAGGAGTTTCTCCTCGATGATATTGTCGTGGCATAATCCAGTAGCTCTGCCCCATGGTTTGTTGGCCCGATCTTCATATATCGACACCCCCGATAAGGGGAAGGCACAAGTGAACATCGTAGCTGACACAAGAGGAGTACTTCATTGCGATTCTAGCTTCCTATATTTGTTTAACGGTGGTCAATCCCATGTGCACGGTCCATTCCTCACATGCAACACCATGCGGTTTGTGGTAAAAAAATACCCTCAAGTAGTTCTGGGGTGCGACACCTGGATCTCAACAGGAAGCTACACCCATTTCTACAAATAGTCCCGCTCGTGGATGACAGGTATCCAAAACAAAAGATTTGAGGTGTCTGAAAAGGTGCCTGGAATACTAAAATCGTTCGAGGTTTGAGTCATTGGTGTGAATATTTCCACACAGCATTGGTGTGAACGTGTCGAGTAGCAGTGCAGGGAAATCGTGAATAGCTCCCCAGTTCCCCTCTGGTCATTCATAGGGTCACGGACGACTACGGCGTAAGCGGTTAAGGTAGGCCTGGATAATCAATTAGATTCTGTCAACCTCATGACTCATGGGAACAGCGAAGCTCAGTATAACAATGCCGTTATAGGGTCTAAGTTTGTCACACTCGAGCTGGTTTCAGTCATGGTGTCGTTTGACTTTTCGATGGACATTAAAGTTTATTGCAGCCAGGTGCTAATGGCGATGTTGAGTCCGGTGGTTCGTAGAGTCGCGTTCCCCAATGTGGGGGAGGGGGGGCACAATGGTTCGGCCGCCGACTTCAGTGCTGCCGAACATAACGGCGTAGCAGCCCCCCAGACTTACCTGAATGTAGGCCCGCTCTGGCTGAGATCAGCACAGCGTGTTCCTGGATAGAGTGTGGACGAAGGCAGGCGTCGGTGTTCCCTCAGCGGACGAAGGCAGGCATATTTCCGCTAGAAATTGTCCAAGGGGTGGTGCAAATTTTACGAATAGGGATCGGATTACTACTACATATATTAAAGTCCCAGTGTTTCGGCCACCTTATTTTGAAAACAGCCTTTTGCTCCTATTTTCCTATTTCATACTAATAAAACACTTTATTTTTCTACATAAAGCGTTTTATCCTCATTGGGGTCCCGGATGGTCGGTGGTGGGATCCCCTCCCTCCCCAACTTGTAAGTAAACTGTTATAAACTGTTACTGTTACTGTTACTGTTATTATCCGGGCACTGTAATACGAGGAATGGAGATCGCATAAACATGCATCTGGATGCAGGATGTCAAAACTTCATTGAAAAAGACACGGCTTCAGTATTCAGTAGGGGCTAAGTAAACGCCTGTAAGGGCCCGTAGACTCTAGCAAGGACCCGCACACATTCGTAAGGGTCCGTACACCTTTGTAAAGACCGGTTGACATTCCTAAGGGCCCGTAGACTCTAGTAAGTCTACGGGCCCTAAGTGTCCGTACTCATTCGTAAGGACCTGTAAATATTCGTAAAGACACGCAGATGTTCGTAATGGACCGTGGACGTTTGTAATGATCCGTAGACCTTCGTAGGGGTCCGTACACCTTTGTAAGGACTCTTCAATATTCATAAAGGCCTATAGATGTTCGTAAGGGAGCGTGGACCTTCGTAAGGAACCGTATACGTTCGTAAGGGCTCGCAGACTTTCGTAAGAGCTCGTAGACGTTCGTGAGGTTCCGTAGACGTTCGTAATAGAACTTGGACGTTCGTAAGGTTCCGTAGACGTTTGCGAGGTTCCGTAGAAGTTCGTAAGGTACCGTACAGACTCGTAAGGTTCCTCAATCTTCGTAAAGGCCCATATACAATTATAAGCAAAATTAGACGTTCATAAGGGCCCGTCGGCAAGGGTTGGCCGACGTTCTTAGCGGTCCGGTTCGGATAATCTTTCTTGGATTATGGGGAATATCATCAAAATAATCTTGGGATAAGCAAGAAACTTTTCGCAAGTTACACTAATCCAGCAGTTTGAGTTCACATATGCAATGTTATGCGCACCATGCACAAAGTCCACATATGCACTTTAATTGCAATTTCGCGACCAGCCTGGCGATTGCGCATGGTACCCTTTTTTAGCACGAACTCGTACCTACTACATAAACCTACCTCGACAAGTAAAGTTTTGGTCATGCTTATTGACTGACAAAGTTCAGCGGATGTCCTGTTGATCCCAATTGATCCCTTATTGACTGACAAAGTTCAGCGGATGTCCTGTTGATCCCAATTGATCCCTTATTGACTGACAAAGTTCAGCGGATGTCCTGTTGATCCCTTATTGACTGACAAAGTTCAGCGGATGTCCTGTTGATCCCAATTGATCCCTTATTGACTGACAAAGTTCAGCGGATGTCCTGTTGATCCCTTATTGACTGACAAAGTTCAGCGGATGTCCTGTTGATCCCAACTGCATCCACACGACCATGCAATGCAGCGCGATGGTTGGAGAAGTGGAAGCGACATTTGCGACAAAGCTATTCCAAGAAGATGTGAGAGCACAGTACTGTCATCACCTTCCATCTTACCCAACCTTATATACATGCATGCATACATACATACACACACACACACACATACACACACACACACACACACACACACACACACACACACACACACACACACACACACACACACACACACACACATATATATATATATATATATATATATATATATATATATATATATATATATATATATATATATATATATGCATACGGAGAGAGAGCGGGAGCGAGAGCGAGGGCTAGGGCGCTGCGGATCGAAGCATGATATATGGCGCTGTATATAGGGAAGTTTGAAATAGCGCCACAGCCGACAAAACATAATCATCCGAGAAGACAGCAGTACAAGAATGCCGGTCCTGGGGTCCACCAGCTGGTTTCGTCTGGCGAGAGTGGATTTTGAGAAGTCTTTGGTCGTCTAGCAGTTCCGCCTCAGCAGTCTCAACGGTTGAGAGGCGGTTAACAGAAGTTGGAGTGAGCTTAGCATCAAGCAACCAATAGCCAAGCCTTCAATAATCGAGACCAGGCCATCAATTCGGGCCTCAGTGAAATCGAATCCGGGGCGGACGAGAGGCTCCACTAACGACACTACAATGGCTGAGCCGCGCGCCGGCCTAATCCAGTCTGTCGACACTTGTTGAAGTCGGCCACCATTTTAGCCACGTCCAGGCTAATCTCATGGCGAGTCCAATGCATGGCTGACGGAAGTGTATTTGACTGAAACTAAAGCCTCAGACTTATTTCGAGTCCTAATATGAGTCGATCAACGAGAAGAATCTGCAGGCGCGTGTCGCTTTACATTTTGCACACGTGCGGGAGCTTCATTTAGGTAAACAAGTACTTCATGTCTACTACTATATTGGGCTGAAAACTGTTTGGCAAGCAAATCAGCCATGGGCCGCGAAACAGAAGGGGAGGCACCAGAGCACGGTGCCTCCTCCTTAAAACCGAAAATATACCATTCACCCCATGATGTTGACTGGAAAGAATCGACACAAAAAATTCCCGGTGTCCACCCTCCCCCCTCCCGCCTTGGATTGAAACCTTCTGCCACTGATGAAATCAACTTTAAAAGCATTATTGTTGTTGTCGTTGTTTTTTTTTTTTGGGGGGGGGAGATACTTCAATCAATTTCTTTTGAGCATATGATTGTCATTTTCACTGGGTTTTTTTTCTTGGAGCATCGCTTCCAGGCATTAACTCAGCCTTCTTTAAAAGGTCAGACCTTCCATCAAATGCATTGTACCCAAATGAAGAGAATAACCGAAACGTCGGTAAATTCAACAGCAGAAGATATTTTAATATCAACTGATGGCCCATTACTATGAGGCACTGTAATGTCACAACATTGCAACTAGCTGGTCAAATATGATCCTGTATCAAGTCAAATGAACTTCGATTATATCTAGTTCATTAAGTGCTGAGCCTTTAGCTTTGACCGAAGCCATGGCACGACTCACTCACTCTCTGAATACGCCACCGATGCAACTTCCTCGCACGTTTGTTACCCGTCAGCATAAGGTGCCTATAGGGGCACTGGACGAACGAGGGTAAATGTCAAAAGCACAATGAAGTCGAATATCCGTGTATGTCAGTCATAGACGCATTGCAGCACGTTTGTATACAAATACGCATCTGTAGGCATGTATGCAGGACTAAATTGATTGCGGATGTGATCCATTCACCAAATTAAATTTATAAAGGAGGAAAAAAAACAGAAAGTGCCATCCCTCCCTGGGACTGAACTGGAGACCCAGGAACACAAGGCACAACGTTGGCACAAGGCAAGGCACAAGGCACAACGCGAGCCCCGGTGACGTAGTAACGTCAGCTTGGAAGGACGGCGGGCGCCAGCTAATGGTAATGGTCTCTCACGCAGCAATGGTGAGCAAACCATGTTCGTTGAACAAAGCTCCAAGTCGCTCCAGGAGAAACATTGCGATTGAAGTTGGCTAAGCCCGAAAAGAATCTCACAATCCGACTCCCAGTGAGAACATCACAACTTGATAGAGTATTACAACTTCAAACGCTGTTGAAAATTACCCGCGGGCAACAATGCCGCTCCGAACTTCTTTCAGTGAACAAAGATTAAAAGCACTCCATGGAGAATGCTGATATAAAATTGGTAAGCTAGAAATTAAAAGCCCATCTGACGGAGTAAATAATTAGAACTCGAAATACTGTTACAAAACGTTCACGGGATCAAAGGCCGGCTGCACGGATCAAAGTTCACGGAGCAGGCCGGGCCGGCCTGCTCCGACGAACGTTTGAACTGTATACACGAGTTTTACAATACACAAGCTTGCTAGCTCGGACTTCGCCGTCGCTCGTAAAAACGGTCATTACCATTGAGGTGACGTGTCTGCAGCTGTAGTGAGCGTCTAACATCACCGAGTGGCCGGCTTGGCTGGCGAAATGCGACGACGGCTCCATTTCGACAGACGCTCACAATGCCAGTAATGTAGGGTTGTTGGCGTCGTCATTGTTGAGCGGACCGCCTTGTGGTGGCCGTAAAGCTAACTGGTCCTGCCTCTGCCGTTTGTCTTTGTCACAGAGAAGTGTTTCTGGAGGCATAAGATTATTTTGAACTCTCCGTGGCGCATGAAACGATACTTTGCGTGACGAAGAGGTGATTGGAAGACAATTATGTAGACCAGAAGTGCCACTTTCAAACCAAATGCGGGTCTGTAATACATTCGATGCATGGTGATCTACCCATGAGCTTTAAGCGTGTTAATCACATGGACTCGTCCGATTCTGCCAGGAAGAAGTAAATGACGAGTTAAGTGCTTCGGCTCGGCCAACGATCCTGCAGGCCGAAGGACCTAACGCGATTGTACTGTCAATAATTTATATGGCGGGTTCGTGAGTTGTTTCGTGAATGACGAGTTGCGAAATGGGTGCAGCTCTATTTTATCTGCACCTATGGAGTCGCAACAATTCGGAAGAGCTGCAGTCTCAGTGATGTCACCATATGTGATGCCAGCTAAGTTACTGTTAAGGAGATGACTCGCTTAGCAGACATTATAAATGGCTATGTTGGGCTGAGATAGGTGGATGATCACTTGGACCGTCGTGAAGACCTGAGGAGCGTGGACAAATGGAGGAAGGGTTTTCCGTTGGTTAATCTAGATATAGAAAAAGTTTCCTGAATATTGTCAGTGGTAAGCAATGAGCCAAAAATTGCACAAAGATATGCAAAGATACGGTAAGAAATTGCCTACTTCCATTTTGATGTACTTGGTGCTAACTTTCTGTGTCGTGCTCCTTTACCCACTACTACACTCCTCGTTACAACAGGCATTGCGTAGTTATCATATGACTCTCCCTGCATACAAATAAAAATTTCAGGTAGATATCATGTACCTCATCATGGATGTCTCCCTGTATCTCTGAATGGAACGCGTACCTACAACTGCGGGCAACAAGTAGAAGAAACCGGGTACGAAATTACTATATGAAAGTGGTATCACTGGGAGAAAAATCAACATTTGACAAAGACATGAGGTTTTTTCTTCTTCTTTTCTTTGTTCATCTTAACAAGGGAAAGCCAAATCCAGTCTACTCCCGAGTATGTGCGACAAAAGTCAATTTGAATGGCCTGACCAGACTCCATCCGTTGGACGTAACGTGACCCGACCTGACCCCACCAGGAGGGCGTAACGTGACCCGACCTGACCCCACCAGGAGGGCGTAACGTGACCCGACCTGACCCCACCAGGAGGGCGTAACGTGACCCGACCTGACCCCACCAGGAGGGCGCAACGTGACCCGACCTGACCCCACCAGGAGGGCGCAACGTGACCCGACCTGACCCCACCAGGAGGGCGTAACGTGACCCGATCTGACTCCACCCGGTGGGCGCAACGTGACCCGATCTGACTCCACCCGGTGGGCGCAACGTGACCCGATCTGACTCCACCCGGTGGGCGCAACGTGACCCGATCTGACTCCACCCGGTGGGCGCAACGTGACTCGATCTGACTACACCCGGTGGGCGCAACGTGACCCGATCTTACTCCAACCGGTGGGCGCAACATGACCCGATCTGACTCCACCCGATGGGCGCAACGTGAGCCGATCTGACTCCACCCGGTGGGCGCAACATGACCCGATCTGACTCCACCCGGTGGGCGCAACGTGACCCGATCTTACTCCAACCGGTGGGCGCAACATGACCCGATCTGACTCCACCCGATGGGCGCAACGTGAGCCGATCTGACTCCACCCGGTGGGCGCAACGTGACTCGATCTGACTACACCCGGTGGGCGCAACGTAACCCGATCTGACTCCACCCGGTGGGCGCAACATGATCCGATCTGACTCCACCCGGTGGGCGCAACGTGACCCGATCTGACTCCACCCGGTGGGCGCAACATGATCTGAATCGACCGGCATGCTTTTTTAACGTCAATCATTTTTACAGCTTGCCAAGTCCTAATTTATTCAATACTGATTAGGCGTGTTCTTTTTATTCCATCAACTACCATATTTAATCTCAATATGCATCCTGACGTATTCGAAAGTTGTATTCAAAAGAGGGTTCGTGGCTACAGTTCTCGTTCCACGCAGCCCGCCATGTGTATTCAACCGACCGCCCTCTGGTGGCTGTATCACGCCTCGTGACCCGCGTGCTCCAGAGCCGAGCGGCTGTCAGCCTCAGCGGCGCTGTGTTTAAATGATACCACTCGAAACGTTTGTGTGTGGCATGAACGGAGCTGAAAAGGCTGGGAGACAGAAAGAGCCGCTGCACGCCGTGCAACCACGGTGCCGCAATGTATTTCGCCAACTCGGCATGGTGCATTACATTGTGAAAAGTGCACCATGTGCAGCATGACAGTCCATTTTGGACATGAATGCATCGAATTTCAGATGAAGTGCGTTGGTTTTCAAATAGTCTAATATCGAAATTGAAGGCAATATTTCCGAAATCAGGCCTTCACCTCGAATATGATGCACGCACCACAAATTCAAATATAGTGTGTGGAGTTGCCCGAATCAGTTGCACTTCTTAATGAAATGTCTACCCTTCCACCAGAATCGGACACCATAAGACCATGTCTCGACCGGCTGCCAGCAAAGCTCAGCTGCGGTGCGTTTTCTACCAATATGATATCAGATCCTACACCCGTAATCATGGCGCCATGACCTACTAAGCCTTTTGTCCTCGCTTGCCAAATCCATCAATTAATAAATGCCTTGCATGAATATTATTTCATTGAAGTATCTTGATTCCTTTGTTCAGTTATTGCATGCTGAAATATTGACAACATTATGAAAAGGATTGCCTTTTCTATCTTCGATTACTCGTTGAGATACTTGCCTTGCAATTTCTAGAGTTGTCTGCTTGACATATGAATTTTCTTCTCCTTCGAAAGCCACATTTGATCGACCGACACCGTTTTGAAGCGAATTATTTGCATGGTGTTATTTCAGTTGATCTGGGGAGCACATTGCATCCGATAATGTTCTTAAATAAAATATTTGCATTGTTTTTAAGGAGTTGATCATACGAAGAGTAGAGTTTGGAGAACATAGACGGTTTGTCATTATCGCAGATGGTTTGATGTGCATCAATGCATGATAAAAAATGTGAAGCCAGGAGTTGCCAACACAACCCTCAGCTGTCCCTAAAGGCTTTGTCCATGGCTAAGTTGTCTCCAACAGGTTCAGTGGAAGCACTGCGCGATAGCCACGGCTGTTGTGTGGCTAACGGGGATTACATGCCCAAACACGAATGCATCGAGTGAGGCCGGAAGCAGTCTTTCGCCTGCTAAAGAAGCGTGTCGTATGCACTATGCAGACTCTAAGGGCCCAATGTTGTCGAGCGACACTCACGTGGGTGATTTCCCCCCATTGTTCATGTGAACGTGCCTGCAGGCGAAACCTGTCCCAGTTTGGGGCTGTTTCGGGGATTGTTTCGGGTGTCCGGGTGCACTTTAAACGATGGCGGTACAAGCACCGTATTAACTATGCGATCCACTTTCTTCACCTAAAAGTCTCTGAAATTCCAAAAGCAACCTTGTGGTGCCTGAACGTGCTCTGACACAATCAGAAAGAATAAAAAGCTCTCGTAACGACCAGAGAAACAAGATCACAAGCCCTGTAATTGATACGAAGACGTATGTGCACACTACCTCGTCGAATGCTGTTTCAGGTATGCTTTACATGGACGGTGACTGGGAGCATAGACTGTGCCGTTTCACAGCAATTATTGACAGGGTATGCTGCGCCGCTTCACCTTTAGGCATTGTGTGGCAGTCTACCAGGATGCCCATATGCCAGTGTTTAGTGACAGTGGATCATTTGTTTTTGCAGTCATCACGTGACCATGAGCCCTGCAGCCGTGAGATCGGAGAGGTTGGTGGGTCTATGTTGTTCCTGTCGTGCATGCATCAGTCGGACATACATCAGCAGTTCGGTGAGCGCACTGCCACTGGATTCCTGTCAACAAGTAAAATATATTACTGGATATATTTCGGATTTTACCAGCACAGAATGCGCTGGACTAAAATGAACAAGCGCGGTTACCAGAGATGTAGCGGGAGTGGGATGGAGCAGTAGGACACACAGAGTGATTGTGATAGTGATAGTATGAAGAACAAACCAATTAAATGCTAAATTATATCTTAAAATGAAATATATGGATAAGTGTTTAACAACGTGTCTTGTAAGCGAGTTGTATGCGCCGCGTAAGCTGTGGGGGAGCCTAGTGAGGGCATTCAGGGCTCCTACGAAACTTGGGAGGACCTATTTGAACCCAAAGAATGCTATTTTAATGTCTCGTAGGACCTCCGAGGCCGGTAAAGGGAAATTCGAGTTATAAGAGCTTTTTTTAGCTTTGTAAAAATCATCCGAGGACTGAGGAGGTAACCTTGTGGCTCTATATATTCCCTTTAATATAATTTAATTTTCGTCGCAATTCGATACTGCTTCTTAATAAGCTTCTTCCCGCGAACATTATTTCACTTGTGGCTAGTTAGAATCTTCACCATAGGCCTCCTATAATCCCAGCGACGTTTTTTGCTCATACTAGTTCTTTTGAAATTGAATTTCCACCACGTGTCCGGTTCGGTTACACCAAGTGTCCACCACGTGTCCACCACGTGTCCGGTTCGGTTACACCACGTGTCATCTCTCTTTTAGAGAGAGTACAAAGAGGGCAGCAAAAATGGTTAATGGTATAAGCAACCTGGCATATGAAGAAAGATTGAAGAACTTGAATATGTTTTCACTTAGATATAGAAGGCTGAGAGGAGATCTCATTGAGATCTTTAAATTTGTTCATGGTCAGGAACGGGGATATATCAGGGAAATGTTTGAATTTAACAGAAATGATGCAATGGTCATCAATTCAAAATTAAAGTTAATCACAACAGGACAATGTTAAGACAGTCTTTCTTCACCAACAAGGTAGTAGAACATTTGAACCAGCTGCCAGAAACCATTGTCAGTAGCGGCACACTGAACAGCTTTAAAAACAGCATAGACACTTATTATAAGAAAAGAGGGAGGGCTTGCTTTTCGGTATTCCAGGTAGGGCTGATCGACGGATTTTGTGGGCAACTGGTTCAGTGTCCAGAGTGCAACCAAGAAGGGCCCTTGTGGCTCAGAGTTGCACTGATCTTCTATGTCCTTATGTGTCCACTACGTGTACGGTTTGGTTACACCACGTGTCCACCACGTGTCCGGTTCGGTTACATCACGTGTTCACCCATATGTTATCTAGCTAATTAAAGTTTTCTATGTTTGTACGGAACAGTTGCTTGACGGGAAATTTGACAAATGACCTTAGCAGATGACCGTAGCCAGGCGTGGAGCTTCGAAGAAATCGTTGGGAATGCCTATCAATACTAAAGGCGGTGAATGCAAAACGCACTGTGGTGGCTGTCCGGTTGGGCTCCATGTTAATATCTGCCATTTTTTAAGAGCGCCATCGATTATTGAGGGGGCTCGAACTCCTGCAAAACCGTCGTGCATTTCTGCACCTATGCTCGTGACGGTGTCCCAAGGCTTCCGCACTAGTTTACCCTACGTACCTTCAATACGTATGTGGCAGCTTTTTCTTAGCAAGCAACCCATGAAAATTGCTGAATTGTTACAATCAATGGGAACCCTCAGGGCAATCGGTAATGGGTGGGGCGTATGCGTTTTACAAACCAATTCAAAATATTTTCCCCCGCCACTGCATATAAAAGTCCTTTAACTAATGCCCTTGAGCGAGCCACTTCGTCGTCTCTGTGTCATACAGTGCACCAATATCTAAATTTGTGCTGCGTAGACACACTATGGGTTCTACTGAGATTTCCAACTGCGCGGCTGATGTTGCGCCGTCACTCATTGCTGATGATGTCCTCCACGCTGGTTGTGAAAATTCGGTAGGCTAGCGGAATGTGGGTTACTTATAAATAGAGTTCACAATGCGAGTCGTCTAGTTATTTATCCCACGTCGTAATTAAAAATATCAAATCCCAAATAAATGCTATTCCTCCTTTCCCTGACTGACAGCATCAGTAACTACACACTGGTAACACTAATTTAGTGTTATTAGTGGGCAGTATATATATATATATATATATATATATATATATATATATATATATATATATATATATATATATATATATATATATATATATATATATATATATATATATATATATATATATATATATATATATATATATATATATATATATATATATATATATATATATATATATATATATATATATATATATATATATATATATATATATATATATATATATATATATATATATATATATATATATATGATCAACGCCCACGTTGCCTTTATACTGACCAATCGAACCCAATCTCACAAATTCAGATCGGCGGTTTATTTTTGTACCAAATGTTTTGCTAAGCGTACGGTAAATGTCTTGAAGTGGCCGCTCAGTTAACACGACCCTCTCTGATCGGTTTCCGGCCACCCTCACCGGGTCACATGATTAGTGCCTTATCCGTACAGAGAGCTGAACCCCTCCCCTCGCCCTCCCATTCCCAGGATGGGCTCGATTACAAATGCATTCATGAGATAATGATCTCGTATAATGAAAGCTATCGACATAGTCAGTTCCGGCTATATCCAATTTCACAGGTTAAAACTTCTCAACTACTAAAGATCGAGCAACGCGCTCTCATCAGATGAAATCACTATCTAATGAATGCATGTGTTATGCATGTATTCCAACAACCGCCAAGCCAGCTCAGTTGAGAAAGCACTAGCCATGTAATCGAGCCCGTCTCGATAAGGATGGTTCAATTTCCTATACTGGTATCCGGCTCTTATCCGGTGACCCGGAGAGAGTGGATTCGGCCAGGGAGGGTCATGTTTAGCCGGGCAACCGTTTCAGGGCATTGATAGCACGTTAAATGTTGGACACAAAATAATGCGTTGCTTAGCCTGGTCGCTGCCCACAAAATGCAGCCATCCAAAGCGTTAGACGAATGTTGCTTCTTAACACGCGCCCTGGAGGGCCTCTGAAAATTACGCGGACTGGAGGGGGGCCCGATTCCGCCCCCCCCAAGATCTCGGCTCTTAGTCAAGCTAGAGGAACGAAATTCGCAGGGTGGATGGGTACGGTAGTGACCTCTATTGTGTGCAAATTGTATGACCTTAGGTCAATATCTTCAAGGTCAAATAAGGTCAAATTTGCAAAATGTTCTGGTATTGCGTGGCTTGGCTTGTCATCGTTATGGATCGCTGTGATTGTATTTAAATGCTCCAAAATGGGCATCAATAATGTTTTGGACATTACTAATGATGCAATGCAGATGCTAGACCCAACATTTGACCTCAGGTCACCTATATAGCACCACTTTATCAGGTCAGTTGCCTGTTCCAGTTACCGAAACCGGACCGCCCGCCCGACTGCTCCGTCGGGCAGCTCGGAGCAATCGGCTTCGTGAAGAAATGAGTGAAGTACATGAATAAAGTATGGAACGCAATGACAAACAGTACAAATGACAAACAGTTGTGCATTTATGACAACATTCCAGTTGATCAAGTTTGGTTCCATTAACCTGTCATGAACTTGACCTGACTTGACCTCGGTGACCTAACATGTTCTTGAAACTATATAGCATATCAATATACATCGAACAAGTGGCTAGTGTTGCCAAGAACACTTCCCTTTTGCGAATATACGGGAAGCGCATCAGCGCCGATTTTTGTGGTCAGGCGTTATAATTTTTTTTACTTTAGCGGCCTCTAACTTGAAAAATTTTCGTCTGATTTACATTTTCTTGCTGTAAACGACGCGCCGGTCACTTCTAAGCAGGTACACAGAAAATCGCGTATATCGACGGGTAAAATC